>JAUNZM010001437.1:0-65278 GCA_033459285.1 Clamator glandarius
TATTTTAATGCATCTTTAAAATGCAAATCAGCTTCTGAAGTCTGTGAACATCTCGTGGAAGAATGTTCAAGAAACCTGTGTGTATATTGTATATACATGTCAGTGCATATATATGCGTATATATGTACATTGATGGAGATATTTATTGCTGTGATATTTCTAATAACTGAAGCAGAAATCTTGAAAATCTCTGAAGGGTAATTCTATTGTATGATGGTGTGGTCTAAAAATATGTATCTTCTTATATGTTCATATTTAAGTCTTTTTAATCCATATAAATATAATGAGAAATATCTCAAATGCCAAAATGTTTAGGCATTCTAATACAAATGATATGAATAAGAGAGATAAGTATTCTTCATTTAAGAAAACATTATATGGTTCAATGAATAAAAAAACCTCAAAACTATATCTTTTACTCCTCACAAAAATAAATTTTGCTTCCAAAGTGTGTCTTGAAGCCATCTGCCATGCTTGTGCAGCCACCTAGAAGAGGCCCCAAAGATGTATTCCTGACCAGAACAACTTTCTTGACTATACTCTTTGATTTCTTTTCGCTATGTGTCTGTGTCTGTTTTCCTTCAGAAAAGAATGGCTTCCAGTGGAAATTTTATTTTGAGATTTTTTTTTTTCACTTGGCTGAGTGATGAGAGCAAAAATTCCACATCAGATTTGCCTTACTAGAAGATACATCTCCAGAAGAGCAGGAGGCTAATCAGGGTATATATTTGAATAATTCAAACTGCTGGAGAGAGCCATAAAGTGGAAAGGACACTGTGAGCAAAAGTGATGCTTTTTTAGCAAGCTCAATGGGGAGGAACTACTGGAGAGGAATATAGTTAGTGTATTATTAGAAATTCTGAACACTAAAGGCTAAGGAGGAATTGCTAGTGATTACACTTATTTTAAAGTATAGAGTTTGGACTTGATTCAAAGACATATTTCTGAATCCAACTATGAGGAATGACATCTGTTTTTTCTTTTCTTTACATAATGCATATAAGCATATGAATGAGGTTTTGATAGGACACTGCTCCCCAGTGTAAGATAGGATCTTAATCTGCAAAGAAATTCACTGAAGATTCGCTTATGAATTGTTCTTTCCTAAAAAAGGCCTGCTCGCTAAGCAATGGTTGTGAGCTGAAAAGTAACTCCACTAGATGATTTACAGTGAAATTCCTTCTTCTGTAACTGTTATCTGGATGTCTTCATTTGCAAATGAAGCCTCCTGCTTCTGTTGCTGATCCTGCCACTGTTGTTATGAAACAGTTTAGTATGTATACTTGAAGCTTACTGCTTCTTTTCTTTTGTCCTATGCCAAAAACTTGTGCTTAGTAGAAAATACAGCCTGAATGGTGAGTCTAAAAAAACCATATTTATGGTAGCAAATACTACCATTAAAATAATGTAAACTTCCACTGATGCAAGCAGCAATGTAGTCCTGAAGTATTTGTATCAGTAAGAAGATAATCAGAGCTACAGAAAGGTACCCTGCAGCTGGATCCGTGTGTGATATGGTGTGGTGCTTACGGAGTCCAACAGTGATGACTTGGGGTTTTTTTTCAGTCTGGGTAGAGTTGTACTCTGCTATAAGGCTGTAAGTAGCATGACTTGGCTTTATACCATACCATAACTTAGTTATTTTCTCTAAATCAAATTCAGAATACAGGATATGCAAGCTGGATAGGTGGGAAGTATTCCTTCTGTACTTGTCTCTCTGCACTAACAATTTGCATATTATAGATCATCGTGGCTCAATAAGTATCCAGCCATAGTTCTGATCTGAAAATCAGTTTTCCTCATGACAGAAATCAGTGCATTAATTTTGTTTTATGCCACTTTCTGAAACTGTGCTGTAATACGTGTGTCATCCAGATGGATATATTGAAGCACGTTATGAAAATGGCCATTACAGAAATAGGAACAATGTCTCCAATCACAATGTAAAACCCGACAGAGATAATACTGTAGTGCAATGTAACTTCATGAAATCACATTTATTGTTCTGCATTCAATAAAGTCCTTTTATTTAGTTATTGGAGCAAAACCATGATTTATTACTTTTAGGTTTGGATGGAAGCTAAACCCATGAAATAAAACATTGATTATGAAAGAGTCAGTGACACTCTCTAGCTGTTCTGCAGAGTTCCAAACATATGCTATACTATCTTTTTTTTTATTATATTTTGTATTTTTTATTTTTCTAATAAACCATGGAGGACTTCTGCTGCAATATGAAGAATTCTTTGAAAACTGTTTGTATAGAAAAAGCCACACTACATGGCTCAATACATTATTGTGTATTGATAGCCTCTATTTTCATAGAATCATAGAATCACCAGGTTGGAAAAGACGCATCGGATCATCGAGTCCAACCATTCCTATCAAATACTAAACCATGCCCCTCAGTGCCTCGTATACCTGTCCCTTAAACACCTCCAGGGAAGGTGAATCAACCACCTCCTTGGGCAGCCTGTTCCAGTGCCCAATGACCCTTTCCATGAAAATTTTTTTCCTAATGTTCAGCCTAAACCTCCCCTGGTGGAGCTTGAGGCCATTTCCTCTCGTCCTGTCCCCTGTCACTTGGGAGAAGAGGCCAGCTCCCTCCTCTCCACAACTTTCTTTTAGGTAGTTATAGAGAGCAATGAGGTCTCCTCTCAGCCTCCTCTTCTCCAGGCTAAACAACCCCAGCTCTCTCAGCCGCTCCTCTTAAGACTTGTTCTCCAGCCCCTTCACCAGCTTCGTTGCTCTTCTCTGGACTCGCTCCAGAGCCGCAACATCCTTCTTGTGCTGAGGGGCCCAGAACTGAACACAGTACTCGAGGTGCGATCTCACCAGTGCTGAGTACAGAGGGAGAATAACCTCCCTGGACCTGCTGGTCACGCCGTTTCTGATACAAGCCAGGATGCCATTGGCCTTCTTGGCCACCTGGGCACACTGCTGGCTCATGTTCAGTCACTGTCAACCAACACCCCCAGGTCCTTCTCCTCCAGGCAGCTTTCTAGACAGACTCCTCCTAGTCTGTAGCTCTGCATACAGTTGTTGTGCCCCAAGTGCAGGACCCGGCATTTGGCCGTGTTAAACCTCATGCCATTGGTCTCAGCCCAGCAGTCCAGCCTGTTCAGATCCCTTTGCAGAGCCTCCCGACCCTCCAGCAGATCCACACTTCCACCCAGCTTGGTGTCATCTGCAAACTTGCTAAGGGAGCACTCAATGCCTTCATCCAGGTCATTGATAAAGACATTGAACAGGGCTGGACCCAGCACTGAGCCCTGGGGAACCCCACTTGTAACTGGCCTCCAGCTGGATTTAACTCCATTTCCCACCACTCTCTGGGCCCGGTCATTCAACCAGTTTTCCACCCAGGAGGCTGTGCGCCTGTCCAGGCCAGAGGCCAACAGTTTCTGAAGCAGAATGCTGTGAGAAACTGTGTCAACGGCTTTCCTGAAGTCCAGGAAGACCACATCCACGGCCTTTCCCTCATCCAATAGTTGAGTCACTTGGTCATAGAAGGCGATCAGGTTAGTTTGGCAAGACCTGCCTTTCGTGAACCTGTGTTGACTGGGCCTGATCACCTGGTTCTTTTGCATGTGCTTCATGATGGCACTCAAGATCACCTGTTCCATCACTTTTCTAAGCACTGAGGCCAGACTGACAGGCCTGTAGTTCCCTGTATCCTCCCTGCAACCCTTCTTGTAGATGGGCACAAAATCAGCCAGCCTCCAGTCTAGTGGAACTTCCCCAGTCTTCCAGGACTGTTGGAAGATGATGGAAAGGGGTTTGGCAAGTACATCCGCCAGCTCCTTTAATACCCTTGAGTGGATCCCATCCGGCCCCATAGACTTGTGGGTGTCTAGCTGGGCCAGCAGGGCTCTGACCACCTCCTCTTGGACCATGGGAGCCTCATTCTGCTCCTCTAACTCCTGGGCATGTACACAGAGGGAACAATTTTCTTTACTATTAAAGACTGAGGCAAGGAAGGCATTAAGTACCTCAGCCTTGTCCTCATCCTCTGTCACTGTTGTTCCTTCTGCATCCAATAGGGACTGTATATTCTCCCTAGTCCTTTTATTGTTAATATATTTATAGAAAGATTTTTTATTATCTTTCACAGACTTAGCTAATCTGATTTCTAGTTGGGCCTTAGCCTTCCTGATTTTTTCTCTGCAGGATCTCACTTCCCTCCTGTAGTCCACCCAAGACGCCAGTCCCCTCTTCCAATGCTCATAGACATTTCTCTTCTTTTTGATATCTCTCAATATATCCCTGCTCAACCAAGCTGTTTTTTCTCCCTGCTGGCTCTTTTTCTGGAACATGGGGATGGCTTTCTCCTGAGCTGCTAGGATCTCCTTTTTGAAGAGCTCCCAGGCCTCATGGGCTCCCTTGCCCTTAAGGCTGTCTCCCATGGGACTTTGCCAACCAGCCTTCTGAACAGTCCAAAGTCTGCCCTCTGGAAGTTTAATGTGACTGTCCTGCTAACCACCCTCTTCACCTCACCTAGAACTGAAAACCCTATAATCTTGTGATTGTTTTGTCCCAGGCGTTCTCCTACTGCCACGTCCCCCACAAGGCCTTCTCTGTTCACAAACAGTAGGTTCAGGAGGGCACCTTCCCTTGTCGGTTCGTTCACCAGTTGTGTGAGGAAGTTGTCTCCCAGGCACTCCAGGAACCTCCTAGACTGCTTCCTTTCTGCTGTATTGTACTTCCAGCAGATATCTGGAAGATTGAAGTCTCCCACAAGAACAAGAGGCATCGATCTAGAGACTATCCCCAGCTGTTTATAGAAGAACTCATCAGCTCCTTCTTCTTGGCTGGGTGGTCTGTAAGACTCCCATCACAAAATCTGCCTTCTTTTGGGCTCCTCTGATTTTAACCCACAGGCACTCAATCTCCTGATCACCATAATCAAGCTTGAGGGTATCAAAGTCCTCTCTAACATAGAGGGCTACCCCACCTCCTCTCCTACCCTTCCTGTCCCGCCTGAAGAGTTTATACCCCTCCATAGCTGCACTCCAGTCATATGAGTCCTCCCACCACATTTTCATGATGGCAACAACATCATATCCTCCTTGCCCTATGACAGCTTCCAACTCCTCCTTCTTATTGTCCACGCTGCGTGCATTGGTGTAAATGCACTTCAGCTGGGCTGGCAAACCTTCAGCCCTCATAAAGGGAATAGAGTTTATTCCCAATTGACTGGTCATTGGAGTAGCTAACACCAGAGTGCCAGTTTCTTCCTTACCATCCCCAGGTGTAATTATTTTGCTTTTGTCCTACTTCTGCTTATATTCCCAGTTATTGCCATACATTTTGGTAAGGTAAATTATTAATTTGATTTTAACGAGTATACCAAACACAGAATTACTATAAAGTATACCTCTTACTTGAGACTTCAGGTTTTAAATTCTTCAAATGAAAAGTCCTTGGTTTTTTTCCAATTTTTTTTAGTGCTTAGATTTGCTACACTTTTTTCAGAACTTAATTTTGAAGAGTAGGCTTGTTATGGTGGGTTATTGATATATGTCCTTTGGAAGAAGTGTGATAGTTAATAGGGGTAGTGGGATCTTTGGAGGCAAATTGTTTATGTCATTTGTTACATTGTGTAAAATTGCTGCTGATAGCTTGATTACTAGTGCAGCTGATATTAGTTTTAGATAGTTAGAATTTAACATCTGATTTTAATGCAGAGTTTTCCCTTAAAACATCTTGTAGGAAAGAGAAGAGTTAGAACATACACGTGGACACATAGAGGAGAGAATATGCAAGGTCATGTGCTTATTTTGTGTTTATTTTATGAGCTTCAGCTATGTTTGCTAAAATTGCCCTTTTAGGTGAAATGAAATACTGTTTTATTTTGCAAAAATAAATCTTGATGGATTTATTTATTTATTTATTTATTTGTTTGTTACCTAATGTGACTTAGGTTGGAGGAACTAAAATCAAATTAAAAAGTTAATATGTTCTAGATTCAAAAGTCAAATAGCTACTTTGAAAATTAAGAGCTGTGTTTGTAATTTTAGCTGTTTGAAACAATTTTCATACAAAACAGTAGCAAGCCAAATTACTGTTTCTTTGTGTGTGTAATTTTTGGTACGAAAATTGTGACAAATTTTACCAGGAGTAATACTAAAGCAGTTACTGCCTTTAACACTCAGTGCATAACCTGTTGATACATATATATGGCCTGAATTTGAATGTATCACTCTGGCCACAGTGCAGTGATAAACCAGCTGCATGTACGTATCACTTGCAGCTTTCTAATACGATTGCTGACGTGATGCTCATAGTAGAATAATGCTATTATCCATCTTGTGTTATGACTTACTTTCCTTTTTATGTCTTATTTCCTGCAGTGTAATTCTTGTAGGCATATTTTGGCAACCTTGGTTTGTGCTTCTTGGAAAGCTGCTACATCTTTCTGTTTGTCCCTTTTCAGGGAACACCAACGTTGCTGTTTTGTGGCTCTATGGGGTTTTGATGTTTGAAAACCAACAACGTGGCTCTGTCTAAATCGAATTAGCCCAGCTGTAGTCTGTTCTGGCTGCTGATCTGAAAACTGAAGTCATTCAGTCTGAGATTCCCAGCCAGCAGCACAATACATTGTACTGTTTCAATAGTAATGAAATTCCCCCACAGTATATACTGATGCTTGTTTTTGATAGGGAATATGTCTGATGTTCAGAGTTATATTAACAAAATATTTGAAGGCCAGGGAGATTGCTCTTGTGATGAAGTTCTTCTCTGATGTTATTATCATTAAAGCAGACTGAAAATGTGCTATTTAAAACTGGTTTTGGAAAGATGAGTTCTGAGAAATTTATGTAGGATAATTCTTATTTTCAGTTTAAACTGAAAACAGGAAGATCTTTGTATGTGAAGGCTGCTGTCGTGTCTCAAGGGAGTTTTAGGTCAACCGCACCCTGCAGATCTGTGCATGGCTTTCCTGTTCATCCCAGGGTACCCAGTCACTTACTCTAGTGGTTTCAGGAATAACAGGGACTCCGAATATCTGAGAAGATGTAATCCCTGCTGTCAGCTCTGTGTCACTTTACTCACTGCAGTATCTAAACTTCTTGCAGCAGATTGTTCATTAATGTGGCTAAGACCTGTTACACTTCTCTCTGTTTCATCCGAGAGAAAATTGTGTGTCCAGTGCAAGTCTTCAGGTCCATTTCAAGAGGGACTTCTTTTGTTGTTTTAAATATACAAACTATGGTGCATAATATTAGGAAAAACAGGTTAAATAAGTTTATCCATCAGATGCAATGGAAAATGATGAGGTTTTTAACACACCCTTATTCCAATGAGAGCTGCTGCCATGATTTTGACCAGCTCCTGCAAACAACTCTGCCTCCTGCTGTACCATTATCGTGATGGCAGAGAAGCCCATGGTATCTAAGTGGAGCAATTCATTGTGAGTTTTGAACTTCAAATGATATTTTGAATATGCTGAAAGCATGTTGTCCATCCAGTGTCCTGAAAATAGGGACCTTATCTTTATATCTGAAGTACCGTGGAAGCTCATGTAGATGAGTCAGAACATGTTGTTACACATAGGAATTAATGATGCTGCAAGCTGTTGTACTGGAGGATTTCTTATTGAGAAGTGTGTGGACACCTCATACACTTGAAGTGCAGGGAAGCATTTTTTAATAGTGATATTCTTTGTTTGCAACCTAGAACATCTAGGGGATTTTGGGCATGAGGAGGCAGAGGAGACAGGGAAAGGGTTATGAATTTTGTTGGTGGGGGAAAAGGCAAGAGACCTTTTTCACATATCAAGAATGATGTTTTTCTTCATTGTCTTATTCTGCAATGTTACATGTGTTAATGCACTTAAAAAGCAATTTTGAAGCTATATTTGAAAAATGATAAATGGAATTTGTCTAACAGAAAGAGCCGGCATTTATTCAAAATATGAAAAACTGAAAACCATTGTCTTCACTGCAACTCCAGGATGCATTTAAGGCTCAATGAAGTTAGACGGAGAACTGGATTGTGTCCCAGCACTTACCCTGCAAGTAATTTACCAGGTCTTTTCAGGGATCTGAGTGGTCTTTCTGTGTATCCTAGGAGTAGTTAAACTGAGCAGTCTGTCTAGCCCCTCTTCTGGTGCCTGGGTTGAGTGCAGACACAGAGAACAGAGTGCCTTTTTCTACTTTCTTCCTTTTCAACAACATTTTATTTTATTGTCAGATTCTGTATAGGGATGCTAACCAGGCTTGTTGTGTGATCTGAAGATTTCACAAAATCAGCCGCCACTGGTGCATACTTGGCCCTGCAGAAGATGGAACTCCTTGTGGGCAGATGGTTAGAAGACAGAGAGACTGGAGAAAATAGGGATCTAAAAGACAACATTTTCATGCTGGAAGGAGCAGTGGCCAAGCCTTTTCCACCTTTGGAAACCATTCCTCCTCTTGCTTTGCTGTCTGCCTGCTGTCAATCCAGAGAGTGTCTCAAACTTCATTTGCCTCATTTCACACAGAGTTTGCTTATCAGTCTGAAAGGCGACTGTCTGATCTTTCCTTTTGCATGCTTTCACTTTTAAGATCTTCCCTTTCTTATGTAAAAAAGGCAATTAGAGTCGTATCTGTTTATTTTAAACAAAATGGCTGTTAATTAGCGTGATCAAAAACCCTGCCATTGTAGACTATGGGTTTCACTTTGTAGTTGCACTAAATTGCGTACAGTTTGGTGCCAGCTGACATGATAGCAACACAAAGTCTAGCTTTTTTTAACTTAATGAACAAACAGATTTATGAGGCTTTGTTATCTTCTGGTTTAGATCTATAGGTTCTGAATGCATTATTTAGAGTTCTTGTTTCTTAATGACTAATGTCATGTTGTTACTTATTAAGAGTGCTTTAACTTGCTGAAGAAGTTTCCCTCTCTTATGTATCCCCCTTTTTTTCCATTTTCCTTCAAATTTTTTTTTGATGGCTTAATTAAACAGTACATCTGTGGTATACAAAACAGTCGAGATGCGCTTCTCTAATCGCGTTCAGATGTTTCAGCACTAACTCTCTAATGCAGTTGTCCTCGTGAGGAGACTGAATATTCTCTTAACCCTTCAAATGAGAATAAGGGCAGTTCCTTTGTTTTTTTTCCTTGCCTCCATCACTGCTTATTATTCATTAATAATGTCTGGGAAAATGGATGTCCACAACAATCCATCAGCACAGTCTTGCTTTGTTTTGAAAGAAAAAGGTTAGGAGTATTGGTGATAAGCTGTGAGAGCTTGCCTCAACTCACGTGTGTAGACCTGCCAATGAATAGGAATGACAGCTTCTCCATGTACATGAAAACAGTTTTAAAAAATAAAAGCATTTTAACTAATGAGTGAGAATTCTGGGTGACTTATTTTTTATTGCTGTGACTTACTTTTGGTGTGAAGATGCTCATGGAAGGCTTTTCAAAGGTCTGGGGTTTGTATTTGGTATGGTAACTTCTTGGTATGGTAACCATTGAAGCAGTGATTAGATCTAGTCAAAATGTAGAGCTGTACATTGCTTGGAAGATCATCTGCCCTTTCATGACTGGAGAACTGGGAACTGCAGTGCATTTTACAGAACTTACTTTCCTTTGAATACTTGTATCCCCATCACTGAAGTTTCTGCTGCATACTTAGCTAGCTATTTTGATGTTAGCTTCTTCTGTATGCTGACATAAGGACTAATTGACCCAGTATTTCTAAAAGTAGCTGATTATTCAGGTAAGTCATTATTTCTCTGCCTTTTTACTTGCTGGTCATTATTGAAGGATTCAAGTGAAATCCTTATTTGCATAGAGAAAATCAAAATTGAAGTCAAGTCATAAGCAAAGTAAGTGAGCTGGCATAAATTTGATTAACAGAATGTGTGATCAGACCATTTTACAAGTTTTTCTTTCACTTAATACTTTGCGCTGAGTGTAACTCTTGGTTATAATTCTCCAACTACACGGTTAATTTAAATATGTAAGACAATTAGTACTTTTTCACATTCTTATATTCGAGTATTAAACTGTACACAATTTCATATAAAAATATTGAAGAAAATGTGCCTGCTATTATGGTAGGGTAAGGTTATAATATACTGTTTGTTCTATAGAACAAACAGTCTGTGTAGACTCCTGGTAGGGGGAAAAAAAAGAATACTGGAGAAAGTGAATATGAAAAAAAATTGAAAATACTACAAGTTTTGGTAATGCTCTGATAGATTCACATCTTTGGAACTGTTGCACTTGTAATTCCCAAATTAAAGAGAAAGGAAATAAATTTGATTTCCAGTGGAGAAGCAATTTTAGAAAGTGTTTTTGTTTTGATCTGTAACAAGATTGTATTGAAATGAAGGAGTCTTTTTCTGGTTTAACACCATACAATGAAAAAGAAGCATCAGGTAAAAGATATTTTCAGATGATAATTTGTCTTTGTATATCAGATAGAGCTTGTTAGGGCTAACAATTAAAATGGAAAATTTTCACCCTTATCAAGAGGTCTTAACTAGTTTTTTCATACTGAAATACCATAAAACCTGGTGTATTATTGAAAATGTTTGATATAGATGAAACGGCAATTTATAGTCAAAATATTATTTGCAAGTTTTTTTAGTAGATTTGGGTTTTTTTAATAAAGAACAAAAGTATAAGAATGAGTATATAGTTAAACAAAAAATAATTCTGGAGAGAATGGAAATCAAGCACTGTGGTCTATTTAATCTTTAATTCAAGAGCAAGATACTGGTCAGTGAAAATAGCAAGGAAGAAATTTTGATGAAACTGCAAATAACTTGTGGATCTTATTAATAAAACTAAATTGAATTTTATAAAAATGAAATTTAACAAATCAAGCTTTTACAGAAATGATTGAAGTCTGAAGATAAATAAGCTATGCTTTCTGTCTCTCTGTTTGCTTCTTTATGCTTCAGAATATTAACTACTTAGTCAAGGAATGATTTATGAAGGCAAGCCTTACATTATTTCATATTTATTTCATAGTTATTTCATAAATGTTCAGTTCCAGGAATTTTTCACCTTTGGATGAAGCAGCTGATATTAGCAGTTGTTCTTCATATTGGCTAACTGGAATATTCTATTATTACAAATTACTTAGGGGTGTAAAAAATCTATGCAAGTGCTATTTTTCATGTGCTAGTTAATTTACATATATTTTAGGTTTAATTAACATATATAATATTTTTTTCTGTAGATATAATACAAATGGAGCTTTGATCCCTCCGAGTTCTTCAGCAGATGCTTAACCTTAAGCACATAAATAATCCCATTGTTTTCAGTGTCTTTAATCTGTGCCCCTAAGTGCTTTGTTGGATTGTGGCCTAGTATAATTATATGTTTGCAATAACAGTTGTTTATTAAAAGCAGTTGTTAGATCCCAAAAATAATATAAAAGAAATAACATGAAAAATATTTATCAAACAGTATTGCAAAAATACATAAAAATTGTTTTATAATCCTTATTTTCTTGTCGTTGCCCATCACATTGCAGATTCTGCTTTGTGAAATGCTCCTTTAATTTGTGAGTCAAAACCAAAACATGTGAAGTAAGATCCCACAGATATTTATGTAAAAAATCAGTTTTTTTTAATAAAGTCTTATTTGTTATTAATATGGAATTCTAGAATGAAGGTGAGATTTTATTAGATGTTTTTCTTACATATTCTAAAGTGTTTAAAGGGATAAACATTAACTGTTATTTCCTACAGAACTTTGGTTGTCTCTTCAATAAGAACAACTGAGTAGAAGTAATGTTCATTTGTTGGACATACCAGTCTCTGTTTCCAGTGTTTCATCTTTTTATGTAGTTAATGCCTTTCACAGTTCACATTTACTCACTCTTTTTGTTCTTGGGTCTGTTCTGTAATGTTCCATACTGTGTCAAACCTCTTTCTTTCTTTAATCCAAAGCAAAGATTAAATACCTAAGGGTTAAATATTGTATTATACTGTGATAAGATATCATGATGGGGTGTGAGTGACATTGTTCACCTGACTGCTGTCGCAGCTGCACTGCACAGATACTTGCTGTAAAAGTGCTTAGACGTCTAGATTGTAAGTCCTGTGAAATTTAGGGTTGATATTCACAGAGGTACCTGAGTTTTCCACTGAGAAGTTTAAGAAACCACTTGCATGAGAAGAATTCCTACCTTGCCATGCAGTGCTTGAGCCTACTGCTCTGTACTGGTATCTCACCTCTCCATAAATTAATTTACTGCTTTCCTGATCTACCTGGTCCTTTGAAATAGTCTTTCAGTTTATTTTTCCATGGAAGCTCAACAAACCCCACAGTAGAGGTAATTTAAAGGCAACTTTCCTTGGTCTTTTGTGTTTCTAGTCAGCACTGAAGTATATTTTGCAATGAATTGTCCCTTTAACTCTTCAAGCACAAGCATCTTGTCTGGACTGCAAGCCATTTTTTTAGTACAGAGGAGCAATGTTACATGTGTTGCAGAAGAGCATCAAGCCTGATGTGCTGCTCTGTGATTTCATCTACATCTTGCAGGATGCGTCACACATTGCTCCCAACTAGGTGGTCTTGTCTGAAGATGCTGCATATACTTATGTGAAGCAGCACTGCTTTGAAAAAGTGAAAATATAATAAAAGATTACAAGAAAACCAAAATCCTTCTGGTTGAAGTGGCGGAGTAGTCTCCTCCCCCACCCACTTGGGAAGTAACAATTTCCCCCTAGAAATTAGTTCATTAGTGTGTATTGCTATTCGTGCAGGAAGGTGTGTGATGTCCTGCGGCTATATGTATTTGAGTAGAAAATGTCACCTCCTATCAGATTTGCAATACTCCCAGCCTGTGCTGGCCCAGGGCATATAATCTCTTGAGATCTTCTGTAATGCACAGTGACTGCATCACTACAGCTGAATCAAAACTTCACTGCTTTCAAGGAGAGGATAATGGTTGCCACCTTATGCGGCTTAGATGAGTGACAAGCTTGGGGAAGGTCACAGCTCAGTGTGTAAAGTCCTCCATATCTCACAAGAAAAAGAAAAATCCCACATCTTTCTTGGCATCACCCCCACCCTCTCCCACTCCCCCCCCCCCCCCCCCCCCATCTCTTTGCTTACAGGGGTGGAAATGTTGAGGTGAAATAGACACTCGGCAGAGTGAGTGTGAGGCTGTTGTATTTTGATGTGGTTCTTAAATTGCCCTTCATTGTCAGAAGCTGTTAGACTGAGGACTGAAATATACTCCATGAGTGGCAGTAGAAATTGGTAATTATCCTTAATTGTCTATGGGGGCATGCGGAGGTGGGGTGTTTGCCAGTGTGTTGGTTGGAACTGACGCAGAGGGAACAGGGGTGAGAGCCACCTGCGATGCTGAGTGTGTATGGGGCAAAATGGGTTGATATCGTCTCCTTTCTCAGCAGCCTGGGTGCACAGAACGTGCCATGGGTAGGATGGAGGGCAGCTGGGTGGGAGCTCTTTGCTGCGGCTCCCACTCTGCTTCTGCCCCATTGCACAGGCAATCTTCGGGTTGTGGGAAGGAAGAGCTGGGCACATAAAGGTGGGAGCATCCCTG
The DNA here is from genome assembly GCA_033459285.1 of Clamator glandarius. NCBI lineage: Eukaryota > Metazoa > Chordata > Aves > Cuculiformes > Cuculidae > Clamator > Clamator glandarius. Next base: position 13,526 of record JAUNZM010001437.1, read on the forward strand.
ATTTTTTTTAGTGTGTCTGAACAGTCCTTTGCCATCCCAAGCCCACTAAGAAAGCAGCCTTCTCACCCCAGAAAAAGGCAGAAGGGTGAGGGAGGTATGTGCTGAAACTGGGTGGGATGATCAGAGCCATGGGCAGTCTGCACTAGGAATTGCTCTCAGCCATGCTTAAATGCATTTGCAATGATACAAGGAAGTTTTTGCAGTCACTAGCCCTCCAGTTGAAGCAAGACTGAAAAATGTAACACACCATGCCACAATCCACTTAATATGGTCTCTGTCCATAGCTACCCACTTGCTGTCTTACAGTAAAGCTGTTCTGTTTCTCCATGTCCGAGCCGAAGAGAAAGATTAAGTGCGCCTCTGCACTGCGTAGTTTCTGGCAGAACTTCTTCCCTGCTACATGGACTGTAAGATGTGTTTTGTTTTATTTTCTCCCTTTCTTTTGAAAGGTACAAAGTACAGTGACAGGAACTATCATATTCAATTGGACATGCTTTCTACAGATTTGTTAAGGATTTACTCTACACATTTGTAGCATTTAGTTGCCATGGCAATGACCTCGGTGCAAGAGGGAACAGCCTTTAGGTTGGACCTCAGATTTTCCTTTCATTTCCATTTAATTTGATTTGACTGCGAAATGTCACTTCCATTGCATTGATTAAGTTTCATTGCGGCCACCAGCTCTGTTAGAAAGGTTAAAGGGCAGGCCAGTGGTTGTCATTTTTCTTCCCCCGCCCTTTCCTGATATCAATACAGATGGGGTTGTTTTTTTTTTCAGAGGATGAATAAGGTTTTACCCCATGGTGTTCCACAGTAAAAGCAAAACTAATGCAGCAACAGTTTGAAGCTGTGCTAACCTGCAGCTTCCTCATATGATTTTGTAGTGCATTAAAAAATAGGAATTTGTTTCTCTTTTCCTTCCTGACATGTGCTCTCCCCAGATAAATGCAAGTGAATTTACCCTCCAACACTAGCAACCATACTGGAAGGAGGATGTCTGTCTCTTTTTCAAAATCTCTGTTATCCCCAGGGTGTAAAATAACTGCCTGCCGGCTTCCATGAGGCTGGTAATTGCTGTGAGCTGGGTGCAGAGAGTTCCTCTTTGGACAGACTTTTTCTAGTTCATTTGGTATTTGCTGATTATGCAACAAGTGTAAAACAGAACAGCAGTGCATTGGGATGGGAGGCTCCAAAGAAGACTTATGCAAAGCAAGGATCACTTAAGCAGTTTTATTAATGACGAACAAAATAAACCCACAACTGTGGTGTTCTTTAGTATTAGTCAAAAGAATTCTACCTTTGAAAGTGATACTGCCCATCTGCAGAATACAAAAGTACAAAAACTGTACTGTATTTATAAAGACTACCCCCTCTTGGTGCCCTAAGACCTCTGCTTTGCACTGTGTGGGCTGTCAAGGACTCAGATAAATTAGGTCTGTTCATTTAGGTATTGCAGAACCTAGGATCTCTCTTTTGTCTACATCTCTGTAATAGCAGGCACACAAGCCTTACTAGCAAGCTGGCTTTTTTGCTAACAAGCAGGTTTTCTGCCACATGCTTGAACATCAGCTAAAATATCATCTTGAAATTTGCATATTGCATGATAACTGGAGTTAAGATTTCTCCTGCGTAGTTTGATGAAAGCTTAAGGTAAGGTCTTATAGCTACATTTGGGTTTGGTTGTTTTTTTTTAAATATGTCACATTCATTTCTGAAAACATTGAGAAACTTTGTTTTGATCTTACTAGTGCTGAAAATAATACTGTCATTGGTTTTTTAAGTTTGATTAGTTGGATGGAAATAAGAAGATGGATAAACCAGAAATATTAGAACAGCTTGGTATGAAGAGAAGGATACAAGGAAGGCTCATTAAAGCATGCATGTGAGTACAAGCAAGTGGGTTGATGAGGCGGAGGCCTGGAAGGGTCAAGGAAGAGAAAGTGTTTGTCCAGCCACAGGCTAAATGATGCAAGGAAAAACTGAAAGCCCAAAGTACTACATCCAGCTTGAAATACTTAGCAGCTGAAGGGCTGTTTTTCTTTCCTGACTGAATTGAGGTTCAAATTAAGCCTCTTTCTTTTTGGAGAGGGGAACTGAACTAGTGTGAAAAAATCTCCAGTTCTGAAGCCTGTATATTGGCTGGCACGGAGAAATGACTCGCACATATGTGAGAAAGGGGAAATGTATTTCATTTCTTTTCCTTATTTCTGTTCTCTTCTCTATCACTTGCAGCATCTAATATCAGGGCCAGCCTTTCACGGAGACATCTTCCCATCACTGGTGGTTAGGGCCAGGTGTAGGAGGGTGCAAATGCGTGGGGATGCAGATCTTTACTTCCACAACATGGTTCACAAGTGGAGAAAGCTTGAATTAGAGAACGGACTTCAGAGGGAAAATACTTTCTCATGTGTCCCAGTGTACCATGGAGGAAGGGTACCACCTGACCTGGCAGTCTTGAAGCTCAGAGCTTCATTGGCTGTTGAGGTGAAGGGGCAAGTCACTTGGCTGTGAACTGTAGCTCCGTTATGAGTTTTATACTGCCAGCAGGCTGACTGCTAGAGGCAGGGGACAGCCTGCATTGTGGGTGCATCACCCACTCACCCTTCCTGTGTGCACCAGTTATGCTGGCTTCCTTTTCTGTTTGCTTCCAAAAATTTAAATGAGTAACTAGGAGGAGAAGGAAGGAAAGGAGAGAGAGAAGGGAGAAACTTCCTGTGTCATCAGATAGGATGAAAAAAATAACTGAAAGCTGGAGTGACTTTTGGTCCAGCTGGTGACCTGTGGGATGCTTCTGCTTAGTTTTCTGCTGTGGCCTTGCTGTGGGACTGGGGATGAAGGGGGAAAGTTGAACATGAAATTCAGCAGCCCATGAATACTTTTGCTTAGTGAAGCAAATTCCCACCATGCCCACAAAAGGGGAGGAGGAGATTGGCATAGCTTGAGCCCAGACACTGGCCCATTGCAGTGCCCCAAAAGTCAGGATCCTGCTCATGACTTTGGAAATACTGTATTGTCTTGGCCTGAGTCTGCAAGAGAGAAAGTTAGCTCTCAATTGTATGCCTGTATGTTTCTGACAAGATGCAACTATCACTTTTTCTGCTTTCCTTCCTTTGGGAAGTACATCCATTTTAGAGGACAGTGATCAATTTTCCTTTTAAACAGAATAGTGTTAATATTTTTAGGGTATAAATGCAGGCACAGGTGATTTCTTCTGCAGTTCCAAATCTCAAAATTACTTAAACGCTGAGGAAGTATTTGAGATAAAGAAAGTGCAGGACTGTGGATGAAACATGAGATTAAGAGAAAAGACTTGACATCGCCTCTGTGCATTTTAGGTTTTAGTTCTTTAATATGGATCATAGTGTTTGGTTTCATATGCAAAAACAATTTGAGGCCATTTGTAAATGATTTGTGTTGGTATTGTTAATTTTTGGTGTGATTTATGAAGTGGATTTCTTTTAAGAAAATAATGTTTAAGACTAAATATTGGATTTGGTGCTTGCTCTTCTTAACAGGTTTGTCATGTGGTAGGAATACCAGCTTTCTGAACTCAGCCACAATCTGTGACACAAATGGGAGAACAACAAATAGCTTCCTTCGTATCTCTCCTGTGTCATCTTCTCAGTTATAAACAGTTCACAAAAAAAAAACCTGGAGCAGGTGCAGAAATTTAAAAGCCAAATTCTGAAACTCCCATTTTATGCAGTATCCCATATCTTTGCTCAAAAATGAACAAAAGGGATTTATTTGGGTGATTCCTTAGGGGTTTGTTTTATTTTGTTTTTTGTTTATTTTTTTAAAACTAATTGCCCCTTCTCTCACCAAAAGCTTGTTTGTGACTCATGGTCTGAGCAATCAAGATACTCTGCAGTGAAGGAGCTGCCATATCTCCTTGCCTCCCTGAGGCAAATGTGGAGGGGCTCACCACTTAGCATAGAGTAATTCCCATCTCCCTTGAATGCTGCTTATGGCTGCAGTGGAGTTGAATACACACATCCTTTTCCACCTGAAACCCACATCATTTTATTTTGAGTATTGACATTACCTCATCAGTAAAAGACACTATCTCACATAGATAAGCCAAATTTACCCTATTTAATCAGTGAAGGGAGACACTGTTTAATTCCTTTGCACAAAGTGAGCAGGATTCAGCAGCTCCACCTCCAACACAATTTTTTTCTCATCTCAGCAGGAGCTGAGTATTGGCATTTCTCCCACAGCATCATTCCTTGTTGTTTTCTCTCAAGCATAAACAACAAAAAGGAAGATTAAAAGGAAGAAGTAGACAGATTTGAAAGAGGATCGTTAGCTCCAAGGTCTGATGGGACCTCCTTGAAAGTGTTCACAGCCCTGTGTCACCCATGACAAAGTCATACTGCAGATTTCAGAACATTTTATAATCCCCAACATATAAACTCTGGCTTTATCTTTTCGTTTTTCTGTTTGCTGTTTAACAGAAACAGCTGATAGTAGATTTTGTCTATTTACGTCTTCTTTTTAGAATTTAATGATTACTTTGTGACATTCATGTGTTCATGTCATGCTATGCTATTAATATCTTTGTTTCATATTAGCCTTTTCAAAGCCTTTGTATGGAGGCATAAAAGGAGACGAGTCTCCCCTAATTTTAAGCTCAATTACCAATTTGAATGTCAGGCCAGGTTCACAAAAATTTCCAGCATGGGTGAGAGTTATAAATAAAAGTGAATGCGTTACTGTTTTGGGGGAAAGCTGTGGAACTCATTTTTTTCTTCTAGCTCAGCCCCAGAATAGATACATGCTGTTCGTTTTTAAACTGAGCTTTTAGATTCCAGCAGACCTCAAACTTAGCAAAATGATAGGAGAAATTATCTGAACTGAAGATTTAAGTTTCATGCAGATATGAATCAGCACTGATATCTTGGCTATTGTCATCATGTGAGTATGTTGCCATTGCAGCATCTTTGATAAATTTGGGAATCTTCAACTCAACACCCTAGTCCACTGTGCCTGTGAGGCAAAGCAGAGAAAAAGAAAATTTTTCAAATGTTAGAAATAGAATTTTTAGAGGAAAAATATTTTACCTGTAGTCTCTTAATTAAGCCCATAAGATCTATCCAGATTTTGAAATGCAGGAGGACTACTAGGGTTTTTTGGGCACCAAGCCAATATAAATATAAAAAATAAGAGGAAACCATAGAGCTATTTTCTTATTGTTAATAGCATAATGCATCTTTTGTTGGGTTTCCTCTCTGCAGGACTCTCCCTGCTGCAGTAGGGCTTTTTACCTCTATCTCCTCTTGTAAACACAGCTCTAAAGGCCCCCTTCTGCAGAGCTGTTTCCACAAACTGTAGTAAAGTCTGCAAAATCTTGCAGAGAATTAGACAGATTTGAGTGACCAAGTAAACCCAATTCCCAGTGATGACAGAAAAATTAATTGAAGCATTTAGAGATAAGATTTGGGGGAAGTTTGCAATGCTTCTATAACACGAGTCTTTAATGTCTGAAGGCCTCCAGACTGTTTTTATAAAGAACCATTTTCACTTTGCCCCCATTTTGAAAGACCTATTTTCCTCTCTGCTTGCAAATATTTTAAAAAGATCTCAAATCTTTGTACTTGAAATTGCTTTTCTTCAGAGTTGTCCAGTGTTTTCTCCCCTTTCATGTTTTTTTTTTTTTTTTTTTTTTGCACTGTTTGCTTTTCTGTGTGTGAACATGCAGCCTGGGCTGTGTGCACGTTGTCGGGTTTTAATGTAAAATGCTGGTGAGTGAAATTTTGCATATCTCCTCTTGTTTTATCCTTTCTTTTTGCTGTGTGAAGGAACCGGCAAAAGGGAAAATGCTGTTACTAAACATATAAATAAATCAGAGTGGTAGTTTCATAATCAGTTTAGCAGATTTTGTTCTAGTTGATATATAATATTACATGTTTGCATGTGAAAATGAAGAAAGTAAAAACTGAATTATATTTATCATCAATTTTGTTAATTTCAAGAAACTAGTTCACAAATACACAGGAGTACTATCTTCAGCAAATCTTTTGTCTTCTTGTTTGTTTAATAAATTAGATGGATGTACCAAATAGCATGCTGCTGGGGCAACATTAATTTTATTATGGAATACAAAGTAGAACTATTAGTCTTTGTTTCTGGCATGTTTGTAAGCTATCTGACCTATTTTCTTCTCATGCCCCCATCACAGTGCTTACCAAATTCTCCTCTCCTATGCCTAACGTATAACTGTCTTACAATTAAACCAGCTGATAGTCAGCCCTGGAGACATTACCCAGTATCCTGGCAAATAGATAAGATATACTGTTTTATATATTTGTACAACAGGGAGAGACAGCTTCATCACTTTAGGCAAGGGAATAATCCGTTTACACTAGAGGAATAGGCTTGCTTGGTTTTCTTCCCTTCAGTTGTGGAGATATTTTCAGGGGGCAATATTTGCTTCATTTTTACCAGTAGAAATATCTGGATGGTTTATCTTATATTTATTATATTTTAAGAGAAGAAAAAGCTAGGATACCACAGTTCCCATAATCCTCAAGAAGTGTATAATGCCTAATATGTACTTTTTAAAATTGAAGATCTGTGTACATGATCAGTTTTTAGCTACTACTTATCTTCAGGAGGTCGAAGTACTTGGATTGTTTTTAAATGATATTTCCTTGCAAATAATCAAAACCAATGAGAAAAGATCTACCACTTAGGATTGTGTTGTCACTGAAGATGAAAAGCAGACTTGAAAAAATGTTTAATTAACAGCACAGTGATTCTAAGTCTTCAAAAATCATGACCTGATGTAAAACAATCTGTCTTGAGTCAAAAATCATAGAGACATTGAAAGTCATGAGTTTTCTTTCTGCTAGCAGCTCTCTTCCCTGGATTTTGTTTTGGGTAATTGGTGATGACTTTCAGGTTTAGGTACACTGGAAGAGGTGTATGTTATTTAAAAGGTTGTGTGAAAATAAAAAATACCAATTAATGTAGCATTTAAAAAAACACAACGTGGAATTTCTGGCATGACCTTGGCCTATTATTTTTCAGTAAGGGGCATGTCTGCAGGGAAGGTCATGGTCAGACTAGTTTGGAAGTCATGAAACTACGTTAATGTATCGTCATGTCGAGGTGGCCATTTGGACCAGGAGGGATTCCAGTCAGACAGGTCAGAGTGTGAGTAAAAGTCTCTGCCCACACTTTGAACTGCACAGGCATTTGTATGGTCCTCAGCTTGGCCTAAATGGCTACATACTTGGCCCAAGGAAAAGAAGTGTGTCAGCAGCAGAGTTAGAAATGCAGCCTCATGTGGCATGATACCCAGTTCAGTGTCTTAACCAGTAGACTGTGCTGTTTCCTCGTTTCAGTTGTCATCAACCCCTTTTTCTTTCTTTTGTCCAGAGTTTTGAATCTTTTGTCACACATTAGCAAGGCCAGTGTAAAATATTTGGGTACTGAAGAATGCAGGCTCTCAGGGGTGATTATGTTTTATTATTGGATACAATTATAATAGCCTTTTCCCATGTCCTCTATAATTTTCGTGTTGACAGCGTATTGTAAACTTTGTCTTATTAATAGTCGATAATACTTGTATGGTGGATTTTTAATGGTAGTGGAGGGAACTGCCATTTGAGAACCCTCACAATGTGCTGAGATCCTAAAATACAATGTTATCTCCTTCTCTACCATCCCTTTGGTTCATACGTTCTTTCAAGATGTGCCAAAGCAAGTCTTAATCTCTGTCTTCAAGATACTGTATTGTAGTGTGTGTTTCTGCCTGGCTAAGCTCCCTGGGATAAATTTTTGTTTCTGTGCAAGGTACTGTTATTGTTAATGTACAATAATAGTGAAAATACTAAATTTTTTTTATTTGTATTCCTTGAGCTTTTTATATACCCCAGAGGTAGATAAAGAGTTTATGAAGAAAGGTTATATTTAAGAGAAATGGGTATCAGTGCTATAAGATTGTACCCATGACAGATGGTTGTAACTAAAGCTTCATCTTGGTGCTGAAAAGCTGAATGAAACAGTATTCAGATTTTGAAGTAATGTTGGCTTCATTTCAGTGGGACTTTTGCCTGAGTAAGAACAGACTAAAAACTCACTAATGACGCTAATTTTTTGTGTCAGCTTTGAGTAGATTTAAAAAATCAAATTTTCTTTATTCTTTTTTTGGATTGATAAAGTTCCAACAGAAAACATGGGGGGTTGTTTGTTTGTTTAAGAAAATGTGTGCAACATTATGCCTTTGTTCCCTGGTATGACAAGATGTAAAACATTGTTTGATTCACACTGAAAAGAAAAACATCTTATTGGGTATTATGAAAGAGTTCTTAAAGTAATTTCTTTCACTCTTATTTTCCGAGTTGATCATGAACCTCAAAATTTCTTGAGGTTCAATCTGAATGGTTATGTAAAAGTTCAGACACTAACCTTAAGCAAATCCAAATATCTTGAGGCTGGAAATCTCTACGAGAACATATTTCCCCTTGACTTGTCTAATACAATGAGTTCAGTGAGGCTACACCCTGGGGAGTTTTGGCCCACCATGTAGTGTGTGCTTTAAGTGCTTAGACTCAGCCATGAGGGTATTTTTAATTTCATCTTGAGAAACTAAACTGAGGGACTTCACAAATGAAACCATCAGGAAGACAAGGTTAGTTCTGGCTGCTGTTTGTGGGAGTATGGTGCCTTCAAATACCAACACATTTTTTTTCAGTGGCATTTGGAAGAATAAATGAAGTGTGACTCCCAGCATCTCTTTAGTTGCCCTGAAAATGGAATGTCAAACAGCATATAATCATCTTCCCTGTTTAAAGAAAGAGGAGCAAGTGAGAGACCTAGTTTTCTATTTGTGTCAGTTTTTGGATGTCTTATTATTCTATCTTGTCTAATTTTCCAGAGAGTGATAATAGAGTTCCTGTCAAATTAGAGGTTACAGACTTTTTAACCTATGTCACAAAAAAACCCCTACATTACTTGTTATTACCATGAATGTAATCCAAATAAAAATTTAGTTTTTAATGCTGTTGTGCTGAAGGTTGTATTCCAAGCATATAATTTTATTCATTATAAATATTAAAAATATTCAGCCTGACATTAGCCTGCTTGCCCCCCCATTGCTTCAAAAAAGGCTGAATTTGGTGTGGAGTGAACGTGCTGCTGCTTGGTCCAGGGAGGAGACGTTTGACCTCAGCTGCCTGCACTGTCAGGACTGAGCAAGCCTTGCTACTGCAAAGTGCAGTGCTTGGGTTTAATTGATATACAAGAGAGGCTCTTTTCAGATGGGCCAGTGTGATATAACCATCTTCTAGGAGGGAGCGAGGATGAAACGGGAGGGTAAATTAAATTAAGTGTATATGCCCTGTGTTTGGGCTTTGCTATGAGAAGAGCTTGATGTGGCCATGCTAGATTTATAACTAGCATTGTGCTAAGGTGCCTTTTTAAGTGCCAAAGGAGCTCCTGTTGAATCACACTGAATTGCAGAGAGTGGTGCAAAGGCGAAAGTTTCTTTAAAATTAAAAATCCCCAGCCTTCTTCAATGTAAGTGGAGCTGTGGCAAGTATGACCTACTGTTTGGTCAAGTTTTATTCTCATTTACATGAATTTGAACAAATTCAGACCTTCTGTAAAAGGGTCCTACTTTCAAGCTTGTAACAGATGAGTAATGAATAAAAGTATTTCATTATTACCTACTTTTGGTTCAAAATCCAAATTCCCCGGGGCTTCTGCACAGAAGTCTGTAGTGCCCAGTGCTCACAAAGATGCAAATCCAAGACTGTGTTTTTTGGTTTTATTTTAAATCAGGTGAGTGTCACATGCTTCGGTTTTGTAATGAGAGTTTTTGTACTGTCCTAATTAATACAGCGTGCCTGTCCTGGACCTTTGAAGTAAGTGGGAGTTCTGCCACCAATTTAAATAGGCGAGGGATTTGAGCCAATTTGAACAGAAGTTTTCACTTATCTTAGTGCCTGATCTTCTTTTTAAAGGGATGTGGGAGTATTGGCACCTCCTACGTAACGCTCAGCAGCATGTAGAAGTAGACTAGTGTGGTCACTTACGGAGGACCGTATAAAACCAATGGGATTACTCAGGTGAGTGACAGGAGTTTCAGAACAGATTTTTAAGGAAGTTAATTCGAGTGCAAAATGGCTTTTAACCCATCTGTGTGAATATTACCAGTTGAAGCAAGCCGCAAAAATCATTTATGAATCGTAAGGTTTTTAAAAAAGAAAAAAACCAAACCTTCCTTCTGTATTTCTTGGGTTTGAGTTGTCAGGGTTTTAAGGGTGAATTTGTTTAAGCATCAGAGTTAGTAGCTCCATTTCTTTGTTAAATTGGAACTGATATTCTCCAATAAGCAGAGTAAATATTTAAGAGAAATACCTGTTATGAATCTCATGATAAAATCACAATATTTAACAACACTAGGTCTATATAAATATGTATGCATCTTTTGCAGTGCTTTGTCCCTGGAGAAATATGGTTGTCTAGACCTCTTCTGCTGTCTCGCTGAATTGCAATGTATAGCTCCAGAGTGGCTGAGCAAGTGTGGCTGATTTATCAGGAAACTGGCAGACTCTGAGTGTTGTCTTATGAGAGTACTGCAAAAACTAAGGCAAATTTACTGTAAGGTTTCTGCACTTCACTGGAATACTTCAGTATCTGTAAATTGAAGAAGGTGATGTTCTCTTCATACTTTCATACTGTCTCTTATTCTTCACTGAGTGCAGAAGGAGCCCATAAATACTGACTTCCTCTAGTCTGCCCCTTGGTCTTTTTAGATTAACCCTGATTTTTCCCAAGCTGCCAATAAAATGATATATTGGAGTTTGTGTACTACGTGCATGTCTCTTCAGTCTCTATACAACAGTTATCTGGCTAAAGCCTTGCAGACAGCAACATTAAAAACTTGGTATATTGTATTAGCTTTATGGAAAGACTTTTAGTCCTCCATTCCAAATGGTGTCTTGCATCACATAAATGACAAAGTTTTATTCATTTTTAATTTCAAGGGAGTCTCCTTCCCTTCTATGTCAATTTTCAGACTGGTGAAAGTAAAATAGCCACAACTGTGGATACTGCTATGTGAGGACAGAACTGGGGATAAAAACATTTCCACTGATACCTCTGTCTGCCACTTAAAATAATTCTGTATTTAAAAAAAAATGACAATATGTTTTTAAATAATATTTAGAAAGATTATTTGGTACGTTCTTCAAAGCAAATCCAGTGAGATTTTTTTGCCTGCAGTTTTTTTTTGTTTGCTCTGCTGCATGGAGGCCAGCTGGTTTGCTTACTTGAGTGACCTCACATTCCTTAAATGTACTCATGAATCAAGCCAAGGCCATGCATTAAAAGCTCAGCTCTGACATAATTTAAAGGAGGGAAGGTTTGATACAATGTGGGAGAAGTACACAGCTGGACACCTAAGGCCAGATTTTTCGGTTCTTAATCACATTTAGCAAACCAGTATTGTGCTGAAAGTCGCACAGAAGACATGGAAGTCAACTGGACCCTCTATTAATTAAGGTAAATATACATTGAAAGGAAGTGCCCCAAAAAAAACAGTAACTATTTTAGGTAGTGCAAACAAAGTGATTTTTTTTTTTTTAGAAAAAAAAAAAAAGGTATTGAGATGATTATTTAATACTTAATTAATAGAAAGTGTCATTCTTGTGAGTGTCTCTAATAAAGGAAATCTGGCAACGTGTTCAATGAGATTGTCACAATGGAACATTTCAGTATGATTTAGTGAAAATGATGTAAAGCATGAGGTTTGCATTAATAGGTTAGCATGTCATTATATTTTTGGAAAGCAATGATGTTTCTGGGTCGCACAAAGATTTTGGTCTCTGAAAATATTTCATTTTGAGAACCCAAGAAATGATGAGCAAGACTGCATTGATTTAGAAGCAGAAAGACAGGGATGATTAGAAACATAAATTTGAAAGACACCTTTACTTTCCTTAATTTCTCTGGTCTTTAAGACTCCTTGTGTGCTTTGGAGATTTATAGTGATTAATTTAATAACCATTTTAAATATTATAATTTATTGGTTTTTACAGAAAGAACTCAACACAAAAACTGAAACAAACTAAAAAATAATAATACCTGGACTCAAAGGCGTTGTATTGCTGTCTGCTTATCACTGCACTTGCTGAATGATCCCTTTTAGCACAGAGGCACTCATCTCTGGACTTGGTATGAATGGAAGCAAGCTCAGGCATAACATCACTGTGGCTGCAAAGGCACTGCGGTGGATTGTATGTCACTTGTGTTAGGGAGCACAAAATAAGAACATGCAAAGACAGATCTGGACCAGAAGCATCTCTTCATCAGTTCAGATGGTGCAGATAGATTTGGTCTAACTTAGGTGAAAGGGAAGGACTCCATGAGTTCTCAGTGTTCCTAGTGGCAACAATAGCTAGGACTTGGTCATAGCTGAATGTGGTTTTGTAGGGGCCACATCAGTTTGTACACAATGCCATAAGGTCATGACTGTATGCTCCCTGTGATGCTCCTTGGCCATTTGCACTATGCAGTATCCAGCTACATCTTGAAATTTTGCACTCCCACCATGAGTATTTTACTGTCATTTATGTCTGCCCTTAAGGTATAAGGTATTAGAACAGGATTTGTCTAGGGTATTAGAACATTATTTAGCCATAACCTCATTATGTGGATGCCTATCCACAGGGACTAACTACAAGGTAATAACAGCAAGGTAGCATTGAAATCAGGTTGTATTAACTTCAGTTCAGTTACTGAAGCATTTTTAATGCAAGTCCAAATGAAATGTTAAAATTTGGGAATATTTCAGTGGGATTTGACTGGCAAAATTGAAACACTCACAGTTCAAAATGAAACAATGTGTATTTTAAACCCTCTGATTAAAGAAATACAGTATATGGGAACGGTATTCCCAAGCGGGGATTATTCAGAAAGGCTAACTTAAGGCTAGCTTTCATCTGTTCCTCTCCCAGTGGGGAAGGATGTGGATAGAAGATGATTCAGAGACAGTGTTTAGCTTAGGTACTCTGAATTATTCCTTGAATGAGCTTTTATCTCTTTACTAGTTATGAGTAACCAAAGAAGATTAGCTGCCTGGTGTCTGAAGTAACCTTTATGAATATATTCCTCATTTTTATTGATTTCTGACTGATTTCTCCACAGGAATAGAAATCTCCACCTTTTGCAGACAAAACACGGTAGCAAAAAAATTGAAGTATTCTGTTTGCAATATTGTTTGGCCTGTATCAAGATGTTATCCTTTTTTGTACTCACTGAACACTTTCAGCAGTGTTCATATGAAATGTCTTTTTTACAGTCAATCTCAAAGTAATTGTTTGATATACGAAATAAAACATAGCTAAGTGTACTCTGAACAGTTATATATCATAGAATCGTAGAGTAGTTTGAGTTGGAAGGGATGGAGCATACACAACTTCCCTGGGCAACTTGTTTCAGTGCCTCACCACCCTCATCATGAAGAGCTTCTTCCTAATGCCTAATCTAAATCTTCCCCCCTTCAATTTAAAGCCATTCCTCCTCATCCTATCAATCCATGCCCAACAATTCCAACAGTTCCATATCCTTATTATGTTCAGGATTCCAGAACTGGACACAGAACTCCAGGTGGGGTCTCAGAGGTGCAAAGGGGGAGAATCACCTCCCTCTACCTGCTGACCATGCTTCTTGTGATATAGTCCAGTATACATTTGGTCTTCTGGGCTGCAAGCACACATTGCCGACTCATGTCAGCTTTCCATTAATCAGCATCTCAAAGTCCTTCTCCTCAGGGCCGCTCATAATCACATTGTCCCCCATCCTGTATCTCTTCCTTCAATGGATGAGATAAACTCTGCAAAATGGATCAGATGGATAATAGGTTGGAAGATAAATGCACCAGCAAAAAATTAAGATAAATTATTAACACTAATGTTTAGAAATGTAATAATAAATTAACACTCATATTTAAATACATTTTTGTTGAAAAAATTAATTTCATACTGCAGTCTCTGAGCTACGTAATTCTTCAACATAGTGTCACGTAATATATTAAGTACTATCCCAGAACTTTGCTGTCTGTAGTTTACAAGCTAGTCCACGCTACAGTGGTGAAACTGGTTTAAACTGTCTAGCACCAGATGTTTCTTTCTGCCTTCGCAGCTCAGTTATTTGCACTTTGGCTTGTGTTATTACAGCTCTTTCTGAGTCCATGTAAAATGTACTCAGGAGTGGCTTCACTGCCAGAACTTAACTTGATGTAAAATTTTAACATATCTTGCAAAATAAAATAAAATGAAAAATATGGATAAGGAGATAGTTTGAAGAAAACCTCCCTAATCTCTTTTACTTAGTATATGTCAACTTTGTTTGAAGAATGGTTTTGGTTTGTATTGAACTAGATTCCTCTAGAGGAAAATAAAACAGAAACTCCTTTTCAGAAACAAGCCACAGGTGCTCTGGGCACTGATGGGAATACGAGGATCTAAACGAATGCTTACTCACTTGAAACATATTTGAACTGTGCACAAGATTCAGTACAGCGCATGAGGCAGAATCTAGTCGATAGTAAACCTGAGCCCCAGATAATATAGATGTAGGTGCCCTGGTATCAATTAACAGAAGATTTGTAGGAGGACAATGAAGTAGCCTTAATATAATTTAGTTAATTCATCTTGATAGCACGCTTGAGAGGAAAATACTAGCTCCCTGTTAGACAGAAAGGGAACTAGTCTAAGGAATGGTATGGCTTAACAAATTTAACATAGACAGTTTGGAATTAGAGCTCAGAGTTGTGAGTGCCCAGCTTTCTACTTATACTTCATTATCTTACCATTTCTCCTAAATGCTGGGCATAGACCTTCTCTATTTATTTGCAACTGAGTTCTAAAATGGATTTTAAAGTAACTGTACATAGATTAGCCATGTTAATTTAAGATATCAGTTCTCTTACTTCTTCTAGTTGCTTTCTTCAGAGTTTTTGTTTCTGCCTGTACCCCAATTTTTCACACCTTGTTTAGACTTGTGTTTATTATAACTCTACTGTTGAAAGTTTCCTACCTCCTTAAGACCACAAAGCATTTGAAGAAAGGATTTCCATGTATTATATTTTCTTCCTAAAGCCTTATCTCATACAGACGTATTTGCCATTTTCTTTTTTTTTAATATATATATATATAAAATAAAATGTGTTTCAAAACCATTATATATGCAGCATTCTGCTTCCATTGCCTGGGTTACGATCCCTTTCTGAAACAGTAGACAATAAAGCATTTTCCCTAAGAAAAGTTAACAATGTGATAAATACTGATAGAGTTTTTCAACATACTTAATTATTTCTTTTTTTCATTGTTTATAATCATTTTGTCAACTTTCCATATCATTCCCCACAATGCTTTGTGCTAGATTTTCTTTGAAAATTATTCTCCTCTGAACTTACTATGAACTTGTCTGTAAAATATGGTCATGAAATGCCGACAAAACAAAACAAAACAAAACCCTCTATTTCTAATAAAAGAAAACTCTGTCTCCCTTTCATCCTCACTTAAAGAAAAAAAGCAAAAAAGAGAAATCAGAGTTAGAATTTGTATAGAAAAATAATTCTGCAGTTGCAGGTATGAAGCAGAACATGAAGGCTGAGTAGAAAACTGCAGTAATCAGTTGTGAGGATGAGGTTTAAGCCACATATAGAGTTTCCTTCATTCCATTTGTTCTCAATATACTGATGGCTATTTAGAGGGTAATGTCAGAAATGTTGGGATTAGACTTCATGTGATTGAGGGGTAGGAGGAGGATTGTGTTTCTTGAGATGCTCTGTGGGAGGAGAAGGATTATGCATGTGTTTTATGTAATGAGGAAGAGGCTGAAGAACTTGCATGTCTATGAGTAGGAGGTGGGAGGATTGGCTTTTGACATAAAGGCAAGGGAACGGCCCTGATCCTGATCCCTGGTGACAAGCTCAGAAATACATTACCTTCCTGTACATTGCATTTTGTGTATCAGAGGAGGAGCTTTTGTCTGTTGGTTTTTTTTTTTTTTTTTTTTTTTTCTGAAGTGGAAAACAGCTGTATTATGGGAGAGATGGAAAGGCTGGGTTGTGTGTTAGGTGGAGATTCACAAAACAGACCTCAGAGAGGGCTGGAGCCCCAGCCAGTATCTGGTCCTCATTTGAGGGGACAGCAATGACCAGAGACAACCCGTGAGGCATCAGCGATGAGTCTGCCCTATGTGGTGAGAGGAAAGAGCATTGGGCTAGAGGGCTGCAAGCCATGTTGTGCGGAAGAATAGGCCCTGCCCACATTTGACAATGTCAAAGATGTAGATGGTGCTTGTACTCAGGTTGCAAATGTTTTGTTCAGCTTCCCTCAGAAAGTCTGTCCCTGTTGGCCTTTGTCCTCCAGCCCTGAGGGTCCAGCTGGTTGGAAGGGCCATTTGGGAGAGCACCAGGTGGTCCCTTGTACCACTGTGGGGTGGCAAGGGATATCCTTCCCCTTGTCGATGGCTACTTAGTTTTCAGTCCCTGGGAAATGCAGTTTCAAGCAAACGTGACAAGAGCCGTAGGGAACAACATGGGGAAACTGGGTAGGATTTTCATTTTAAACTCTGTCCCTGCTTCACCTCCCAGTAATGTCTGTCATTTCAAAGTACAAGTAAGGGCTGAATCACATCGATCCCAGAAGACGAGTTACAAATTAAGGCTCTGCAATCAGTGAGGATTCTGTCTTTGAAAACTCAGGCAGGAGCTACTTTTTGGAAGTGGTTGAGTTGTCACAGTTTAAAAGATTTTCAGAGACAGTTGCAACAGCCTCAGAGCGTCCACAGAGAAAGTTATCGCTCAGCTGACATGTGGTAACCCATTACACAGTGGTAAGTGTGTCTCACCATCATGTCTGCAAATGCTTCATAGATACCTTTATCCTGAACATACTAACCTTTGTAGTCTGTAACGTTGACTTTACATTTGGTACAGCTGAGTGAAAGGCAAAGATAGTCTGAAAGGCTACCTCCAGGGACTAAGTAACAATAAATCAGAGCCTGAAAGCTTTTATATCCTCTTTATATTTGCCAAATGTTACTTAGACTATAGTAGACCTAATTATGAAATTCAGCTGTTTCATAGTGCTTTTTCTCACAGATTTCAAAATACTTTATCAAAGAGGTTAGTTACTATTATTCCTGGTTTATGGGTGGCAAAATGACAACAGAAGTGTCTAAGATTACCCACCCAAACAAGGATCAAGCTGGAATAATACACATGTATGTTTTTGCTCTCGGTATAGTATGTTACCAATTGAGTCTTGATATTGTTTTCATAGATGTGGAATTTTGAAGAGTTCTAAAGAGAGGACTGGGTTCAGAATTTACTGATTGTGCGGATAAAGATGAACTTAAATATCTGCAAGAGTCAGTTTTATTTCTCTTGTCCTTGGCCCTGCTTTTGGTGTGAAAAATAGGAGAATCAGGTTAGGATCAGGTTAGGCTTAACTCTACTTCCTAACTTGATCTAGAATATTTAGTAGTCTCCCCAAGACTCTATTGTTACTTGTGGAAGCCAAACAAAGCCCTGAGAGACAAGTACATTATAAAAGGAAGTGCTTTCAGTGCTTTCAAGTGTCTGATTTGTTTTTGTTTGGGCCATGGTTTGGAATTCTTTTTATTTTCTGCATAAACTCAGCAATTCTTATTGATAAGTTGATAAGTGTTGGAGATACCTATTTAGAGATTGGGAGAATTTACCCCATTGACTTTATGAAGCAGCAATATTTTCTTTAACAAATTGGAATTACTTGTGGAGAGCTAACAAAAATAAATCAGATTTTATTGCATCATTTATTTCAGAGAAGGTGTCTTAAGTAGTTGTGTCCAAGGTGAGGTCAGTGACGGAACAAAGAAATGACAAAGCTCACCGCATACCTTTTAATGCCTGCGGATTGACAGTACCTTTCCTTTTCCTGTGCCATTGTTCTTTTCCACCATGATAATTTCTCTTTCTTCACCCACTATTGAAGAAAATAATAAAAAAACTACAAAAGGTTTCAATATACAGTAGTTAATAGCTATATTACAAGCTCTAATTAAATTCTTGGAGACCCTGCACAGTATGATGTCCATGCCAAGAGGGACATATCCTGTTCTTAAGTGAATACATGTTCTTGTCAAGTTAACTTATCTGCATTTTACTCACATGAAATATTCCTCATCTCTTGTTTCTTGACACACGTGACTGATAAATGTTTTAAAGGCACATTTAACATTGATATTTTTGTCATATGAAATGACAGTGGCTTAAATAATTCCCAGATTTTATTTTATAGAAAGTGACACTTTATGTGATAGCAGACTCCCCAGTCTGTAATGTAAGCCACACACTGGTAGGAATATATATTGCATCAAAACTTGATCTTCGTGTGATTCAAACCTAGACATCTAGTGTTTCATCCACATAAGAGTAGATAAATTTAAATGGTGTTAGTATTACAACACATCTAAGACATACCATGGACATTCAGAATGGCTGCAGCTCAGGCTCCTCCAGCAACTATTTAGTTTTCTTTGAGACATCTGATGAAGGGAGATTGTTTTTCCTTATGCTTTTGTAAACATAAGTCTTCTGAGAGGGGAGGTGCAGTAGAAAGATAGCCAGAATTTTATCAAATCATTTTCAGATTTAAACGAGCTGTTAATTCTTCTCCATTTTTTTTATCACACATCTGCCAGGGTCATAGGTAAATTTTGTGTTCATATTTTTAGATAAATATTTACGTCCTTGTTGTATGTGTGGACAAGTTGGTCTCAAACAGCTTTATTCTTGAGAGACCTTTTCTATTCATGAACCAATAACTTTGTTTTCACATTGAAATAGATGGGAACAATCATTCTACTTGACATTAGAGTTCCAGTGGATCAGATGTCTCCAGGAATTATATTTGTGTGTATAGCTTAATGACAGTGAAATTCAGCTAAATGAACTTTTTGTCTGTCTCATTATTCCTTCAGTATTAAGCCTTTATATTATACCATGCCAACACTTTATTCTGACTTCGGTCCTGATTCACCTTAGTACTTAACTGCCTGGCTGACTTTAAGGACTTTAGTAAGCACTTATGCAAATGTTTAAAACTAGACACTTGCTGAACATAGGCCTATTTATGTCGCAATTAAATGCTAATACAATATTTGACAAGTATGTTACATTGGCAGCAAGTAGATGGACTCACATGTATGGTAGCTACATCTTTATCATAATATGCATCTTCATTTGGAAATGCTACAAAGAACTGCAGAACAGCCAGATATCGAGTCTTGATGATGGCCATGATAATAGGAAGAAATAGTTCATCCAGTCAGAACAGTGTATCCCAGGCTTGTTAAAAAATATAGTCATGTGCTTTGATGCTTCAATTTGACTTTTTACATGAATTTTAAGTAAGCTTTGGACTTCAATTGCTCTTCAAAGCTGCCAGAAACTGCTTTGTTCAATTTATGACAGTACATAGTGCTGACCAAAGCATCAGCGAGAAATGTGTGCAGTGGTTGGAGCGGTTATTTATTTGTTTTGCTAAGTCTCTCTGTCTTTACCTGTACTGTTACCTGAGCATTTTTTTCATTTATTTTATATTTTCCCGTACGGGTCAGTTTGAAAGAGACAAGTTCTACCTCTGAAGTTAACATTTATGAGAACATTACTGCATATAATACATTGCCTTCCAAGCTGATGACATGAGACCAAATAGGCTTGCCTTAATACTGTGAGTAAACAAGTGGCAATTCTGTCAAGAGCAAGTGAAGCAGACTTTGGCCTTTTTTATATGTGACTGAAATGTCCCGGGTAGATTAGGAAAAAGCTATCACAGATATCTCTAAGAACTCAGTGAGAATTGACATAGAAATTGAGTCTATAGCCTTGCATGGACAAATGTTCTACAGAATTGAATGTGGGCTTTTGGGCTTTTTCTTTTGTCTTTTCCTTATCTTACGCAAGATTTTGAAGAAATTAATTGCTGTCCTTTGCTGATCAGATTCACTTCTTGGTTTTCATCGAACAGAAAAAGCTTACATCATTTCTGTTTCTGTTGGGTCAAGCTGAAAGTTAAAGTCAAGAGGGTTATACTGATTTAAATGCCACTCTGTTGATTTGTGAAAGTTGAAGTGGTGGCCCATTGTACTTTTCAATAACCTTTCCAAAAGCCCTCTTTTCTTATCTTTTTTTCTGAATCTGAATGAAAAAGGAAGCTTTCAGAAATTTTCACTTAAAAAAAAAGTTCATGGCCTGGAGGTTAATGTACTCCCACAAGACATGGAATTGTGGTTCAGGGTTCTCATCTGAAGCAGAGACTGAACTTTCAGCTTGAGTGAGTGCCCATCCTGCTGGTCTGTGTGGTGTTTTGGGAGTGGGTCTTTTTTTTCCGTTTTCTTCAACTCAGTTGTTCTGGGCTTGAAAATTTTGCTACTGAAACCAGTCATTTTGCATTAAAAAGTGTCTTCAATTGAAATGCATTTAATTGAAAAAGTCAGAGTAAGTAGAATTGCTGGGTGAGGTTTGGTTAGTGCACCCAATACAGTGCTTAGAGGTAAATAGAAAAATTGCAACAACTGAGCAAGTTTATTTTTTAGCCTGTGAGGAATAACTCTTACCCACACTGGAAATCACTTGAAGACCAGTAGAAGGAGGAGGGATCTGCACTAGCAAACTGCCTTGCCAGCTTGTCATTTGCAAATTGAATTTTTGCAGTAGGGAAGAATCAGCATTAGAAACACATGTAATTGGCGACCTTTGATTTTATTATTTCTTCCTACACTTCCATAGATTGTTTTGTTTCTGATTTTATTTGGAAGAAAGTACTTTCTCTGGTTTTCCGCTTCAAATGGTATGTAACTTCACTGCAAAGGTAGTATTGTTTTCTAGTCATTTAATTAATATTTTTTTGCCTCATTAAAATGGAATTTATTTGTCCTGGCAGAATGGAATGCCACTGGCAGAACTGGAGAACCACAGTCTGCATTTTGTTGTATGGAAGCATAAAAGAGATCAATTGGCTTTGCTCAGTCATCTGTGCTGAAGAACTGTCCCACAGGGCAAGGTGAGATGGCTCAGAGGTTTCACCAAATCACAGAATGGTTGGGGTTGAAAGAGACTTCTGGAGATCATCTCATCCAATCTTCCTGCTAAAGCAGGTTCACCTACAGCAGGTTGCACAGGAACACGTTCAACCAGGTTTCAAGTGTCTCCAGAGAAAGAGACTCCACAGCCTCCCAGGGCAGACGGTTCTGTGACCCTCACAGTGAAGAAGTTTTTCCTCATGTTGAGGTGGAACTCCCTGTGCTCCAGTTTGTACCCATTGCCCCTTGTCCTGTTGTTGGGCACTGCTGAGAAGAGTCTGGCCCCATCATCCTAACACTCGCCTCTTAGATATTTCTAAGCATGGATAAAATCCCCTCTTAGCTCAGTGCAAGAGACCTGCTTAATTTTTCAGGGGAAATCTGGGGCTTTGCTTCTTCCATGAGTCAAAGCACACTAAAAGAGGGGGAAGATTTTGACTGACTTTGATAGTTCATATATCAAATGCTCCGTCTTGTGCTGCTGTCCTTCATGGGTGATTATAATCCTGATTTACAGTTGTATGTTGTGAATTGTCTGGGGATGGTAAAGGTGTTTCTTTACTGTTTGTTTGTGGAGAGTCTCACATGGTGGGGCCCTGGCTTTGGTTGAGGATTCATAAGAGGTAATGAAATACAAATAATGTCCAGGAGTAGCGATTTACCCTCCTTTTATAATACCTGTGAAATTGCTGGACCAAACTGGGAGCTTTGGCATAGCTTCCTTAAGTTATGACAGACTAAAGCAGAAGCTTTTCCTTTCCATTTTCATTTATCCTTTCCTTTTTCCTTTCTCCCTTCACTTTCAGGATTTCTTTGTTGAAATAAATTATTGCCACACTCAATCCTTTTTAGTGTTGATTTTCGAACCCATTGTTTCTTCTTTCAAGAGAAGCATTTCACATGGGGTCCCTATTGAAAGTGTATATAAGACAAATCATTTCAACACTTGCTTGCAAGGCCAATAAAAAGAGATGCTGTAGTGCAAATTACCCTTGCAAATGCTCTCTAAAAATCTAATAACATTTTTCCCCCCAAAGGATAGTTCCCAGCCATAAGGAGAGTTTCTCTTTCATGTTCATTTGCCACACAGATTTATAAAATGATCCCAAATCCTTGCATAGGCTGTAAGGGATTGCAGCTTTGAACTGCTGAATTGGAAAAGCTATTAATGGAAGGGGGAAAGTTTTCAATTTCAGTCAGGATGGTATAAACTCAGCCCTCCAAGTTTTGGTGTAATACGGAAGACTATTTCTTTTTTGTTGATAATTTTCATAGTAAGATTCACAAGGTTTTCTGTTTAAAGGCATGAAATGAGATGATAAGAATGTAAGGAAAAATCATTAGCATATTCACTGCTTTATTTTTTTTTTCAAGTAAAACCAGTCATTTTAATTTGCATTCTGTGGAACATGGTATAATTGGAAATTTTTCAAAACTAGAATTATTAGGCAAGTGGTCAAAATCTGCAAAGAAAGGTCCAGCCATTCCACACTGGAGCTCATCCTCCTTGCTGGTCTGCATGCAGTGCCAGAGATGATCATTTCCCTGTTTGCTTTGTGCACTGGCATGTGTTATTTTCCTCTTCTGCAAAATCCAGGGCAGCATAAAGAGGCAACCCTACAGCTCTAATTCATGTTTAGCCCCATCGTGATTGGGGGTGGGAAGTGGGCTGCCTAACTCCCAAGACCAGCAAGCTGCATTCCCAACTCTGCAAAAACTCTGGAATTCTTCCACCCAGGGATGGTTTCCAATTATGCACACTTTTCCTTTTTAATCGGACCTGCAGTGGCTTGGTGATTTTAAGGGCCTTTGAAAATCGGAACTTGGCCAAATTACTGCTCCTTCATGCCATTTTGACAGAAGGCTTTCACAAAAATTAAACAGTAAATAACTTCTGTAAAATTGCATCTTGTATTTACTGCTTTTAGTGATGGTGGGTTAAGTGATCAACTGAAAGCCAAGCGAGCTGAATGCGTGTGTTTATGTGAATAATGGCTTCCTCCAACTTTTCCCACAGTGCCACTCTATATGCCCTGGGCAGATTGTGAGGGAGACTATCCACAAACAGAATTGCCGTATGCAACCCTTCTCTTCCCAGCCTCTACAAGTGACTGTGAAATGCACTGGCCACAAAGCACTGGCAACTGATATTGTACAGGCTCCTGCCCAGATACCCAGTGGCACCAGCCTTTGGTTGTTTCCAGCCTCTTTAGGATTTGAAGGAGCAGTACAGAATATTTGCCTGTAAAAGGCTCCCTAGCCTTACCTTGCATACACCGAGATAAATGGGTCTGGTGAAGTAGTAGCTGCTGCTTCTCCTCTCTTAACTGTTCACGACATCCCTTTGAGGTGTAACACATGTGCTGCTGTGGTCTTCTTATTGAGCTAGCTCTATCTCCTTTCCATGCTTCCTTTCTGCTTTTAATCTGGTAACTGACCACTTATCACATTTATTATCTTTGTAATTGAAACCGAGAAAGCTTGTGGTTGGTAAGCCCCCTGCCTCTGTGTGCTTGCTCTGCTTCCTCTTCCCGCAGCCCTAAAACCACAACTCTTCCCTCTCTCCTCCTCACAGCAAGCCCTGAACAGAAATAACATTTAGAATCCTGATGCTACTATATGTTTTATTTTGTTTGCAAGCTTGCCTTGTGACCAGCTCTCAGCGTGGGAAGAAGCAGGGAGTGGGGAGATGGAGAGAGAGAGTTGTTGCAACATATTTTAACATATGTGCTTCAGGCCTCTTGGTGGACTCCCTCTTGGGAAGAGGGGAGGGAGCGTGCCCCTAAGCAGTTGGTTGGTTTTGCTTGTTTCTATAGCAGCCTGTACGAAGAAAATCATGTTTCAACACTAATACATTCAACAAAGAAACTCTTAACAATTACAGGAAGAGCCTTTTTTATTATTATTAAAGAAATTGCATTAAAGATGAATGAGCATATATTGAAGTAATTGTGTTTTAAGGTGTGTAACATTAAAAGGTTCTGAATGGAATATCGACTGTTTTGTAGCAACAGTAATAATGAGATTTCTGTCACCTAATCTTACAATAATTGGGTTATTACTATGCAAATTAAGGTATTACTTAAAAAAAAAAGGAGAGGTAAGACAGATCCTTGAGGCAGCCATTTATCTATCCTGAAAGCTATACTGTTGATTCTCTTTAGGCTGAAGATCCTTTTTTAAACAATTTAGAGATGCTAATTTCATTATTTTTTTCACCTATGTTTCCTACTAGAATATGTTTTATTTTCCCCAGGTAGCAGATCAGAAGTGGTGGGTTTTACATACTTTCTAGTCTCTTACGGATTCCTTTAGGAATAATTAAAGCAAATAACTATGATTATTACCTTTTTGTCCCCTCTTTCTTTTAAATAAAATAATGATTTGTGTATTTTGCCTGAGATTTTTACAGTAGGATCAGAGAGAATATACATAAATTATTTTTATCCTTCTTTCCCTTTAGCAAAGAATTATTGAGCAGCTTCTTATATTTTTCTTGATTTCCATTAGTTATTAAAGTTTACCTACTGGCCAGTTATTGGCCTTGAAGAGGAACTGAGAAGTGCTAAGCATTTACATTTTTGAATTGGAGACTCTGATAGCCTCTGGATCTGCTAGAGGCCTGAAGGCAATTGGTCTGTCCCTGATTGTTAGAGGTAATATTTAAGATAGGGCTGCCTATGGGTATTGCCTTGCTTCATTGTGAGTCTTAGTTCCTTTGCATTATATTTATAGAAATTTTGCTTGTGGGAGAAAAGTTGCTCATAAAGGCTTTCTGAAGCCTGCACTGTGAACACCATTGTTACCTGTAGTAGTTCAATTCAAACTTGCATGGTTATACCCAGACATGCTGCAATCACTCTTCCGGTTTCAGAATAGATATTCTCTAGGAGGTGCTGAGCACTCATAACTCCCAGAGACTTCAGCATTCCCAGTTTTATGTTCGTATCTAGTGTACAGATGTATTGCTGCACTAATCCAGAGTTTGACTTGCTCTGGCAGCAAGTCACTCTGGAAAGCAAAGCAAGATTTAGCGGTTCAATTTCAAGTAATTATAGTGTGTTACTCCCATCTCACACTCTCTTTTAGAGCCTCCCTCGGTCTTCTTTCTAGTGACTTCATGGCGGCGACTCTTGCTTTCTCCTTTTTTTGTTCACTGCTCTCCCACTCTGTATTGAAGCCTGGTTTTGATTACACTTAGTGTTAACGCTTTCAGATTTTTTTTCAATGCATAACTCCCAAGTGAAGTGGAGGGGTATAGGCAGCCAGAATGGGCACAGAGTTACTGCCTGAGGTCTTCTGCCATCAAACTTAGTATCTTCCTCTGTGGCTTTCTCTGAGAAGTTTAATCTCTCCTCATTTTCTTTCTTTAGTACAAGCTTGATGTAAGCATATCTAAAATTTACCTACCCTATGGAAGTTATCTTACCTCACTATTTGCCTCCTTATATATTGAGTGAATAGCAGCATACTGAGAATACATTTATTGATTAAACCCATAAATGAATCAGGGCTTTTAAAGTGATTTGTTTTGTGAATCAATAAAAAGTTTATTAATGATGCTGAGTGATTTTACAAAAATGTACTTTGATAATCCTCTAGCTTTTCCTAGAGGAAGTATTGTGCATTGTGAAGTATTTTGTATTTCTTGTGGCAGCAGCTGTGAGGTGCTACCTGTGAAGAAGGTGTGCATTTATGTAATACAAGTTACTGCCAGTCCATGCCTCATGCTGCCATAACTCCTTCAAAATGTATGCTGCCAGTATCATTTGTAAAAGAAAAGCTTGGAGAAAGCTGTGAACTTCCACAATGTCCTTTAACATAAAACCAACTAGCTACATATTAGCAGTGATGCGGGGTCACACTTACACATTTCATGGTACCTGCCATACATTCAAGGGAAAGCTGTTAAGTTATTAGGGATTCACAAGGAGATGAAGTCCTTTTATTGACTCTTAACTGATGATTTCTTCTATGCTCCATGTGTTAATTCTAGCTTGATTAACTGCTCTGGAACAAACTGAGCCATTGACCTCATGGACCCCAGGTTGTTTGAATTAATAATCAGGAAGAGCCTATCTGTTTAGCTGAAAAAAATTAGTTGTGATCTTGGTTTGTATCTGAAACACAACAGCATGCTGTGAAAGAAAATTCACAGTAATAGAAGTGACAAGATGTCTAGAAAAAAAGACCTTCTTCTCAGGAGGGCCATGTAAAACACCCACTTAGTAGCCCCTAAGCCTCTGCTGCACCATTGTTCCTAAGGTGCAGTATGACTGGAGTAGCTGCAGTGAAATAAAATAATACTAAACTATTTTCCAAAATTCACAGTGAAAAGAAAAAAAAAAAGGAAAAAGATGTTTGAGGCTCAAGAAGATGATTTTGTTTAAGATTTCAGTTTAACACATATGCATCCTGCCCTGGTGATTGCTGGTGGTTGCCAGGAAGTTCTCCAAGAAATCTGCAAAATGTCTGGTCTGTGTAACAGACGGGAGAGTTGGAAAAATTGTATGAAAGTCCAGAGAGTTTTAGATTTCTTTCTTTTCTCCAGAAGGAGTTTTGGACCATTTAGATAAGAAGTGTGAAGCTTAAATTCACTCTTTATACCCATTTGAATAAAACCTCCGAGTCTTTATTGAGTCTCTTCATCCTTTGCAGTTACAAGTTGAGAACAGGGTGAACTCCTAAGCAAGCTGTGCATGGTAGGATTGATAAGTGAACAAAATAACCATTCCTTAGGCAGGAACTGAAATTTGAGCAACTACTTAGCATGTTTTGGTTAGTGCTGCCACTGTATTCCACAGTGTGGAAGACCTGTGGGATAACTAGCTTGGCAGGAACATGCCCTGGCTCTGCCATGGCATATGTGGCACATCTTTGCAGTGCTGCCACACCTAATGGCATGATGAGGATCCCACGGTAGCACCATTTAATAGTTGAAATAAAACCTACTACACCGATAGTACTGGAACAAGCTACCCAGGGGTGTGGTTGAGTCACCATCCCTGGAGGTATTTAAAAGATGGGTAGACAAGGTGCTCAGGGATGCGGTTTTGTGGCAGATAGGAATGGTTGGGCCTGATGATCCAAGAAGTCTTTTCCAACCTGGTGATTCTATGATTCTATGAATAGTGTTTGAGGCCATGTTGGATGGGGCCTTGGGCAGCTTGATCTAGTGGGAAGTGTTCCTGCCCGTGGCGGGGGAGTTGGAACTGGATGATCTTCAAGGTCCCTTCCAACCCAAACTGTTCTATGATTCTATGACTCTATTATTCTGTGATTCTATGAATATCCCGTTTTCTCTTTACTGAATGACCATTACTCATCTGACTAGAGCCATGTTTTCCATGCTGACAACCAATAAGAGCAACAGAGGAAAGGAGACACAGTTTGATTTTGTATCTGACCAAGGTTCTCCCAGCTTCATATGCCTCTACAACAGGCTGCACATTCACTACTTTTAATTCCACCACTTCCAAAGGTCCTTTGACAAATCACTGCCCTCCTCCAAGGCTACCTCTGCAAATCTGGGAAACTCAGCAAGGGCTGTAGTTGCAAATTACTGATTTAGCTAAATGCCATCATTGGAGCTGAGGCAGTCGATAAAAGCTGGCTCTGCGGCAGGTGAGCTCTTTCAGTGGGTGTGTGCACTGGTGGCGTGGAGGGGAATGCCGATGGCAGCTGATAAGGGGGCTGTGGGATCTATGTGGGTACTTAAGTTTATTGCTACTTTTCTTGGTTTGATTTGCTGTTTGTCTCTTAAAGCTTTTACATATTATTTGATAATCGTTACTATGTAGAAGGTGTATTTGTTGTTGGTCTATAACGAACAGAACTTATTGGTAAGTAGTTTTACTGTCCAGTTGGAAGGAGTGGTGGTTTATTGTTTGAGGGTTTTTTTCTGATAAAATCATAAAGATTTTTTCTAAGTCACTTGTTGAAGAGTTTACATAGTGAGCCTAGAAGCACTCTGTGATCTTTTTTAATGCCTTTGACTTTAATTGTAGACATCAATTTATTCCATTAGATATTTTATAATCTGTCTGTTTTTAAAGGCATGTGAAAAACACTGCTGTCCCATCAGCATGTATGAAGTCACTGCTGTTGAGTCTTCAATAACAGACGGGAAAAGGTTTTAACAGTTGTAAGATGAAACAAAACTGGCCAAAATGTGTGTTTAGATAGAACAAGATTGGTTGGGAATGAGATGTGGGGGTCATCAGCACAGAGGTGGTGAATTGAAGCTATTGTTCCTCAATGATCTGAAAATATAGAACCATAATGCAGATAATTGCTCAGATACTAGAAGGGCATGGAAAATACACAGTGTTTTATGCAACATAGCAATTTATAAGAATGCAGTAGTTCGAGGGTAGTAGAAAACCCCTATAATTATTTGGGATAGGATGTTAATATATCCAATAGTAAGCTGAGCTGCAGCTCTAAATAATTCATCTTTGTTTTACTTTTTTGCTGGGTTTGCTGGTTTTTCTCTTTTCTCTTCCTTTATATTTCTCATTTGAAACTCTGTCATCTCTTTCCGTTCTCACTTGCTGGTAGGTGATTTCACCCTCCTATGTGATGGCAGGCAGATGGCTCTCTCTGCAAATAATATTTAATGCTATTCTGTCATTTGGCCACTGAGCAGTGTTGTAGCAGTAGGGCAGTTGAACTCACTGCGTGAAAAGTATTAATGCACTTGGCCTCTTCTGGCATAAGGTTTGTGATTCAAGGCTTGCTCATGAATGTGCTTTTTCCCAGGAGACTGTGCAAAACACTTGCTGAGGCACCAGGTCAGCTGTTAAAAGCTAATTCTCAAATGGGTTCAGCTCTCAGTCCACATGTAGATAACCTGTAAATGGGAGTAATTTAGACATTTAACCAGACAAAAATCCATGCTGCAAACCAAATGAAGATGTTATAATAGATTTATGATGCATTGTTTTTTTGGGTGTAGTCAAGAATGATGATACTGGGTACATCCCAAAAGAAAGATATATATGAAGGCATAAGTGTTTGTAGTTTCAAACCTGAATAAATAAAATGCTGTGATTTTAATCCTGACTGAAAATATTAATAGATGATAATGGGCAATGTCCTTCCAACTAAAAATCTGAAGCCTTCATGAGTGAAAAGTAACTTCGCTTGACCTTACATTTCTGAGTTGGGTGAAGTATGAGGAATGACTCCAAAGAGATAGCAAAAGTGAAGATTAGAATTAGCATTACAAGTATGGTGAATTTTAAGCCCCAGGTCTGTTTGTTGGCTGAGACTTCTGCCCTTCTCCCAGCTTCATGAAACCGACTCCTCCTTTTCAGTGTTCATGCAAAACTTATTTCCATTTCATGTTGCATGGTTTCACGTCCCTTGAGTTTCCCTTAATGTTCAGGCTTTGAATAAAACCCAAACCCTAGAACGAAACTTAGCTGAAACCACCACATTTTGCATAGTTTCCACCATAACCCATAAATTGACCCAGGTTCACTCTATATTTGGCCTGGATATATTAAAAAGTTACTGAAACCTTACTGAAATGTTCTCTAAAACTGGATTCCTTAGATTTCCTTATATTCTGATGCACAGGTTTCAGGCTTAAGTGTAGTCACAGAATTTTGAAACTATCATTAGGATTTCTGAGGACTTTTGAGGACATAGGGTTTTGTTTTGACCTACAAAATTGTTTAAATGGGACTTAAACATCTATCTTAAGTGTCGCTTTCTTTCTTGCATGGTTTGCTAGAAATACAATAAGCAGAAAAAACACCTTGTCATGATCCTGTAGCAGTAAGGGTGCTAAGTGTAGTCCCTTCTCAAATGTCCCTCTGAATCACCCTGGATTTGAGCATAAGCATGCTAGTATTTTGTGGATATTTTCTCTTTTTAATGTGAGGGGAAAATATTGAAGGGGTTAATAGCATTAACAGTAATATAATGTCCTGGCAGTTCATTTTTATATTAACAGAACTATAACTGGGAAATTAATTTTTATAGTTTGATGGGTGAGGTTCACGTTTGTAGTATTTGATTTTTGACACGTCCTCCTTTACTCCATCTCCACCAACAAACTCACTTGTAACCAAACTGCTGGTATGTTTGGATAACCGTTCTATGAAAAGTGTGGAACAAAGGTGACACTCTGCATGTATAACCAGTTGCAACTTTTTTTTTCCTCTTAAACTACGTGAAGTGCTTTGAACGTAAAGAGACAGACTTTTACCTTTAAACAGCTTCCAGAGTTTTCCCCTGTTGACCCTACTTCTGGGCCCAGGAGCTGCACTTCTGTTTGTGAGCCCAGCTTCTCTGATTTCATTTTGGATAGGCTTGTAACCCCAATTGTCAAGGCCTTCACCTTTGAATTGGGAGCCATTGGCTCAGGCAATTTATGTTGTGTTCTGGCAAATTGCCATTTGGGTAATTACATACTGTTTACTTTTGGTACCTTTGACTTCAATTCCACTTCATTTCTTGTTGTGAAGTGGTGCTGTTACTTGGTTGTTACAGTCTGTTTTAGAAGAAAGCTGCCTCTTGAGTAGCTGAGAGGGGAGTGATGCCTGTTCATAATCTGTAAATGATTGCTGAGTTCTTTGAATTGCAGAGAGATTGGTGTCTACAGATGCACATGTTCACGTACGTATGTTAATATATAGTTGTTGGACTCGGCCAAGCAACAGTCATAATGAAACTAATGACATCAGGGTGTAACAGCTATGAGCTTCGTTTAAGATCGGTGAGTTGGGTTGGTGAGCTTGTTCTGCATCTTCATGGATGACAGTGAGATGCTCTCTAGGGACACAAGATCTCTACGTGGTTTGTAATGGGAGACTTCATTTGTGTTGCATGTTTCAGATTGCTTTTATCCATTTGTTTTCTTTAAGAAAATATTAGTTTAATTTATATCTTTACAGCATCTTCATAAGCAATGGGGATACCACACATTCCCAGGTGCCTTTTTTCTCTTTGCTTTGGGAAAACTGGCTTTACAAATGTTGCTGGGGAATTTATTTGGCAGTGATTCAGTAGATGACAATATTAAAGTCTCAATTCAAATCTTTAATCCCAGACTGTACTTAATATAAGGAATTAGTACCATTTTGATCTGAACTTTCTTAGAAGAGTTTATTCCAAGGTTTTCTTCAAAACAGAGAAATAACTTAGAATTCTGATTGGATTTGCAGTTTTAAAAAGGGGAATATTGTATTTATGATACATCAGTATCCAAACTTTGACCAATATTTGATCTTGAATAAAAACAACAGCCTAAGTCAGTAGTGAAATCTTCCTCCTGACCCATTTGCCATTATTATATTAATAACTGTCATTTATGTAACATCTTTCATCATGCTAAATATCGAAGCAATTTACAAACATGTGCCCTGACTCCTCAGAGAAATCTGCAGTTAGTCAGGTTTAAATTTGTCTGAGGTCACAGAGGTTAATAACTCTATTCCTTCAAAAGGTGCTGCAGTTTTAATGATCACAGTCCTTAGAACCTCTGAGACTCTCATGGCAAACTCAACACCTCTGTCTGCAAGGTGCGTGCAGCATCATGCTGGCTTGCTGACAGACTCGTGCATCCAACAGGGGAGTGGGCTACCTCTTGAACTAACCACGCTTTCTGCAGACTAGTTTGAGGTTTGGGTTTATTTTATTTCCCCATCTCTTTAGAGGCCATTCATCTCCATACTTGCCCATCCAGAGATATGAGTCTTTTGGAGATGCAGGTGGGTCAAATATAAGTGTAATAGGATATGTTTATGGGTGTCATTTTTTTTTTAATTAAAAAGGTGGAGAGAGAGAGGAAAATATAGAACTATAATTCTTCCAAAATTGAGTTTTGGGGAGGAACTTACTTGTTGGACTTAAACCTAATATTTCAAAGGGGTGATGATTTTAAACTAGTTTAAACTAGCTGGGGATGTTTGAGCTCTGGTGATTCTGAAAACATATGTTTATGCAGATGAGCATGATGTGTGCATGCTGCAGTTCACCACTGTCTAACTCCAGATGTCAAGCACTTCACTGTTCCCAGTGTAGAGGTCTGATGCATAACATAAAATTTGTTTTACAACCACTTATGTTTAGACTGACTGTGGGAGCTGATCTACATGTGTGCTTCTTGCATGACTTCTTGTTTCAAGAAAGGATCGAAAAAGATTAATAAAAGGAGTATTTCCTGCACTGCTTCTGAGGTTTGAGAGATTAGTCTTTAAGGAAATAGGTCTCATAATAACATGGGAGTACTTTGTTTCATTGTGACAGATGTATACTTTAGATGGAGATACTAAGACTCTTAAATAGCATTCAAGGATCTTATTGAGCTAGGCCTTAAATTTTAAGCACATATATAGAGCATAGGAGTGAGGTAAGTATATTTTCCAAGATTTCAAACAAGGAAAATAAGTGCTAGTAGTTAAACTGTGTGCACAATAATTACATCCAAGATATCTTGTGTAATGTTTACATTCTCCTGTTAACTTCCTAATATCTGCATTCATGAGCAATTCATAGATAGCTGCATATTTATCCAGGTAACTAGTAAAGCAAACATGCAGCTGATGAGATGTTGACTCTGTTGAAGTTATTACAATGAAGTTGGAATTTTATCCTGTATGTGCAAGTAGAGAGAATTACTCTAAGTGGTGTTATAGACTGTTCTCATATAAACTATGCTGTAAAATGTCACAGTAAAATGTAGCTGCGAGGCTATTTGAAATTAGTCATTTAGGTAATATAAATACTATTTTATGGAGTTTATCCATTTATCAGTACTTCCCAATTCTCTTGTATCCTAGAGAAGTGCCTTAGCAGCAGAGAGAGGCAAATATATATGCACAATTCGGTCTCTTGGAGGAGAGGGGAAGTTATGATTTCAGCTGTTCCAGAGCAGAGTTACTTTGGTGGTTGTCTTCTGTCAGCACAAATACAGTTTGTTTAACTGCTGATATATTTAATATATATATTCTTTTCCTTTTGGCAGCTTAGTACAAAATACAGATCAAAGGGAGAAATTGGTACAGTACTTATCACTGTGAATATAAGAAGACTTGTCACCTGTGCCTGAGCTGTTGTCTTAAAATAACAAAGAATCTCTCATTAAAAATAAAATGCTATTACTCTCAATATTGCAGTTTATAATAGTATTGCTTCACAGCATTTGGAGCTGTTACTAACACTTTTCCCAAGAATATTGTGTGTCTTATTTGTAGTTCTGTCTTGGGCTAAGCAACTCAAGCCCTGTGGTGAGAGCTTCTGAGCTCTCTGAAGCATCAGGCCTTTCAGTGTAAGGCAGTAGGTGACACAGCACTTCATGCTGGCACAAGTGGAGCTTGATTTGAAAGTGCTTGTTGTGAAACAGCACTAGGGCTTTTTATAAATAGAAGCTTAGCAGTAATTCAAGCCAAAGGAAGACCATTTACTAATACCTTTCTTCAGTTATGGGACATCAGGCATTGCCTGCCTGAGCATTCGCTACTTCACCAGGAGAAACCATTCACCTTAGAAAAGTGCTTAAAATTGTTCCCTAAGAGAAAAGACTGCACTTGGCCCAGTGCAGTGGCAATGCTGTGGTCAAGGCATTTACAAAGTAGGTTGTGGGACAGCTGTATGAGAGCAGCCCTGTTGCAGTAGTGTTTGAAGCCTTGGGCTGCAGGTCTTTAGGCAGCCACAGGCTGGCTGAATGCAGCAGCAGCAGCTGAACACTTGCAGCTGTGTTAGCCGTTGTTTTCTGTTACCAAGACTTAACTTTTATTTGCTATCAACAGTTTCTGAAAAACAGTTTTCTGAAAAAAAGAAAAATAAGCATATGATTCTCCAAGAGCAGGAGTTGTTAAAATGCTTGGGGCTGACTCAAGGTTAGGAGGACTTTCACAAGTGTGAGGAATTAGGTGCCTATGATTAATGGGAGCTGTGTTCTTGACTGCGTTAAGCATAGAGAATATCTTTGACCCTTGGTAAGTACTGTTTTTCTTTTCTTCACAAAGCGGTGGAAGCCTGAAGGGTTAATTTTTTTGTTTTCCTTAAAGCTCACTAATTGGAAAAAAAGATCAGCAAATACCATTTTGCTGACCTTTGAAATCTGCCCAACTGTTTGGGGCCTTGGTTTCATGCAGGAGTGGAGCAGAGGGACAGAGAGTGAGCAGTTGTTGTGGCAGCACCAGCAAGGGTTAATCAGCCTTGCCAGCCTGAACAATAGAGACCAGGGCAGCTTTAAACGAAATGAGCCGAATATTTCATTCGGCCACTCAGCTGCCTGCTCCAATTGCTTCCTTTGCTAAAACGAGAGCTTAATCTAAAGTGACAACAACATCAGTTTCTGTGTGCTCCAGTCACACAGAACATGACTTCCTTAACATAAACACTATTTACATGGACCGTCTGGATATAGCAGGGAATCGGGAGCGTGCCCAGCTAAGACAGAGGCTACAATGAAGGACGAATAACAGGCAGCTGAGAATTAACATCGGCAAATGAAAGCCTGACCCTCAGAGGGCATGTCCCTGTTTCATTTTAAAGCTAGAAAGCCTTGCACTGGTAACCTTACTTCCAGCAAAGACTGTATAATTTAAAAGAAAATAGTACCTTTTCAGCTTAGATACTTAACCAAATGCATTATGTCTGACCCATTTTCCTACTCTGTATGACATGAGATGAAGGACCCCCCAGCTGCAATTACCAGTCGTTCAAACAGCTGTAACCGATAAGCCTCCCCCTTCCTTATGCTCTCATCTCGAGGTAGCTCCTGCTTTTTGGCCTGGAAGAGGGGAAGCTGCTGCATAGAGACTGGCATCCCAGCCCAGTGACCACACTGTGGCTCTGACCCCTGTGCCACCAGGGCCAGACCTCTGCTGCGTGCTGCTGTCTGAAGATGCTGTTTGAACCTCAGAGTTCCCAACAAGGGGATGTCCACAGCCCAGCTTCTTTCCCCAGGAACTGTGGGAACTGCTTCTACAGGAGTAAGTGCTTATGGCCCCACTTCGCACTGGGGAGCTCTTCCCAGAGGGGACATGTCTGTGGAGCACAGGATTGGCCTCTTCCTCCTCTCCCTCTGCTCTAACTATCATGCAACTTCGTTTATTCCAGCAGCATCTCAGACTTGCAGTCTTGCTCTGTTTTTTGCCTTTGGTGAGGAGAAGGGGGATTTTTATTTATTTAATTATTTTGGCTAAGACACAGGTTTTTAGGCCATTGGAGGATTTAAGTATTCATACCACTGTGTGTTGTCAGGTGTTTAAAAAAAGAGAATGTCTCCTCAAAGGGAGAACTCCAGATGATTCATTCACTGGGGGAGAAAGTGGAGCAGGAGGGAAATAGGGGTAGTGTGATGCTTACCACAGGTAAGCCTGGGAGAGGTTAATGAAACTTCTTTCCGCTCTGATGTGGGTGCTATGAGGGCCTGACCTTATTCACAGAGGTAACTTGGCTTCTTGCATCTCCCTTGCAATGGATGCAGGGGTTCCCCAGGCAGCAGTAAGGGCACAGCCACGAGCATCTTCCCCCCTCCCCGGCCATTCTAGCAGCCTTGTTATTCCCTTCTTTCCTAATTCCCTCCCCTCTTCCCCTAGGTTTGCTGTTCATGCAGAGTCACTTGTTTTGTTGGGCAGGCAGGCTACTGTGCAACAGCAGGTCTAGGTATCAATTCCCCTTTGGGTAGTATTGTGAAATTCACTTTTCTTGACAGCTGTGTTAAGCTGGCAGTTGCTCAAGAAGACATTACTCACTGGTTATTTCTTAGGATGGGTTTTTTTGCTGGTTTTGCAGTCCTCAAATTAGAAGTTTATCTTAAAAAATAAAAAAGGAAATGTGGGGTAACTCAGTGGTCTGTTGAGCTGAGCAGCATGACGGTGGAGTACCTAGATCTTAATCATACCCTGCAGTTAGCCTTGAGAAATGAAGCAGGACCAAGTGTGTTTCCATGCAGTTTTGTTCTCCGCCATATAGACAAATACATGCCCTCCTTTCACATAAAGAAGAGGAAATAGTTCTGTCCTACTGAAGAAACAGGATTTTTCTCATCATAGGGCTAACAGCAGAATTTGCAAAAAATTACCAGTCTTGAAAGAATTTTTTTAAAATCTTGTTGAAACATTTGCTATTCTGAAAATTTGGAGCATGCTAGCATGTGTAGCATCATTTAATATTTACCACCTTTTATTAGCGAATGTTAACTGTTAAAATTTAGGAAGTTTTTGAAGTGGAGAAAATTAATATCTGCATCAAAATATGAAAGGTCCAGTGAGTATAATCCCATAGTAGAAATCCTGAGCAGCTCTCTTTTCATATTAAAGAGTAATTACTGTTGTCAAGTTAAGTGGACTTTAGTGACACTTTTTTTAAGCATACTGCAGTTAACTTTGAGTTACTGTAGCTTCACTTTAAAGAAGGAACACAGATCACTTATGGTGTCAATACAAGACTTAAAATAGTAGCCAAAATCTGTGCTTTTTGATTCTGTCTGACTACCATCTTTCCTTTTTCCTCACTTTTGCTTCCAGAAGGGAGTGTAAGCAGTCACAGATTTACAGAATTACAGATGTATTCCTTACACCACCAGAAAACAAGGTCTACTATTCTTGAGATGCCAGGCACTGGCGTTGGTTCAAGAACTAACACCTCTTCAAAGAGAGCAGTCCCTAAAATCAGCTCATCATTGAAGCGCAAAGGAAAAAGACAAGACAGAAATAGAGCTATAGGAATTTTTGAGAGTCATCTGAGGTTGTAGAGAGGAGGGTAATGGCCTCTTCTTCCAAGTGACAGGGGACAGGATGAGAAGGTATGGCCACAAGCTCCGCCAGGGGAGATTTAGGCTGGACATCAGGAAAAAATTTTCCATGGAAAGGGTCATTGGGCACTGGAACAGGCTGCCCAGGGAGGTGGTTGATTCACCTTCCCTGGAGGTGTTCAAGGCACGGGTGGACGAGGTGCTAAGGGGCATGATTTAGTGTTTGATAGGAATGGTTGGACTCGATGACCCAGTGGGTCTCTTCCAACCTGGTTATTCTATGATTCTAAGTTACCTTTGTTAGGTAACGATGGTGACCATAAGCTGGTAGTGATAGATGTCCAGAGGTATAGGACATAAATTTATATTCTTACTGTTTCATGAAACAGCCCTTAAGCCTATCTGCCTTTGGCCTGTACCTCACTGGAGTTAGGTATCAGATGAATAACATGCCTGTCTCTTCACAGCCTTTATTTGAAGGAGATACCAGAAGTATATATGAGAAATAAAAGAGCAAGAAGTGCGTCTCTGTACAGTTGGATATGCATTTAGCCTTATTCCAAGGAACCAGAAATCCCAGTGAGTTCTTTGGTTTTAGAGAGGTTAATCTTGCTGGATCTGCTTATCCTTTCTAGACTAAGTCCTCTGTCTTGAAAGCAAGAGGTCTATTTGGTCATGTCACACAGTTGGTGTTAGGGAAGGCTGGACTCCTTTCTGAAGAAGTGTGGTCTCAGATGCTTCAAGTGAATATAAGACTTGCAGGTATCTTAAGTTCTTTAGGATTCTCATTTTGGGGCCCCAAAAGAATGTGGGTCAGGGAGCATTAACCCTTTCTTGGCCTGTATTTTTGTAGGTAGGGAAGCTGTAATGTGCTGGCCTTTTTAATGAAGAGTAGTTCTTGGTTGCTAATACAAGTGATTATTTAAAAAATCTCCTTTTCTGAGGATTACTAATCTGTCTATTAGATGTATGCTTATTACATAGTTATTAAACCTAATGAACGCATTTTTTAACATGCAATAATTATCTAATTATATATAAAGCATTAGATTAAATAGGCTAGCTCTCATACTAAAATGCTGTCTATTACAAGTAGATTTATTGAGGATTAACAACTACATAATAGAACTGTATCTATTTCATGATTGTTAATCCTCAATGAGTGTTTTTAATAATTAATTGGCACTTAACTAAAGGATTATGTTCATTGTGATGGAGTTTATGAAGCAATAGAACATTTTCTGTGGACGATTAAGTGCCAAAGGGAATACTCTTGTGATATGGCTCAATAACTAGGGGATAGGGGAATGAAACACACACACAAAAACAACAACAAAAAAGACCTCAGAAATCCCAAGAAGCTGAGGATGAGGAATGAGAAAATCACACGTCATAGCAGAGTTTAAATTTCAGTTGTTAGCTGATAAGAGTTTGAAATTTCTGTTAGGTTTCTTACAGAAGAGAAGCATTCAGCTACTTAGGCAGCAACATATTCAGTGCTGGAAAATATTTAAATGCAACTGTTGTGGTTAAAGGTGGTGAAATATTTCAGTGCGGCTCATGAAGAAACTCCAGTATTAAAGTTTCAGTCCTGAAATCTTTATTACATATGTGAATTAGTGAACTAGAACATAAATACAATATTGTCTAAGTGAGTTCCAGGAACATGCTCCTGTGCCAGCTGTTAGAGGATGCAGAAGAAAGTTGCATGTTTCATTTGAGCACAAAGAAGCACCGTAAATTTTTCATAAAGTCAATTATGGAAGCAAACAGGAGCAAACACATTCTGTTGGCTTAGCTGACCCCAAGAAGAGACATTGGTCCTGACATCCAGTTAAGGTTTCAGCTGTTAACAACTACAAAGGCTGAGTCAGGAGGATTCATCATCAGATATTACTCTGAAGACTTTAAGATTTTTTGTAGATGGAAAAATTCTGACACAACCATGACGTTTTCTAGTGAATATTTGGTGAATTTGCGTATTTAAGGTATGTACAGAGATTCCTATACAGATACACACAGAAGGTTACTTCAGAAACAAGTCATTCCATATATATTGTTATATAAAGTCATTGCATATTTTCCAGTGGAAACTGCTACATTGAAATAAACGGCAAATATTTTATCTAATAATGAAGGGTATTAACAAGCTTTATTGTTTGTAGACCTTTAAGAAGGATTATTAGAAATGCAACACCTTTTCAGATTGATCAAATTACGGAGAAGGGTGACCAGTTTTATGTCTGTGCTGTGAATGTGTAGGTGTGTATATTTTTCTGTTTGCACAGCATAAATGAAATTTTTCTTATTTTTAAATGAAGTTGTACTTATTAAAATTTGACGTAGGTATTTGGGGGCATTTGCTGGGATGCTTTGTAATCCAGACTTCTTACAACAAATGATTTGCTGTGATTTGTGTTGAGTGCTGTTGAAATTTGATCTTTCCTGATTGGAATGTGTTTGAATTAGGTCATTTTTTGGATGGGTTTTGGAAGTGAAGAGAGTGATCTTGTCTCTTTTTGGCAGGACTGGAAGTGACAGTACTCTATGGGGCTCAGTGCAGTTTGGGGGCAGGAAAGAAACATGTGTGAGATATGCTCCCTTAGCAAGTTTGCAGATGACATCAAGCTGGGTGGAAGTGTCGATCTGCTGGAGGGTCAGGAGGCTCTGCAAAGGGACCTGAACAGGCTGGACTGCTGGGCTGAGAC
Source organism: Clamator glandarius (assembly GCA_033459285.1). Lineage (NCBI taxonomy): Eukaryota > Metazoa > Chordata > Aves > Cuculiformes > Cuculidae > Clamator > Clamator glandarius. The sequence continues at coordinate 53,042 of JAUNZM010001437.1, forward strand.
CAACGGCATGAGGTTTAACAAGGCCAAATGCCGGGTCCTGCACTTGGGGCACAACAACCCTAAGCAGTGCTACAGACTAGGAGAAGCCTGGCTGGAAAGCTGCCAGGAGGAGAAGGACCTGGGGGTGCTGGTTGACAGTGACTGAACATGAGCCAGCAGTGTGCCCAGGTGGCCAAGAAGGCCAATGGCATCTTGGCTTGTATTAGGAACGGCGTGACCAGCAGGTCCAGGGAGGTTATTCTCCCTCTGTATTCGGCACTGGTGAGATCGCACCTTGAATCCTGTGTTCAGTTCTGGGCCTCTCACCACAAGAAGGATGTTGCGGCTCTGGAGCGAGTCCAGAGAAGAGCAACGAAGCTGGTGAAGGGGCTGGAGAACAAATCTTATGAGGAGCGACTGAGAGAGCTGGGGTTGTTTAGCCTGGAGAAGAGGAGGCTGAGGGGAGACCTTATTACTCTCTACAACTACCTGAAGGGAGGTTGTGGAGAGGAGGGTGCTGGCCTCTTCTCCCAAGTGACAGGGGACAGGACGAGAGGGAATGGCCTCAAGCTCTGCCAGGGGAGATTTTGGCTTGAGATTAGGAAAAAGTTCTTCATGGAGAGGGTGGTTAGGCATTGGAGCGGTCTGCCCAGGGAGGTGGTTGAGTCGCCGTCCCTGGAGGTGTTTAAGGTTAGGGTGGACGAGGTGCTTAGGAGCATGATTTAGGGATTGGTGGGAATGGTTGGACTCGACGATCCAGTGGGTCTCTTCCAACCTGGTTATTCTGTGATTCTGTGTCATTCTGTGATTCTGTGATATCAAAAAATCACTCTTTATTCTTGAAAATTGTGGGATTTAGTCACCTTAAGAGAGAAACTTTAGGAGTAATGAGGAAAGTGAAATGTAGAGCCAGGTCTGTCTGAGGAGAAGTCCTGGTACCATCTTCAAGCTTAAGGTACTTAGTCTTTAATTGGAAAGACCATGGCAGCTGGAAAGGCCCTGAAGGTGTAAGTTTGATTCCTAGGACTTCGGAGCGTGCTATGCAGGTAACCACACAGCTCTGTGGGCTTTTTAAAATATAACAAGGGTTTTTTAAAAAAATAAACTATCAAGTTAATTACATTTTCCCACATGTGGCAACCCTGACTGTCCACGGTAGTTGGCAAACTACAAGACAAAGCCAGGATTTTCCCCTAAAGCTTAACAGCAGTTGTGTTGCAGCAGCAGCTGCTGCAGAAGGTGAATGTAGTGATGATATTGATGAGATTAGTAATTTGTTTAGTAGACGGGGAATGAGGATTCGTCTGTTGGCTGTCATCATCCATCAGCCGTATGTTGCCCCAGGCAGTGGGTATATGCTGTTAGCCTGTTACTAATTTTACTTTGTTTTTTCTCAGCTTAGTTCTTTTATTTGGTTCATTTAATTCATTTTTTTGTGACTGAAAACTAAACAAGAAGGAGGAAAAAAGCCAATTGCTACCTCTCTTTGTTTTTCAGAGCAGGTACCCTGCAGCTCCTGCCTGCAGCCTCTTCCGTTTGATTTGGCTGAAAGCTGTCGGCAAGAGATGCAGTGGCCTATGAGGGAAATGTCTTTCAGAGCATAAGGAGTTTTCTCTAGAAACTGGGTTCTTAGCCATATTTACCCTTCAAAATCAGTAAGTGAGAGATACTTCATCATTGTGTAGGATTGCATCAGCCTGTGAATGCATTGATGATGTCTTGACGTTGCTGTACGTGTGTTGATGTATTGTGTCGCAGGTGCCATGACTGTATTTTTTAAAAAAAATTTCCGTGACATTTTAGACTGTGCTAATCAAACTTTCAACTTTTTTGAAAGAAGCAGAAAGTTTGTGCAGAGGAATTTTGGGGTCAGCAGTATTAACTGGAAGCTCATAGAGGGTTTTATCTCATACTGATTATAATTTCACATTAGGCCAATTCTAAAGGGCAGGGGGCCAGTCTGATTTGTAGCTGCAGATTATTTGACTTGGATTAGACTTCTCAAACTGAGCATCCCTGTCAGAAATTGTTTATTATTGCACCTAAGGGGTCAGTTCCCACTGTTGTCATTAAATCTGTACCATAATGTTGTTGCACTCTTCTCATTCAAAAAGTGCTTAGTATAGTTTTAATTACTATCTTCAGAATCCTTTCCAGGTGGGATGAAGGAGGCATAAAGGTCTGTAAGGCAGGCAGTCTGAATTTCCAGACTTCATTGCAATACTCCAAGGACCAATTTTTAGTGGCACTGTATTTCCTGAGTTTTGCAGCAGCTTTGAAGAGTTCTTTGAAAAGAGCCATCCACAGTTAAGTGAAGTTGGTGGGACTACTGTTATGGAAGACATCATGCGTGAATTGAAAAAAAAAATGTAGTTAAAAATTTAACAGGAGGTATGTGATGGTAGTTAGTGGGGAAAAATGTGTTCTTTTGTGTCTATATTACTCTTTTCCCCCTCCTTATCTTTTCTGCTGTCTATTTCCTCTCCCAGTAAAAAGTAATTTATGGCCCAGTTTCTTCTGTCTTCACTCATTCAGAGTGAGCACATTTGGATGACAGGACTATTAAATAGGATTGGTCTAGTGGACAGCATGGAGTACATATCTGCTTCCTACCTAAATGGCAGTGGTGGGAAGCCTGTAGGAACCTACTGCTGGTGGCTTTACTGGGCACTATTTAGCTTCTGGGTCTGAAGTCAGTTGATTTTCTTCGTAGCCTTTCTTCTTGTAGGGATGACTTGCCAGTCTGCTGCAGGGCATTAAACAAGAGCTTCCCAGACCCTTTTCCTGGCTTCCCACCTGTTGCTGTGCCCCAGGAGAGGTGAGGTGTTGCCCAGACCAACTTTTGGAAGAGTTTGCAAATGAAATGTTGGGTGAGTGGCTTTCAGTAGTGACTCGTGGGTACAGCAGCTCTGATAGATGAGGAGTCTCTAGGGAATGAGTGGCAGACGTATTTTTTCCTTACAACCTCTACCCTCCTCCAAAAATGTCTGAGGTCATTTACTGTGCAGACATCACACTAAACACCTATCAGTATGATCTTGTGACAGTAACTTCATAAAGAAGTTCTAGGTGGTATAGGCAGAGTAGGATTGGGCAAGCTCAGAGGAATTCAGGGATAAACAAGTGAAACTTGAGGAGAAAGCACTTTTTTTTTTTTGAGATGTAATAATCTATTTGCAAAACAAAGGAATTCTACTAATCATCTGAAAAAAGTGCAATTTTCTAACTAGATCTTTATATAAGGCTTATGGCTTGGTAAGCCATGAGTTGAGTAGAAGGGTGACTTTGGGGAGACTTGAGAATCCTGTGATCCCAACTTTGAATCCCTATTAGTTTAATCAGGTCCCCATATGTAAACAATGTCGGCATGTGGTAGGTAGCTTTTAAAATTGAATTTATAAATACAATTGTTGATGCATATCTAGTATAGTTTTGGTTTGCTATTTTTAACCGCTTTCTTTTACTTGCATGAGCTTTGCTCGATGCTTTGTTTCAGGTTATATTCAACCTCAGACAGGGGAAAAATAGATGCAGAATGTGTTTCTGGTAGCAATGAAGTAGCAAATCCTTTCAAGGATCAGCGGGGCATAGAAGGAGTGTAGAAGGTAGCCACAAGAACTAGGCTACAGCTCATAGGTTAACATTGGTCGTTACTGGAACTTCCTTCCCTGTAGAAGCTGTTAGTAACAAGTTAGTGGGATGAGACATACAACATGGTCCTCTCTGAACAAAGAACTTCCCTGTTTGTCCCTTGGGCTTGTATTTGGGAAAGCTGGATGCAGTTTTTAAGCTCAGTGTAACCATTGCAGTGCCTTGATATGTTGTTTTAAATGGATAGCAGAAGGAAAGCTTACGCAGTTGCGTGTTAGATGTATTTGTGTTTATAACATTGAAACTAGTGGTGAAGAAGTACTATCATAGAATCATTTAGGTTGGGAGAAATCTTTAAGATCACAGAGTCCAACTGTAAAACTTTTCAACGTACCACAAAGATAAACAGCTTTCTTGGACTTTATGGGGGAAATTGCTGGCTATTTGGTTTGGCCTTATCTTTTTATCATCATGAAAGTGTCGAAGCGCATTGTGATTTTCTTGTCTAAAGCTTCAAATAGGAGCTTTTTCAGCTGAATATGTGGTGATGATTGTGACGAGATCCTTTGTGCTCTCTCTTCCTGAGGTGAAACAAGGTTTTGCTGTCTAGGAACTCATTGTGATAGTTTGTTTTTAAATAGGCAGTAGTAAAGTTGCTGTGTTTTCTTTCTTTCTTTTTCAACTGCCTTCTCTGGGGGGAAGGGGGGGGAAGAAAACTTATCAAGAAGCAATGAGAAATGTGAGAGCTGGTTGCACATGACAGTGGATGGAATAAAATACCACCATTAAAAGATGACAATATTTTGAGTACTTCCAGCTAGTTACGAGTCTTTTATCAAAGTGTTGTTTTTGTGAATTGTTTCTGTGCTCTGCATGCGTGTCTCTGTACTTAAAGACAGCAAGTTGTAACAGCAAGGGAAGAAAGGCATCCTTCAGTAGGTAGCAGCCCAGTGCTGGCTGAGTGTGCACACTGGGGACTTCGAGGTCACATCCAGTGCCAGCTGGGGAGGCGAGGGGGAAAGAAAGCAAGGGTGAAAATCAGTCGAAGGAGGAAAAAATAAAAACAAAGGAAGGGAAGCAATGAGTGGGGGGCATTTCGCTTCTGTTAGCGATGCCTGAAACAGCAGTGCTTGTACCCAGAGGATCCTGAGTAGGGGCAGTGTCTCTTTAAAAGCAGTAGGGGGTTGGAGCTGGGGGAGTGCTCACAGCAGTAAGTATAACACAGCTGTGCTCTGTTTATGCTTAGGCTACAATAAAAAAGCTATAAAATGTGAGATGTCATAGCTCCACTTTGCTTTATTTATACTATTTCCTCTGAGCTCTGTCACACTGCACATTCATCTGCTAAGTTGCAGCAAGAATGGAGATTAAAATATCACAGCTCAAAATAGGAGTCAAGCGGAAGGAGATTCATCATAGCCCTATTAAAAAATATGTAAATATGGGAATGAAGTCATTTTAAAGCTGTATGGCTCTCCTCCTAAGTGGGCTGGGGGAAACTGTGAGTGATGTGCTGTGCGAGTGACAGATTTATGGGACTTGTTCTTCTTTCTATTTTTCACTTCACTCCACCAAAATGCTTTTAAGATTAAAAATATCAATTTGAATTGCAGATTTTCTCTATGCTATATATATTTTTTAAAAAGGTCTTCTTCTTAACCATTGCCTAAACTAATAGCAGAGAGAAATATTCCTGATTAAAAGGAGTCAGAAGCACAGTCTGATGTTGAACTTGCAGTAGATGAGATTTGCCCATCTAGAGCGCTTTTCATCCATGGTCCTGGGAGCACTCTGCAGGCATTATGTCAAGACTCTTGCGCCCTCTGGGACAGAGTCTTGCCTTGCCCTCCATACATAAGAAGACAGTGAAAACTTGCAGCTGCAGTTCTCAGAAATGCCCTGTGGCACCCAGACCACAGTATTTCTAATGGACGTTTGTTCCTTTTCTCCCCTGCAGCTATTTTGAAAGTGGAGCTGGGGTAAGAACTCTGAAGTTCCAATTTTTGATTGCTTTCCATAAGCATTGTGCAAAGAGAGCTGCCTCCTCTAGCAGGAGCAGTACTCTTTTGAACTTTGCACCGAGTCTCTGTTCTTTGATGTGGTCAAATCTGGGTACGAATTTTCCCCTGAAAGAACAAAGCACAGATGTTACAAGATATTTGAGAAATGAGGGATTTTAATTAATACCCTGAAGATACAAGAAAGCCACCAAGATATCGCACTCGCATTTTGTTCTGAAGTCTAGTTTTGAGTAAAGGAGGTGAAATGTGCTGCCACCAATTGGAACTGTTTTGTGGGTCAGTGTGTGTAGAGTGCAAGAGGAGAGCCAAGGGAAAGGGAGGGCTTCCCTGCCAACACTGTTTCCTGAAATTGCAGTGTGACGTGAGGCCCTGTAAGAAAAGCTGCTAAGTCCTTGGTGCAAAGTGACCAAGGCAAAGCAATGATTGTATCTGCATGACCTTTGCAGCCATTGAGTTGGCTTGCCCTTGAAGAAGAGTTTTATACATCTGTCCATCCAAGGATCACTGTTCAGCTTTTGATCAGCAACTAAACAGTACAGAGAGATTTCATCCAAAGGAGGGATTAAAATTTATCACTAAAGATGGTTGATAAATACCTGCTTTCCCTTTCTTTTTCCTTAAATGATGGTATAAAACCACCAGAATTTAACCAAAATGTAGTTGACTGATATCGTTAGAAGTTGGTGCTTTGTGGCTGAACAAAGATTCAGCTCACCTATCTGTCCTGAAAACATGTCAAGTGCAACACTGACAATAGAAGGAGTCAGACTGCAAATTAGTCTACAGTTATGTTATTCCTGGGACTGCCAGCATGTCTCAGTGTGTGTGAGCTGAAGTGCTAATGTGAATGGAACATTGTCCACTAAGGATAAACCAGTCTACTTCTCATGGCACTTGGTTTATTTCCTGGAGTGGTGTCATTCCTGATTGTGACTTTCACCCAGCTTTCTATGTCAGTATGTTGGCAGGAGTAAGGAGTAGTGCCCTTGGGTTTGTGTATCTGCTCTTTTTATTTTGGGGTTTTTTTTTGGTTTTTTCCTTTGATGGTACAAAATTCAGGAAAGACAGCAATTTTTACTACTCTAGTATGTGATTCTGGAGTAGTCCTGGGTTATATGGTTATTCATTAAGCTCCTATTGCCAGCAGAAAAGACAGATATTTCCTTAATAAGTTACTTTTGGGCTGTGTGTGTTTGAGCATTGCTGCTTCTGGCTGACGGAGGTGCTTTTGGTACATTTGAGTTGTTTAACCTGAGAAGAGCTGTGGATACAGGATGATAATGCCTTTTAAGCAGAAAAATAATTGCTTTTCTCTTTAAGAATGTGCTGTACTCAATCACATCTAATGGTATGAGTGGCTAGGAAATGCTTGCATTTATGAACATACAGCCTTCTCTATACTGGGTGCATTGACACCCTGCTGTGTTCATCGGTGTGGTGTGGTGTTTATGCACCTCTGTATGGGATGAGAATAACATAGATTCATGCAGGATTTTTTTTTTTTTAGTTTGTGTGCTGTTTTGGCACGACAGTATGTGCCTGTTTGATCTGATAACATTAATGTGTATTTTCTTAATGCAACTATAGTTGTGCAATCTAAAGTAAGCTATAAAAATGTAATAGAATTTGACATGTTCACAACTCTTTAAAGCACCTGTAAGTTGTAGTGTACTTAGAAGTTTGATATTGCTTAAATAAAATGATGAATTATTTGATGTAGGAATGAAGAATGACATTTTTCAAGACACAGTATTATTTATAAGTCCAAATCCTATTTAAAAAATGACTAGGGAATAATTTAGGAGCCTAAGGCTTGTTGGAAAACAATGAATTTGGACCAAAAAAGTGCTTTGTAATACTATTTTTTTGGTAAAATTTACTACCTAGGCTACAAATTTTTGGGATGCATCTGTTGTTTCAATTAGCTAATGGTTGCTTGATATATGTTTCTTGAAAGACAGGTATTGATATATCATGAGAAAATGTTGTAATTTCAATATTGTGATATTGATTCAGCATTGAGTTTTCTAGTGGAGACCTAGTAAGTCCTGTTTTATTTCAAGGTCCAGACAGGTTCAGAAAAACATCTGTCCTTTCATTAAGATTGTGGTAGGTAGGGAGAACTTGTGAACTGAAGTTGGATTTCAGAGGGATTCTCAGTGCTCTCTGAAAACCGGACTGAACTCATGCTTTCTCAAATTTCAGTCAAATTTTTTATTCCTTCCAAAATCTTATCCCTTGCATTTCTAAAGTACTTGTGTGGCGATGTACGTAACCTCAAGTATTGTATGTGTTTGTATTGTTTGCCAAATGCCAGGTCCTGTACTTGGGGCAAAACAACCTTGTGCAGTGCTACAGACTAGGAGGAGTCTGGCTAGAAAGCTGCCAGGAGGAGAAGGACCTGGGGGTGCTGGTTGACAACCGACTGAACATGAGCCAGCAGTGGCCCAGGTGGCCAAGAAGGCCAATAGCATCTTGGCTTGTATCAGAAATGGCGTGACCAGCAGGTCCAGGGAGGTTATTCTCCCTCTGTATTCAGCACTGGTGAGACCGCACCTCGAGTACTGTGTTCAGTTCTGGGCCCCTCACCACAAGAAGGATGTTGAGGCTCTGGAGCGAGTCCAGAGAAGAGCAACGAAGCTGGTGAAGGGGCTGGAGAACAGGCCTTATGAGGAACGGCTGAAGGAGCTGGGGTTGTTCAGCCTGAAGAAGAAAAGGCTGAGGGGAGACCTCATTGCTCTCTACAACTACCTGAAAGGAGGTTGTAGAGAGGACAGTGCTGGCCTCTTCTCCCAAGTGACAGGGGACAGGACAAGAGTGGCCTCAAGCCATTTTTCACAGAAAGGGTCATTGGGCACTGGCACAGGCTGCCCAGGGAGGTGGTTGAGTCACCTTCCCTGGAGGTGTTTAAGTGGCATGGACGAGGTGCTAAGGGGCATGGTTTAGTGTTTGATAGGAATGGTTGGACTCGATGATCTGTTGGACCTCTTCCAACCTGGTTATTCTATGATTCTGTATGCAGTGACGTGAAGCTTAGCATTTAAGAACTGTAACTTTTTTTCTTGTAATATATTGATTTCTTTTATATACACAACAAATTCTTAGGAATAAAATACCGGTGTTACATTAACATAGTTAATAATAAATTTTATTGCAAAATTCTAAGAATAATAGTCTTAATCCTACCAGGTTGTGATTATAAATATACATTATAAATATCAGTGAATTCTGACTTTTAGATTTAAGTCATATTCATATATATACATACATGTAGCTTCATAGGGCTGTCTATTGAGTGATTGGATTTACTTATGAAGTCATCAAAGTTATTGTGTAAAGTTTAAGAAGTGCAGCTACAATACATTTAGTTAAAATTGGAAATTAACTTTGGAATTAGATCCTGAATTTGAAAGTCTTAACCCATGCAAGAATGAGATTTAATTATTTGGGAGTCTTTTAAGGAAGTCTTAGAACTGTGAATTCAGTTGATTATGTGAACCTAATTTGAGGCTAAGCTATATTGACAGTTTTTATGATATAACTGAGTTCTTGGTTGCCCTTGGTAATCTGTCCAGTTCATATGACCAGCAGCTGTTTTCTTCTTTGTTTGAATCCAAACAAGGAAATATTAGGTAAGAAGTCAGCATTGCTACCAAGATTTTTCCTTGCTAACAATGTCAGTTTTCAGCCAAATACAGTGCAGCTGGGCTATGCTGGATAATAAAATACAGGTAATCCAAGGAATCCACTAAAGGATTAATATTTACAAAACATAAGGTTCCCCAAGGCTTACGACATCAGCTGGGTTAAATATGGGAAACTATCAGAGCTTGACAATACAACAGGATAAGTCATTCACTGTTGGTTACATTTTAAGGGGAGCGTCTCCTAATGCCCCTTGGTTGACAGTGATGCTTCTCAGCCTTTGCAACATTTACCCAGTATAATTAGTAACAGTGTTAATACTTGCTAGCTGAATAGCAACATTGCTACTGATGCGGCCCTGATTAATTTTGTCAAAAAAAACCAGCAAGCAAAAGTAATTTTTTAGATATTTTTTAAAGTAAATTTTACATTGTTTTCCAAAGGAGCATATTCATACAGTACTGCTGATCCTGTGGATGTTTTTAAATGGAGAAATGACAATGTTTTTACCTAATGCAATGCTTTTTCTCTCTAAAGGAATAAGCCTTTAAAAGTATCTGAACTTCAATTAAGTTAATGACTTTCAAAATGGCTGTGCTGTTAAAATGGGTGTACAAGTTAAAACCACAAAAATAGCATTATGAAACTTTCATAAGTTTCAATGAGACAATTGTTAATCCGATTTTTGATCCCTATACAGTTGTATCTAAATTAATTAAATTAATTTTGTAATAACTTTGAAATAGATGCATTAGCAGTGAAAAAAAGTCAAAATTTGTTTTGACTTTCCCCAAAATAAGCACCAGTTAATTATGCCTGTAATGCTGCCATGTTTCAACATCACCAGAAAATCTGATTCCCTCCTCTGTTCTGTTTTGAAGATTTCTTATTACTGTCATGTTGCCATCCATGACTTTCCTTTAAACCAGTTGTAAAAAGCATAAGGCAATTCTGACTGTAGACATGTATCTTGCTTAGGAGAACTAGAATACCCATGAATACCAGTTAGCATTTTATTCTTGTTGCTGAATTAAGTGTAAAGTTGAAACCTTCTGGTTTCCTTTGATTCAAGTACTTGTGACTCCTAAAAGGGTAGGAAGAAGTGTTACCTTTTGTCATCTCATTCTCTTCCTCTAGGAATACAGGTACTTCTTGTTTGGTTGATTGTATACCTAGGTGGTCATGAGGTGGAGACCATGCTCTGCCCTCAGTTGATCTGCACCTCTTGCAGATTAGGAAGTGTTTGTTCCTTCCCAAAGTCTGCTGTGATTTCAAAAGTGGCCTTCTGTACTTAGTCATTATCTCAGCCTTTCACAGAATGACAGCTTCTTGCAACAGAGCTTTGGTTGTACTAGTTAGCAGCTTAGATCTGTCCTCAAGTTTGCTTAGTTGCACTGGGATATCTTCCCTCTTGTATTCTGCCAGCCTGCATAGAAATGATCAGCCCTTAATGTGCAACTCCTGTTTCCTTCCAGCCTTCTTTTGTGTGGCTTAGATGTGGACAGGTCAGATAGGGGATGTAAGTCCTTCCCAAGCCACTAGACGTGATCCACCCCTGTATATTTTTGCATCTTGTGTTCTAATGCCATAATTGCTTCCATATTTTATATTTTAATGTGGGTCTCTGCTGGCTACCCACAAAAATTAATTGAATAATATGAGCAAGCAAAGAAGCTAAACTGAAAGCTTCAGGCTTAATGTGGAGTTGGCATCTGAACCAATAAAAGGGTCAATTTTCTTTTTTTTTTTTTTTTTTTTTTTGATGTATTTGCAGCTCCCATAAGCATGAAGGAACATGCCTCCCTCATTAGCTTTTGAGGTAGGCTCACTAGCCATAATTGAGGAACTGCAGGCAGTGGTGGAGCAACTGGTAATAAAAGCGGATGGAATAAATTCCCCTGGTGCCTGAAGCTGCCTGGCTGCTGTCCCACCACTGCCTAGGAGCACCCTCATTTAAATTATAAGATCCTGTAGTGGCCACACATCATTTTGGGGACCACACAGATGTGGGTTCCTTGAATGCAGCAAGTGATCTTTCTGGCCAAACCAGAGAGGTTACAGAGCAGAACCAAGCACTTAGTGGTTAGTGAGGATGATTCGAGGGGAGGAGAATCTTTTAAAAATACAGTTCTACAAAATTCAGTAGAGAAAATGGAGTAAATGACATTACACACTACTCACCTGCAACCCCTGCAGAGACAATGAGTTTACACTTAAATTTACAGCTTCCAAGGATAATGAGGAGCAGTAACTACATGACTGTGCCCTGGAGAAAGAAAGAAAACTAAAGATAATGCACTACTTACTAGCTAGCCTAATGATGGCTATGAGACAGTACCCTATTAGTCCTACCATGTGCAACAGTTTATTGAGAGAGAGAGGTGCTTTGCCTCTCTTCCTCTCACTGTCAATGGAGTCACAGTTACATTTTCTCATTAACTAAGGCAGGATATATAAGAAGATAGATCCTTCCTTTGGATGTGGTGGTTTCTTTTTTTTTTTTTCTTTTTATTCTCCTTTGTCCAGCAAACATCAGTTATGTTTTGAAGAATAAAGACAGTGAGAGTAAATTTCAACTAAATTTATTTAGCTGGAGAAGTTTTCACTAGCAACATGGGAACAGCAAGTCAGACTGTAAAAATAAGCAAATAAATAAAACCAAAGCTGCTATTCTAGTTCAGCAATTGTATTTAAAAAAAAAAAGAGAGAGAGAGAGATGACTATGTTTAAACTTTAAATATGTTATTGACTTCTTTCCTACTGTAATTTTTCTGGTATAAACTGATGAATAGGAAAATAAAGTTAATTATAGGCAAGTGTGATGAATCTATAAGTTATGATGATCATCAGAGTGAACAGCAGCATAACCATATATCATTGAGAACATAGTACTGGTAATACTTCTCACAGGGCAATGGTCCAAATGTCTGAATGTCAGTGAAGAATAGTGCCACTGATGTTAAATAGTTATTTGGACTTTAATTAAGAGAGACAATGACTT
>JAUNZM010001438.1:0-267149 GCA_033459285.1 Clamator glandarius
AAGAATCTCGGAGAAGGTCAGGGAAGGATGAAAGTCGTCAAAGAAGCTCGGAGAAGTTCAGGGAAGGATGAAAGAGTCAAAGAAGCTCGGAGAAGGTCAGGGAAGGATGAAAGTCAAAGAAGCTCGGAGAAGGTCAGGGAAGGATGAAAGTCAAAGAAGCTCGGAGAAGGTCAGGGAAGGATGAAAGTCGTCAAAGAAGCTCGGAGAAGGTCAGGGAAGGATGAAAGAGTCAATGAAGCTCGGAGAAGGTCAGGGAAGGATGAAAGGCAAAGAAGCTCGGAGAAGGTCAGGGAAGGATGAAAACGTCAAAGAAGCTCGGAGAAGGTCAGGGAAGGATGAAAGGCAAAGAAGCTCGGAGAAGGTCAGGGAAGGATGAAAACGTCAAAGAAGCTCGGAGAAGGTCAGGGAAGGATGAAAGTCAAAGAAGCTCGGAGAAGGTCAAGGAAGGATGAAAGTCAAAGAAGCTCGGAGAAGGTCAGGGAAGGATGAAAACGTCAAAGAAGCTCGGAGAAGGTCAGGGAAGGATGAAAAAGTCAAAGAGGCTCGGAAAAGGTCAGGGAAGGATGAAAGTCAAAGAAGCTCGGAGAAGGTCAGGGAAGGATGAAAGTCAAAGAAGCTCGGAGAATGTCAGGGAGGGATGAAAGTCAAAGAAGCTCGGAGAAGGTCAGGGAAGGATGAAAAAGTCAAAGAAGCTCGGAGAAGGTCAGGGAAGGATGAAAGAGTCAAAGAAGCTCGGAGAAGGTCAGGGAAGGATGAAAAATTCCAAGAAGCTCGGAGAAGGTCAGGGAAGGATGAAAGTCAAAGAAGCTCGGAGAAGGTCAGGGAAGGATGAAAAAGTCAAAGAAGCTCGGAGAAGGTCAGGGAAGGATGAAAGTCAAAGAAGCTCGGAGAAGGTCCGGGAAGGATGAAAAAGTCAAAGAAGCTCGGAGAAGGTCAGGGAAGGATGAAAGTCAAAGAAGCTCGGAGAAGGTCAGGGAAGGATGAAAGTCAAAGAAGCTCGGAGAAGGTCAGGGAAGGATGAAAGTCAGAGAAGCTCGGAGAAGGTCAAGGAAGGATGAAAGTCAAAGAAGCTCGGAGAAGGTCAGGGAAGGATGAAAACGTCAAAGAAGCTCGGAGAAGGTCAGGGAAGGATGAAAAAGTCAAAGAAGCTCGGAGAAGGTCAGGGAAGGATGAAAGTCAAAGAAGGTCGGAGAAGGTCAGGGAAGGATGAAAGTCAAAGAAGCTCGGAGAAGGTCAGGGAAGGATGAAAAAGTTAGAGAAGCTCGGAGAAGGTCAGGGAAGGATGAAAGTCAGAGAAGCTCGGAGAAGGTCAAGGAAGGATGAAAGTCAAAGAAGCTCGGAGAAGGTCAGGGAAGGATGAAAACGTCAAAGAAGCTCGGAGAAGGTCAGGGAAGGATGAAAAAGTCAAAGAAGCTCGGAGAAGGTCAGGGAAGGATGAAAGTCAAAGAAGCTCGGAGAAGGTCAGGGAAGGATGAAAGTCAAAGAAGCTCGGAGAAGGTCAGGGAAGGATGAAAGTTAAAGAAGAAGCTCGGAGAAGGTCAGGGAAGGATGAAAAAGTCAAAGAAGCTCGGAGAAGGTCAGGGAAGGATGAAAGTCAAGTGCTCCTTACCTTGACCGCTCGGCCACCTAGCCTCCTCCATCACCTCGGGCCGCCACGTCGAGGATGGCTCCACCTGGAAACCACAAGCAGTAAAGGACGGCCGGACCTTCGCTGCCTTGAAGACACGTGCACGACAAGCGTTGCTCCCCACAACTCACCACCGGCGCTCTCATCACCCCAGCCGGCTCCTCTGACACTCACCGCTTTGCCCAGTGCCCCGAGCCTTCAAAGCAAAAACAAACCCCATTACCTAGTCGTACAGGCACCGGTCGCCCCTTCCCGCCTGCCCCACAGCGGAGCCACCTCCCCAGGGCAGAGCAGCTCCAACCAGACACAAATACACGCACAACACCCACACACGAGACCCACAGCGGGAACCGGGGACAACGGAAAATTCGCGGTCAACCAGGAGGACTCCTGGGTCACGCATGCCGATGGGCAAGAGACAACGGACAGGGCTCCGAGGGAGAACCTACGGCAGCCCTGGGAAAGCAAAGAACCGTGCGTGGTTCCCAAGATACGTGGACTCAACGGGCAAGACGAAGGGGCAAGAAGCCCCTTGGAAAGACGTAAAGATGCGGAGGATGCGCGGAACAAGTCCCGGAACGGGGAGCCAAGAGAACGGAATCACATCGGCTAATGGAAATCATCCGGCAGTCACTGGGTTCCTCTTCAGCATCTGCAGGGAAAATAAATCAAACAGAAAACCACAGTGCCAAATCCCAATATCGATCCAGGCGTTAGGAGCGCGATGCAAGAAAAGTAGTGCCCGATCACCAGTGCATTGATGAGTACGAGCACTCAGGACCCTAGATATGGCACTCGAGGCCTCTCCGTCACGCTGGAAAGGATCCTTTATTACAACGCTACGTGGCCAAAATTGAGAGGAGGGACCTTAAAGAATCTCTTTTTAAACGCCTAAAGGCACAAGATGCGTGGAAGATGTATCAGGTCAACAGGGACCCTTGAACCTTTATGACTAGCGAGTTTGGCCTCCGATATGGGCTTCGAGGCTTCAGGAACAGAGGGCTGACTAGAAGTTTTGAAAACGTGAAGCTCATCCCCGCTTAGGTCACGATGCAATAAGAACGGTGCCTAATTGGCACTCCCAGCCTGCTCCCCTCGGGCACACCCCACCCCTGCCCCCGGCCCCAATCATACTTTGCTCTTCCAGACAGACTTAATTCCCTCCTCGCAGGCAGCCCCACGATAGGAAGAATAAGCCTGTCTGCCTCCCCCGTGCCCCAAAATTCCATGCTGGCTGCTTACCTCTCCTCCTCGCTGCTTGAGTTCTAGGGCTGGGAGTGGCGATACGCAGGGCGAAAGAAAGATGAGCCGCCGAGATCCAAACTCTAGGAAGGTACCAGGCTTCAGGCGCAGGAGCCAACAAAAAGAACTGGAGAAAAGATTCTTATTGGAAACCAGTAAATATTATTAACGCAGGAGACCTAGAAACACAGTGCGCTCACCACCCGGCAACGGAGACTGGAATTCCAGATGCAGTCAGCCAATGAAATCGCACAGCAGGGGGATTTAACGACTCTAAGAGCTAAATTGGAAACTCAACGACCATAAAAAAATCACAGTGGGTAACGTGGACAAGGTAACAACTGCTGTGAGCAATAATAGAGCAAACCTCACTGCTAAGTTCAGGGAAATCCCAAACTCTACTAAATAAGGGAGGCTCGCAGACCCACCGCCCCGATGAAGAAGAGTCGCTCGGCTGCGAACTGTTCCAAACCAAACTAATATCCAATCTCTTCCCCAAGAAACGCAAGGGAAACAAGGAGCAGAACCCTGCGCTGGAGATAGGGAGCAAGCCCATCCCTTTAAGCAGCAAGGTCTCTGATTTTTATAGAATCGCCGGGTTGGAAAAGAGCTACTGAATCGTTGGGTCCAACCGTTTCCATCGGTCATTAAACCGTGTTCCTCACCGCCTCACCCAAACTAGTTTAATCTCCTTAAAAGCTGCGATGGATTGAACCAGCAACCAAGCCCTAAACTCCTGACAAAGCTCCATGAGCTCCCGAGGCGAGGCCGGGGGTTTATATACCTCCTGGGCCTTCCCAGCCACCACCTGTGAATGGGGTGTGGGAACCTCCTCCCAGGTATAAATAGGGCCTGGGGGCAGCTGGGGTTGATTAACTCTGCTTTTCATTCTCAGCTACAACAACACTACTAAAGGTCTGAAAGCCCCTGCTGAGAAATAACAGTCTGGGGGCTTTCCCTGCAGTGTTGCTGGGTCTGGCAGTGATGGGACTAGGTAGGAAACATTTTAGAATGGGACTTTTTGGGTCCTTTCCTTTATTGTGTTGCTATAATTTTTGCCTACCGGTATCCTTATATCTCTATTCTTTTTTTTCTCTGTGCTCTTTTCTTCCTTTCTTTCTTTTTTCCCCAGCCTTTAGCATCTGTTCTCTGCCTATACTTTTTTTCCCTTTTCCATCTTTGTCCCAATCCGCATTCCTCATTCTTTTCCCCTGCGATTTCCCTGGCTTGATCCTTGCGGTTTGTTCTTTCTCTGCACCTGCAAGCGCCTTGCTTTGCTTTCTTTCTCTCTCTCTCTTTCTCTCTCTCTCTCTTTGTCTCGCTCACCGTTGCTGTTCCAGCTTTTAAATTCCCTCTGCACCTCGACGCTCCCCTTGGCTCTTTGTGCCGTTTCAGAATTTCGGTGCCGGTCCCTGTCGTTTTCTATAATCTTCTGCCTGCAGGGCTCCTAGTTCCTCTCCAACGAGTCAGATCTTTGTGATGTACACGTCTGGCTTTAGAAGCTCCCTGGGCTGAACTGTTCTGCTGAGCTGCTGCTGCAAAGATCCGCGTGTCGATACCTTCCAGGTGCCTGAAGCAGGAGAGCTTTAGGGCATTTTCTTCCTCGTTCCCCCTCCCTTCCCCAGGGTCTGGAACTTAGAGGCACGGGACCCGAGCTGACTTACTTTTGGACGTGCCGGGGATTCCCGGGCTCCTGAAACCGGAGCCTGCCTGATGCTGTTGGGGCAGCGATCGTATCGAGTTCGTTCTGGGAGAGGCAGAGCCACAATCCAGGTGAGAAAAGCACCGGCTGCCTCTGTCTCGGATGGAAATCGAGGAGTTTCGGAGCCTTTCCTCTTACGGCTGGGGGTTGCTATTCCAGCTTCTCTGGGACGGCTCGATTGTTCTTCTCAGCCGGGACGTTTTAGCCTGGTGGCTACACAAAAGATGTGGCTGTAGGCGATGGAAAGGCTGCTGGGAGAAGGGCACGAAGAGGATCGATAACAAGGAGTGGAAAACGCCCTTTAGAGTTTGCTGCTTCGTTGCAGGCTGAGAAATAGCTCAGTCTCTGTGATTTTGGTCCTGTATGGAACATCTCAAAGGTGCTTAATCGATGCTCGATTCTATCTAAATGGTGCATGAGAATACGATTACGTAAACCCGGGGGCAGCAGAGAGACGGGTTAATCGATACGGGCTGCAGTACCGCGTTGCGGCCACCAGGGGGCGGCAGAGAGACGGGTTAATCGATACGGGCTGCAGTACCGCGTTGCGGCCACCCGGGGGCGGCAGAGAGACGGGTTAATCGATACGGGCTGCAGTACCGCGTTGCGGCCACCCGGGGGCAGCAGAGAGACGGGTTAATCGATACGGGCTGCAGTACCGCGTTGCGGCCACCCGGGGGCGGCAGAGAGACGGGTTAATCGATACGGGCTGCAGTACCGCGTTGCGGCCACCCGGGGGCAGCAGAGAGACGGGTTAATCCATTCAGGCTGCGCTTCCCTCCGCCTGTTTTCCCTTCTCCATCCTTCAAATTCCCAGCATCCAAACGAAGAGAAGAGAATCTCCTTCAAATCGGTTGCAAACCTTTTCACTTGTGCACCTGAACAGAAACCACAAGGGAAGTTAGGACTTGCAAGCCTGCAAACAGCATCACTGGACTAAGGTTTATAAATAACCAGGAGAATCCAATTTATTCTAGTACTCTATTATTTGTACATTATCCTAGGGGGTCTTTGTGCATTCGGAGGGGCTGTGGTCCCATTCTGGGGAGTCCCTGTGCCCGTTGTTTGAGTCTGTGCCCATCTGTGGGGCTTGGTTTTTTGAATCTCTGAGCCCATTTTGGGGGGGCCTTAGATTTGGGGGTTGGGGCTCCAGACTTGGTGTTGGCATCTCCGTGCCCATTGTTGTTGTCTCTGGGCTTGTTTGGCGGGTGTCTGTGCTCTTTCTTTGTGTCTCGGCTCCTAATTTTGTGCTCTCTGTGGAGGTGTCCACCCACACGCTCTGATAATCGTAGGCCTGGAAATCAGGGAAAAAAAAAAAGAGGAAAATATAGAAACTGTGGCAGAAGGGGCAGGTAGCTCCTGAGGGCTACAAGGACAAAGTGGGATCGTGTAGAGAAAAGAACCTGAAGGACTAAAGACCGATTAGAACTCAGATGGGCCCGTTCTCTGAAAGATAATAACAAATTATCTCACCAGGGGAGATTTAGGCTGGACATTAGGAACAAATTTTTCACAGAAAGGGTCATTGGGCGCTGGAACAGGCTGCCCAGGGAGGGGGTGATTCCCCTTCCCTGGAGGTGTTTAAGGCACGGGGGGACGAGGTGTCGAGGGGCACGGTTTCGTGTTTGATAGGAGCGCTTGGGCTCGACGATCCGGCGGGTCTCTCCCAACCTGGTTATTCCATGAAATCTTTCTTAAAATATATTGATAAGGAAGGCAGGAGCCAAGGAGAATCTCTGCCCTTGGCTGGATGCAGGGGAACAATAGTGACCGAGGATGAGGATGGATAAGGTGCTTAAGGCCCCCTTGGCCTCAGCCTTTAGTAGGAAGGCAAGAGGTACCCTGGCTGCTCCACCTCCTGAGGCTGCAGGCAGGGAGGAGGCACGGAACGAGGTTCCCTCGCTCCAAGAAGAAAGGGCGAGAGACCTGCTGGGCAAATTCAATATTCATAAGGCTGCGCGGCTCGCGGGGATTGGCCCGAGGCTCTTGAGAGCTGGCGGAGGCGCTTGCCAAACCTCTCGGCATCATCTGCCGGCGCTCTGGAGGAATTCTTACCCCAATATTCCTGAGATGCTGCCTGAGCCTCCCCCTTGGTGCGAGCGCTTGGCTGGGAAGCTAACGATTCGATTTCCTCGAGCCAGCGACAGAGACAGAGCTGAAGGCGCCTCCGCAAAGAGCGAGAAAGAAATGGGCTTCAGCCCGAACTTCGAGGAACCCTTCCCTAGTTCCCGTCTGTCGGAGGAGACGGAATGGCTCCAGCAGGCGCCCGGGACGGCCACACGTGCCGCTGCGGAATCCACGGGGCTGCACGGAGGGGCTCCTTGCACCCCAGTTACTAGGACTCGTTCCAGAACCAACTGAGCTCCAGAGCTGCAACCCATAGGTCTTCGGGCCGAGAACCAAAGTGCCGGCACCGAGGACCGGTCTGAGGCTACAGCTATTTGCAATTAGCCGCGGGGAAATACAAATAATTCAATAATACATCGCGGTTTAGGGCGACGAGCAGCCAAAGAGTGTTCAAGTCGCGCATCGGTGAAAAGCTAAAGGGGGAAAAAGAGAGAAGGAAAAGAGCAGCCGACGAGCTCTCTCCTGCTGGGAAAAGAGACTGAGAAGGAATTGAAAAGCGCGAGCGGCGACTTGGTACGATGAGCTTCGCCTCTCCAGGCCGACAGCTGCTGCCCAGAACGATCTAGAGATTTTCGAAAGCTCCGAGACTGATGGGAACCCAAGTGCCATAGACTGCGAGGCTTGCGAGTGGATTCCTAGGCAGGGGATCGACCATCCCCAGAGAATTCCGAGCAGCTGGAGGGGGGTCGGTTCATCTTTTTGTTTAGATCCAAATCGTAAGCTCCAAAAGACAAACCTTTTGGCACCGACCGACTGAAGAAAACGTTTCTCTGCGTGTGTTTGAGAGACGGTGTTATCGCCCAGGTAGTTACTGAGCGATCGCAGGCAAAGAAGGGGGCAGCCAACCCAGACTGAGAGCGGATGGAAATGATCCTCCTCGAGATGCAAAAGCCACTGGAATCTTCATTGAATCGAAGTTCTCAAAGCGATGAAACGGCAATTTTTTTCTACTCCGTGACAAAATGAACGGAAAGGTCAGAAAATAAGCGTATATATTAGCTGAGCTGACAAGGCAGAACGACGCGGGGAACTTGGCTAAAGCCGTATTTGAAAAATAGGGATGAGCAGGTTTTGAAACCCTGTCCACGCGCAGAGGAGAAAAGTTTTAGTAGCTCCCAGAGGAAGGCGGCGAGCGCAAGTATGATCCTTCGGGAAAAAACTAGCAGCGTTCTCTTCAATGGGGAAACCCCTTTCTCCTGGGATAATCGACTCCGTGCCCTTTGGCATCTGAGCTCATTTAGCTCCAGGGGCAGTAATTGTGTCATAAACCTAAACCCCCAACCAGGGTGCAACTTCCAATTATTAAACCTTTTCTAGTCTGAACGGAGCAGGCAGAGAAGGCCGGGGAAGCAGGTGGGAGACGGTGGGAGCACGATGGAGAATGTCGGAGAAGGTCAGAGAAGGTCAAAGACGGTTGAAGGAGGTCGGAGAAGGTCGGAGAAAGATGAAGAAGGTCAAAGAAGGACAAAGAAGTCCGGAGAAAACGGAAGAAGGTGGAAGAAGGTGGAAGAAGGTGGAAGAAGGTGGAAGAAGGTGGAAGAAGGTGGAAGAAGGTGGAAGAAGGTGGAAGAAGGTGGAAGAAGGTGGAAGAAGGTGGAAGAAGGTGGAAGAAGGTGGAAGAAGGTGGAAGAAGGTGGAAGAAGGTGGAAGAAGGTGGAAGAAGGTGGAAGAAGGTGGAAGAAGGTGGAAGAAGGTGGAAGAAGGTGGAAGAAGGTGGAAGAAGGTGGAAGAAGGTGGAAGAAGGTGGAAGAAGGTGGAAGAAGGTGGAAGAAGGTGGAAGAAGGTGGAAGAAGGTGGAAGAAGGTGGAAGAAGGTGGAAGAAGGTGGAAGAAGGTGGAAGAAGGTGGAAGAAGGTGGAAGAAGGTGGAAGAAGGTGGAAGAAGGTGGAAGAAGGTGGAAGAAGGTGGAAGAAGGTGGAAGAAGGTGGAAGAAGGTGGAAGAAGGTGGAAGAAGGTGGAAGAAGGTGGAAGAAGGTGGAAGAAGGTGGAAGAAGGTGGAAGAAGGTGGAAGAAGGTGGAAGAAGGTGGAAGAAGGTGGAAGAAGGTGGAAGAAGGTGGAAGAAGGTGGAAGAAGGTGGAAGAAGGTGGAAGAAGGTGGAAGAAGGTGGAAGAAGGTGGAAGAAGGTGGAAGAAGGTGGAAGAAGGTGGAAGAAGGTGGAAGAAGGTGGAAGAAGGTGGAAGAAGGTGGAAGAAGGTGGAAGAAGGTGGAAGAAGGTGGAAGAAGGTGGAAGAAGGTGGAAGAAGGTGGAAGAAGGTGGAAGAAGGTGGAAGAAGGTGGAAGAAGGTGGAAGAAGGTGGAAGAAGGTGGAAGAAGGTGGAAGAAGGTGGAAGAAGGTGGAAGAAGGTGGAAGAAGGTGGAAGAAGGTGGAAGAAGGTGGAAGAAGGTGGAAGAAGGTGGAAGAAGGTGGAAGAAGGTGGAAGAAGGTGGAAGAAGGTGGAAGAAGGTGGAAGAAGGTGGAAGAAGGTGGAAGAAGGTGGAAGAAGGTGGAAGAAGGTGGAAGAAGGTGGAAGAAGGTGGAAGAAGGTGGAAGAAGGTGGAAGAAGGTCAGGGAAAATCGAAGAAACTCAAAGAAGGTCGCAGAATGTCGAAGAAATTCAAAGGTCAAAGAAGGTCAAAGCATATCAAGAAGTTCGGAGAAAGTCAAAGAAGGTCAAACAAGGTCGGAGAAGGAGGAAGAAGGTCGAAGAAGATCAAAGAAGGTTAAAGAAGTTCAAAGGAGGCCGGAGAAGGGCAAAGAAGGCCAGAGAAGGTCAGAGAAGATCAAAGAGGGTCGAAGAAGGTCAAAGAAGTTCGGTGAAGATCAGATAAGATCAGAGAAGGTCAAAGAAGGCGAAATAAGGCAAAAGAAGGCCAAAGATGGCCGGAGAAGGTCGAAACAGGTCAGAGAAGGCCGGAGAAGGTCAGAGAAGTTCAAAGAAGGTTAGAAAAAGTCAGAGAAGGTCAGAGAAGGCCGGAGAAGGTCAGAGAAGTTCGAAGAAGGTTAGAAAAAGTCAGAGAAGGTCAGAGAAGGCCGGAGAAGGTGAAGGAAGGTCAGAGAAGGTCAGAGAAGGTGGAAGAAGGTGGAAGAAGGTGGAAGAAGGTGGAAGAAGGCCAGAGAATGTTGAAGAAAATCAGAGAAGGTCGCAGAAGGTCAAAAAATATCGGAGAAGGTCAAAAAATATCGGAGAAGGTCAAAGAAGGTCAAACAAGGTCGGAGACGGTGGGAGAAGAACGAAGAAGGTCGGAGAAAGCCGGAGAAAATCGGAGTAGGTCAAAGAAGATCAATGAATATTGGAGAAGATCAGAGAAGATCAAAGAAGGTCGAAGAAGTTCAAACAGGTTTAGAGAAAAACGGAGAAGTTCGAAGAACGTCAAAGAAGGCCGTAGGAGGTTGAAGAAGGTCAAAGGAGGTCAGAGAAGATCAGAGAAGGCCAAAGAAGGTCCAAGAATACTGGAGAAAGTCAAAAAAGTTCAGAGAAGGTCAGAGATGTTCAGAGAAGGTCGAAGAAGCCGGAGAAGGTGGAAGAAGGTGGAAGAATTTGGAAGACGGTGGGAGACAATCGGAACAGGTGGGAGCAGGTGAGAGCAGGTCGTAGAAAGTTGGAAAAGGTCAAAGAAGGTCAAAGAATATCGGAAAAGTTGGAGAAGGTCAAATCATTTCGAAGAAGGTCAAACAAGGTCGGAGAAAGACGAAGAAGGTGGAAGAATGTCCAAGAAGGTCAAAGAAGATCAGAGAAGGCCAAAGAAGGCAAAATAAGGTCAAAGAAGGCTGGAGAAGGTCCAAGAAGTTCAGAGAAGATCAGGGAAGGTCAAAGAAGACCAAAGAAGGCAAAATATGGCCAAAGAAGGCAGGAGAAGGCTGGAGAAGGTCAGAGAAGATCAGGGATGGTCGAAGAAAGTCAAACAAGGCCACAGATGGCCACAGAGGGCCACAGAAGGCCACAGAAGGCCAGAGAGGGCCAGAGAAGGCGTAAAGGGTGGAAGAAGTTCTAAAAAATATCTGAGAAGTCGGAAAAGGTCAAAGAAGGTCAAACAAGGTCGGAGAATGTGGAAGAAGCTGGGAGACGGTCTGACCAGGTGGGAGCAGGTCGGAGAAAGTCAGAGAAAGTCAAGGAATATCGTAGACGGTCGGAGAAGGTCAAAGAAGGTCGAAGAAGGTCAAACAAGATCAGGAAAGGCCAAAGAAGGTCAGTGAACGTCGGAGAAACTGATAGAAGGTCGGAGAAGGTCAGAGAAGGTCAAAGAAGGTCAGAGAAGGTCAGAGAAGGTCAGAGAAGGTCAGAGAAGGTCAGAGAAGGTCAGAGAAGGTCAGAGAAGGCCAGAGAAGGCCAGAGAAGGCCAGAGAAGGCCAGAGAAGGCCAGAGAAGGCCAGAGAAGGCCAGAGAAGGCCAGAGAAGGCCAGAGAAGGCCAGAGAAGGTGGGAAAAGGTGGAAGAAGTTGGAAGAAGGTCAGAGAAGGCCAGAGAAAGTCAAAGAAAATTGGAGAAAGTCAGAGAAGTTCAAAAAGTATCAGAGAAGTCGGAGAACGTAAAAGAAGATCAAAGAAGGTCAAACGAGGTGGGAGACGGTAAAAGAACTTCAAAGAATATCGGAGAAGGTTGGAGGAGGTCAAAGAAGGTCGGAGAATGACAAAGAAGGCCAAAGAAAGCCGAAGAAGGTCGAAGCAGGTCAGAGAATGTCAGAAAACGTCAGAGAAGGGCAGAGAAGGACAAAGAAGGACAAAGAAGGTAGAAGAATATCAAAGAGGGTCAAAGAAGGTAAAAGAAGGTCGGAGAAAGTCAGAGAAGGTCAGAGAAGGCAAAAGAGGCCAAAGGAAACCAAATATGGCCAGAGAAGCCACAGAAAGCCAGAGAAGGCCAGAGAGGCCAAAGAGGGTGGAAGAAGTTCAAAAAATATCGGAGAAGGTCAGAGAAGGTCAAACAAGGTCGGAGAATGTGGAAGAAGGTGGGAGACGGTCGGAGCAGGTGGGAGCAGGTCGTAGAAAGTCAAGGAATATCCTAGATGGACAGAGAAGGTCGAAGAAGGTCAAACAAGGTCAGGAAAAGCCGAAGAAGGTCAGTGAAATTTGGAGAAAATGAAAGAAGGTCAGAGAAAGCCAAAGAAGTTCGAAAAAGGCCAAAGAAGTTTGGACAAGGTCGGAGAAGGTCAAAGAAATTCAAAATAGGTCGGAGAAGGTCAAACAAGGTCAAACAAGGTGGAAGAATGTGGGAGACGGTGTGAGAAGGTCGGAGAAAGTCAAATAGTTTAAAGAATATCGGAGAACATCAAAGAAGATCAAAGAAGTCTGGAGAAGGCCAAAGAAGTCCGGAGAAGGGCAGAGAAGGGCAAACAAGGCCAGAGAAGGTCGGAGAAGGTCAAAGAAAGTCAAAGAAGGCAAAAGAAGGTGAAAGAAAGCAAAAGAAAGCTGGAGAAGGCCAGAGAAATTGAAAACAGGCCAAAGAAGGCTGGAGAAGGTCAAACAATCGAAGAGGAGATCGAAGCGGGGCGGAGGAGGTCGAAGCGGGGCGGAGGAGGTCGAAGCGGGAGGGAGGAGGTCGAAGCGGGAGGGAGGAGGTCGAAGCGGGGCGGAGGAGGTCGAAGCGGGGCGGAGATTGTCAGGGAGGGTCAGAAACGGTTGAAGGTCAAAGAAGGTCAGGAAAGGTCGAAGAAGATCAGAGGTCTGAGAAGGTCGTCAGAGAAGGTCAAAGGGGAACATCAGAGAAGGTCGGAGAATGTTAAAGAAAATCAAAGAAGGTCAGAAAAGGTAATAGAAGGTCTAAGGATGTCAGAGAAGGTTGGAGAAGAAGGTCAAAGGAGTTCGGAGAAGACTGAAGAAGGTCAGAAGAGGTCAGGGAAGTTTGAAGAACGTCAGAGAAGATCAAAGAAGGTCAGAGATGGTCAAAGAAAGACGGAAGGGAAGGTCCGGGAAGGTCAAAGAAATTCGGAGAAGGTCGGAGAGGTCGAAGAAGGACAGAGAAGGTCGGAGAAGGCCAGAGAAGAAGGTCAAAGGAGGCCAGAGAAAATTGAAGAAAGTCAAAGAAGGTCAGAGAAGCTAAAAGAAAGTTTAAGAATGTCAGAGAAGGTTGAAGAAGGTCAGAGAACGTTACAGAGGTCGAAGAAGGTCAAAGAAGGTCAGAGAAGGTCAGAAAGGTCAAAGAACGACCAAGAAGGCCGGAGAAGAAGCCTAAAGGAGTTTGGAGAAAGACAGAGAAGGTTAGAGCGGTCGAAGAAGGTCAGAGAAGTTTAAAGAAGGTCGAAGAAGGTCAGAGAAGTTTAAAGAAGGTCGAACAAGGTCAGAGAAGTTTAAAGAAGGTGGTCAAAGAAAGACGAAGGTCGAAGAAGGTTGGAGACAGTCGGAGAATGTCAGGGAAGGTCAGAGAAGGTCGTCAGAGAAGGTCGTGGAAAATTGAAGAAGGTCAGAGAAGGCTGGAGATGGTCAGAGGAGACGGCCAAGGGAGGTGGTCAAGGAAGAAGGTCAGAGAAGGTCAAGGAAGAAGGTCAGAGAAGGTCAAGGAAGAAGGTCAGAGAAGGTCAAGGAAGAAGGTCAGAGAAGGTCAAGGAAGAAGGCTAAAGAAGGTTGGAGATGGTCAGAGAAAGTCAAAGAAGGTCCAAGAAGGTCAAACAACGGAGGAGAAGGTCAGAGAAGGTCGAAGAAGATAGAAGAAGGCAGTCAGAGAAGGTCAGGGGAGGGAAAAGAAGGTCAAAGGAGGTCAGAGAAGGTTAAAGAGGGTCGAGGAAAGTCGAGGGAGAAGGAGGGAGAAGATCCAAGAAGGTCATAGAAAGCCAGAGAAGATTAAAAAAGGTGGGAGGTCAGGGAAGGTTGAAGAATAAGGGTAAAGAAGGTCGGAGAAGGTTAGAGAGGTTGGAGAAGGTCAAAGAAGGTCGGAGGAGTTCAGAGAAGGACCAAGAAGGCCAAAGAAGCCAGAAAAGAAGGCTAAAGAAGGTTGGAGTCGATTGAAGGAGGTCAGAAAATATCAGAGAAGTCAAAGAATGTCAGAGAACCTCAGAGAAGGTGGTCAAAGAAGGACGGTCGGAGAAGGTCGGAGAATATCAAAGAAGCTCGGAGAAGGTCAGGGAAGGATTAAGAAGTCAAAGAAGCTCGGAGAAAGTCAGGGAAGGATGAAAGTCAAAGAAGCTCGGAGAAGGTCAGGGAAGGATGAAAGTCAAAGAAGCTCGGAGAAGGTCAGGGAGGGATGAAAGTCAAAGAAGCTCGGAGAAGGTCAGGGAAGGATGAAAGTCTAAGAAGCTCGGAGAAGGTCAGGGAAGGATGAAAAAGTCAAAGAAGCTCGGAGAAGCCAAGTCAAGCACAGGGCATTGCAGCAAAGCCAGGGCACAACACAACAGTCCAAAGCCAAGCGCAGGACACCACAACAAACTCAAAGGCAAAGCCAAAGACAGTGCTATACGACAAACTCAAACGCCAAGTCAAACGGTGCAACACAACGCTGCGACACAACCCCTCCCTGCTATGACAAAACACCTCCCTTCTTCCCAACGTAACATCAGCCCCGATCCCTCAACTTAACTTTCAGAGGTCCGAGAGCCGGAAGCCACGCCTCGCAGAAGCGGCCCGAATCGCATTCGCTGTCGAGGATGGTCCTGCGGTCACCGGGTTCCTCTCCATCTGCAAGAAAACAGAACAAAAACCACAGTATCGCCAGCCAGCTCCACCCTACACAGGGCCCCGCCTGTGGCAAATCCACAGGCCCGCGCTCCACCTCCCTGCTACCCGCCTGACCTCAAACGCTCTTCCCGGGCCAAAAGCAGCCCAAGTGGCACCTACAAAACAAAAGAGAAACGCTCGGCTGAGTTGCTCTGTAAAACTTGCCTCTTAGACATCTGTATAGACAACAACCTCCTCGCCTCTCAGACCATTTGTCTACACAAAGCTTCGCCCCTCTAGGCTGCGTGTGGCTCCCGCAGAAGAGAAAGCAAAAACACACGTGCTCAGATACTACCCTAAAACAAAGAAGACCCGCGGTCTTTATTCCCCTGGTCCCGCTCCTTTACCTCGAGTGCTGCCCACCTCAGGCACCGCCATCTTCTCCTTGTGCTTTGAGGCTTACGTGCCACCTGGAACACACAAACAGCAAGGAACGCTTGTGACTCCGTGAACTGAGCCGTGTGAGCTATAACTGCTTCTTCGTGTAACTCACCGTTGCTGTCCTTGGCCGACACGGCTCCCGTACCGCTATTCCATTTTGGTCATTGCTCTGTATCTCAAAAGAGAAAAAAAACCCCAAAACGCAATTACTAGCTCTGTAGGTACAAGTTGTAGTTAACTGCTGACTCGGCAGCCGACTCCCTTGGCTATGGAATCTACCCCCGATCCAACTGCTGCCCCTCGCTGCCGGACCCGCTGCCTCTGCACGTGGAAAACTCAACATTGGATAACTCACCCCCAAACTCGACAATAACTAAGCAATTCCACACGCCGTTTCGATTCGGGAATACCGACGCTTCTTCACGCAATAGCCGGGCAGGAAAAAAAAAAAAAAGTTAAAATCAGATCTTAACAACCGCACGCAGCAGATTTATTGCGCTGAGAATTTAAACTGCTCAACCGACGCTCCGGCGGCATATCCGAGATGGCTTCGGTCGTTCCCTCTGTGGCCACATAACCGACCAAAAATGATTCTCTTCGCCCCATATATCCATGGCTACTTGCTCTATAATGCATCGTGTCGCCTTGCCCTTCAAAATCCATACAGGAATATCTAAACATAGAATTTCGCTGCTATCCTTCTGCTGACGACCGTTTCTTTAGCTCAGGCAGAGCGGCTCCAGCCACATACAAACGTGCGCGGACCGACTCTGCGCAGAAAACCGATGATGGGAAATAAAAAGGAAACTCGGTAAGAAGGACTTTCTAAAGAGAGCTGGAGTTGACCGAGATGACGCAGGGACTTACGAGAAAGAGTATGTTGGCCCTTGCAAAATGGAAGACCGGGCCCCTTAAGGAGACGTAGCCGCAACTAGAAGGATGCGAGGCTGAGCCCCGCTTAAACACCTCAAAACAGAACACATAGGGAAGAAGTCCCACAACGGGGATTTAAGAAAATGGAACGATAAAGGCTTAGGATGCCGACGTGTCCCGCGATGCCTATGCGATAGGCGACTGACCGCAAACTGCCAAAAGGCAAGACCTATCTACGCTTGAAGATTGCGGCGCGAGAAGAGCGCTGCCCGATCGGCACCTTACTAAGAACAGACCTCCGAGAGTCTAGAGATGACGTGTGGCTCAAACGCAAAGATGACATCGAGACCTGCAGAAGATTTAAGATGCGGCAGAGTCTACCTACTCTAAAGAACGAGACAGATATGGGCTGGAACCGCCCTGCCTGGCACACGCTAGCTCGGGGCTGAAAATTAAAGCCCTCTCCAAACCTGTAATGAGGCGTACTCTTCCCGCACAACCCTCTACCCTAGGCTAAACCTGCCGTTCTCAACATTCTGACCTCTTCACGGCCAAAATATCAGCCCCCTTAACTTCCTGAGGACTACGGGCCCGAAGCCGTCCTCGGCAGAAAAACTCAAACCGCGCCGACTAACTGGAAAAACCCCACACCGTCACATTGTCCTGGACTATAATCTGCCAAAAAAATCCTGACGGAAAACACGGTGCCGAGTCAGCATCGCGCCACGCGCTGCCGACATCTCGTACTAAACCCGCTGCAAAACCGCCGAGGCGTTCCGCTCACCCGTTCGGTGCCGATTCAAACGTTGGACGCTGCGGTCATCGCCCGGGGCGCTTCGGTCCGTCCCCCTCTCCTTCTCCCTACCGTCCGGCTCATCTGAAGTGCTCTGCCTGTTGCCACCGTGCTCCACGGAGCACCTGCCAAACCAACGTTAAATACGTAACTGAGATGCCAAATACTACTTGACTCTTCGAGACGTACTTAATTTCCTCCTCACCGTCAAAGCCACGATAGCGAGAAGAAGCCAGACTACCTCACCGGCGCCACAAAACCCCGTGCCGTCTGCTTACCTTTCCTCGCCGCCGCTCCCATTGTAGGGACGTAACGGCGTCGATACCCAGGACGAAAGAAAGATGAGTCGTGGAGATCCAAATTCTAGGAACTTACCAGACTTTAGTCGCAGGAGGGAACGATGAGAACTTGAAAAATAATAACCTTTACTAGTTTTCAAAAAGAATAAACACGGAACACCTAAGAACACGGGACGCTCACAGCACAGCAATGGAGACTGGAATTACGGAGGCACTCGGCCAATTAAAAACTCACAGCGGTGGGATTTAACTGCTCTAAGACCTAAATTGGAAACTCAACAAACAGGAAAAAACCACGATGGATAACAGGGACAAGGCAGCAACTGCTGCGAGCGATAATAAAGCAAATCTCACCGGTAAGTTCAGGAAAAATCCAAAACTCCGCTAAATAAGGGAAGCTTGCGCGCCCACAGACCGGGTGAAGAAGAGCTGCTCAGCTGCAAACAGTTACAAACCAAAACAAGAACCGTCCTCTTACCTGAGAAAAGCCAGAGAAGACGGGGACAAAATCCTGTGCTGCAGAGAGGCAGCGAGTCTGTACCTTTAAGTAGCGACCTCTCTGACATTTGGAAGGAAGGAGATGGGAAAGAGGCAAAGAAGTCAGTCGAGGAACACCATAAGTAGAAGGTACGAGGGAGCAGAGAACTCAGAGTCCTAGAGATCGCATTTTTTAGGGCAACTAAGACATCTGAGGAGCAAATTCCTCTGATATGCGAACCAGACAATCGCTGCACGAAGGTCCAGACGATCCACGCCTCGTGTCTCGACCTCATCGCTGCCTCCCATCGGCTGAAGAGAGGCTAGAATGACAGAAACTTGAATAGCGCTCGCAGCGGATGCCCCGACTGACCCGAGAAACATGAATGAACCCATCTCCCTTTCCCCGGCTCCAAATCGTTAAAGCCCTTTTCCACCCCTGAAAAGTCAAAGAAAGAACCCTGCTGTATTTTAGCTCCTTGACCCCGATGCGTTGATGTTCCTTGGGAGCTGTGCTCCGGAGCTTTTCCCAAGGTTCCCCCGGTCCCTTCTCTCCAATACCAGCCCACAGAACAGACTTACTCCCCTAGGCTAAAGTATTGAAATCTAAATTATTATCCCCCGAGAAATGCCTGCTATAAACTATAGAAATTCAAGGATAAGTGCATTATGCCCCACAGAAGGAGGAACAGCAACAAGTTGCTGGGCAATCGGAAATCCTAGATAAAAACAAAGTAACCAGGAAAAAAAATCAACTGATCAACCAAAAACCAAAAAAAAAACCCTTACAAAAAAACAAAAACAAAAAAAAAGCTTCCCGGTGTAGCAAACCCTCATGGAAAGCTGCGCTGAGTCAAACCAGCAGCTAACCTCTGATCTCAAGGAAAACCAGAGGCTGAATGAGCTCCCGAGGCGAGGCCGGGGGCTTATATACCCCCTGGGCCTTCACAGGCATCACCTGTGACTGAGGGGTGGTGACCTCCCTCAAAGGTATAAATAGGGTCTGCGGAACAGCTGGGTTTTATTGACTCTCCCTTACATTCTCAGAGAGAGAGATGCTGCTACTCTGCCTGAAAGGATCCTTACCAGAAATAAAGGTCCGTGCGCTTTCGCTGCGACGCTGCTTGTTGTGACGGTCACAGGACCGGGTAGCAAACTTGTTAGAGCTGGATGTTTGGGTTCCTTTCATTTACTGTGCTGCAATACTATTTTTGTTTTTTGGTGTTCCCTTACCCCAATTCTTTTTCTTTCTATGCTGTTTTCTCTGTCTTTTTTTTTCCTTCCGCTCTTTAGTATCTGTCTGGTGTCTGTAGTTCTTTTTTTTCTTGTCTATCTTTGTCCCAATGGGCATTTTTTTCTTTCTCCTCACGATGTTACTGCTCTGTCCCTGGAGTTTGCTTGTTCTTTCGCTACACCTGCGAGTGCCTTGCCTTCCTGTTTCTTTTTCCTGCGCCTCTCTTTCTTCTTCTATTTTTTTGTATTGCTCACCGTTGCTGTTCCGGCTTCTCCGGTCGCTTGGTATCGTGATACTCCCCTTTACTGCTCCTCTTGCCGTTTCTGAATTTTTGTGCTAGTCCCTGCCCTTTTCCGCAATCCTCTATCTGTCTGTAGAGCTCCTAGTTCCTCTCAAATGAATGGGCTCTTCTTTATGTCCGCGTGTGGCTTTATAAGAGCCCCAGCTGAGATGTTCCTCTTAGCTTCTGCTCAGACCAGCGCCGCTGAAAATATTCGTGGGTGGATACCTTGAGGATGACCGAAGCGGCAGGACTTTAGGGTATTTTCTTCCCTCTTCCCCGCCCCCTGTAACTTAGAGGCACGAGACCCTAACGGACTCGCTTTTGGTACGTGCCTGGGATTCTCCGGCCCCTGTGACTGCAGCCTGACTGACGATGTTGAGACAGCGATAGATCGATTGAGTTCTGCGAGAGGAAAGGCCACGACTTTTGATAAAAGCACAGGCTGTCTCTGTCTTGGATGTACGTGTAGAAATTTCACAGCCTCTTCTCATATGGCTAGAGTCCGTTATTATGGTTAGCTGTTCTGCGACAGCTTTATTGTTTTTCTCAGCCTGGACGTTTTAGCCTGATGACCACGCGAAAGATGCGGCTGTAGGGGATGGTAAGGCTGGTATGAGAAAGGCCAGGGGAGGATCGATGACAGAGTTGAAAATGCCATTTAGAGTTTGCAGCTTCGTTAGCTGCTGAGAAATTATCTAGTCTCTGTGATTTTGCTACCGTATCAGACAGATCAATGGTGTTTAAGCAATGCTCGATGCTATCTAAATGGTGCATTAGTGTATTATTATTGTAGGCGCAATCGACTTATGTAATTTAAATCAAGCTTCGCTATGCTACTTATTTAAAAACTCTCATTAAGCTGCCAACACAATTTATTTAAGTTACCCGGTGACAGCAGAGAGCTTGGCGCTCTCGCTCTGCCATGCGTGCAGGGCACCCGGGCAGCGGTAGCGCTGTTGGAAGATGATGGAAAGGGGTTGGGCCAGCACATCCGCCGGTACCCTCAGAACTTCCACCCAACAGCTGTGAGGGAACTGGCAGGTGTGCTGGCCGAACCCCTTTCCATCGTCTTCCCGCAGTCCTGGATGACTGGGGAGGTTCCGCTGGATTGGAGGCTGATGTCGTGCGCATCTATAAGAAGGGACGCAGGGAGGATCCGGGGAACTACAGGCCTGTCAGCCTCACCTCGGTCCCGGGGAAAGTCATGGAGCGGGTGATCCTGAGTGCCACCAAGATGCACTTGCGAGAGAACCGGGGGATCAGGGCCAGTGAACGTGGGTTCATGAAAGGCAGGTCTTGCCAGAGTCATCTGATCACCTTCCATGGCCGAGTGAGACTAGACTCTCGGACAAAGAAAAGGCTGTGGAAGTATCTTCCTGGATTTGAGTAAAGCCTTGGATACAGTTTCTCACAGCATTCTGCTTCGGAAACTGTCCGCCTCTGGCCTGGAGGGGCGCACGCTCTCCTGGGGGAAAAACTGGTTGAATGACCGGGCCCAGAGGGTGATGGGAAAGGGAGTTAAATCCAGCTGGAGGCCAGTGACGAGTGGGGTTCCCCAGGGCTCAGTCCTGGGTCTAGTCCTGTTTAATGACTTTATCAATCACCTGGATGAAGGCATCGAGTCCTCCCCTAGGAAGTTTGCAGATGACACCCAGCTGCGTGGAAGTGTCCATCTGCTGGAGAGTAGGGAGGCTCTGCAAAGGGACCTGAACGGGCTGGACTGCTGGGCTGAGACCAACGGCAGGAGGTTTAACGAGGCCAAATGCCGGGTCCTGCACTTGGGGCACAACAACCCTGAGCAGAGGTACAGACTAGGAGAAGCCTGGCTGGAAAGCTGCCAGGAGGAGAAGGACCTGGGGGTGTTGGTTGACAGCCGACTGAACGTGAGCCAGCAGTGTGCCCAGGTGGCCAAAAAGGCCGATGGCATCTGGGCCTGTATCAGGAACGGCGTGACCAGCAGGTCCAGGGAGGTTATTGTCCCTCCGTACTCGGCACTGGTGAGACCGCACCTCGAGTCCTGTGTTCAGTTCTGGGCCCCTCACCGCAAGAAGGATGTTGAGGCTCTGGAGCGACTCCAGAGAAGAGCAACGAAGCTGGTAAAGGGGCTGGAGAAGAAGAGGATCAGCTGAGAGAGCTGGGGTTGTTCAGCCTGGAGAAGAGGAGGCTGAGGGGAGACTTCATTGCTCTTTCCAACTCCCTGAGAGGAGGTTGTGGAGAGCAGATCGCTGGCCTCTTCGGCCAAGTGACAGAGGGCAGGACAAGAGGGAATGGCCTCGAGCTCCGGCAAGGGAAATTTAGGCTTGAGATAAAGAAAAAGTCCTTCACAGAGAGCATTGTTAGGCATTGGAACGGTCTGCCCAGGGAGGTGGTTGAGTCACTGTCCCTGGAGGTGTTTAAGGGGATGGTGGATGAGGTACTTAGGAGCATGACTTAGAGATTGCTGGGAATGCTAGGACTTGATGACCTGGTGGGTCTGTTGCAACAGCACCTGCCGAAAAAAAAACCCAGTCAGCTGAGTCGCTACAGAGGACTTGGCTCTTGGACAACCACCTCACCTTCTCACAGCGTTTGTTGACAAGAAGCTTGGCCTCTCGGAGTCCGCATGCCGAACCTGCAGGAAGAGATGTGCTTAGACACAATTCAAATACACTGGCAGCTCCCAGCGAATCCCATCTCCCGCTACCTTACCTTGACCGCTCGGCCACCTAGCCTCCTCCATCACCTTGGGCCGCCACGTCGAGGATGGCTCCACCTGGAAACCACAAGCAGTAAAGGACGGCCGGACCTTCGCTGCCTTGAAGACACGTGCACGACAAGCGTTGCTCCCCACAACTCACCACCGGCGCTCTCCTCACCCCAGCCAGCTCCTCTGACACTCACCGCTTTGCCCAGTGCCCCGAGCCTTCAAAGCAAAAACAAACCCCATTACCTAGTCGTACAGCCACCGGTCGCCCCTTCCCGCCTGCCCCACAGCGGAGCCACCTCCCCAGGGCACTCTACCTGCACGCAGCTCCATCCGTGCCCCTCAGCGCCCAGTTCACTCCTCTACCTCTGAAAAACACAACAGCAAAGTAGTCACCCGGGCGCTCGGCAACGCCCTGAGAATTCCAAGCCTCTGGGCTGCTTTCACCGAGACCACCTCCACTGCGTATTCCGGCCAGGGAAAGCTACTCCACAACCCAACCCGAACGGTAAGTACCGCTCCCTTGCCTTTCCGACTCCCTCGCTACTGCTCCCGCTGGCTCTGCCACGCAGTTTGGGTCGTCCCCCACCGTGGCTACAGGGACCAGCAGAAACTACCCTCCGCACCCACCGCGCCGAGGGCTGCTACTTCTGCAAAGTAATGCAGCACCTAGACTGCAACGTCTAGTCACGTCCAACCCTAAAGCACACGGCCGGGCCACTACACCTCTGCTGACTCTCATCACCTCCTCTACGATCCGGGCAGAGCAGCTCCAACCAGACACAAATACACGCACAACACCGACACACAAAACCCACAACGGGAACCGGGGACAACGGAAAATTCGCGGTCAACCAGGAGGACTCCTGGATCACGCATGCCGATGGGCAAGAGGCAACGGACAGGGCTCCGAGGGAGAACCTACGGCAGCCCTGGGAAAGCAAAGAACCGTGCGTGGTTCCCAAGATACGTGGACTCAACGGGCAAGATGAAGGGGCAAGAAGCCCCTTCCTAAAACGTAAAGATGCGGAGGATGCGCGGAACAAGTCCCGGAACAGGGAGCCAAGAGAACGGAAGATGGCTATCCTGGACGGCGAGGCAGGCTGCAAGGCCGCATCAAAAGATGACTGACTGGATGCTTCCAAAGCACAAGAGCTATCCACACTTTAGAAAAGCTAAGAAAGAAAAGCTGCACCCCATCGACACTGCCTTCATCAGTACGAGCATTCGGCACCCTAGACATGGCGCCCACGGCGCGTCCGGCATGCCCCGAGCACAAAAGAGGACATCAAGACCCACAGAACATTTCAGACTCGGCACGGGGACTGCACAAACTAGACAACGACAGATCCAGGCTGGAACTGCCCTGCCCACGCTGGGTTTGGGCTCCGAAGTGGCCCCTCTGCCTTCACCCGCCCAAGGAGGACTCTCTCCGCACAGCCCCGGCTACCCTCAAACCCCTCCCTGCTAGCCCCAACCTGCCTCCCGCTCCCCAACTCTGGTCCCTCAACTTAGCTTTCAGAGGGCCACCGCTGAAGCCGTCCTTGGCCAAAGCAGCTCAGATCTCATGAGACAACAGAAATAATCCATCAGTCACTGGCTTCCTCTTCAGCATCTGCAAGGGAAAAACCAAACAAAAACACAGCGCCAACCGGAGGCACCACACTGCTCGCTGCCGACATCTCGTACTACGCCACCTCACCCACTGCAAACCTGCCAGTGCCTCCTGCTCACCTGCCCCTCGCTCGCTCACACAGCAGGAGCGGCAGCTGCCACGGCCTGGGGCACCAGCAGTGCCGAGAGGCAGAATCGCTCTGGTGCCGACGGCAAAGTGGGCGTCCCACACACTCCTCCTCATGAAGAGCCAGTCTCCCCTCAGACCATCACCCTCTTCCAGAGGCTCCCCGAACAGCACCTGCCAACACAAAAAACACTCAGCTGAGTCGCTACAGAGGACTTGGCTCTTGGACAAGAACCTCACCTTCTCACAGCGTTTGGTGACAAGAAGCTTGGCCTCTCGGAGTCCGCATGCCGAACCTGCAGGAAGAGATGTGCTTAGCCACAATTCAAATACACGGGCAGCTCCCAGCGAATCCCATCTCCCACAGAAAAGGAAAGGATGAAAAAGTTAAAGAAGCTCGGAGAAGGTCAGGGAAGGATGAAAAAGTCCAAGAAGCTCGGAGAAGGTCAGGGAAGGATGAAAAAGTCAAAGAAGCTCGGAGAAGGTCAGGGAAGGATGAAAGTCAAAGGAGCTCGGAGAAGGTCAGGGAAGGATGAAAGTCAAAGAAGCTCGGAGAAGGTCAGGGAAGGATGAAAGTCAAAGAAGCTCGGAGAAGGTCAGGGAAGGATGAAAAAGTTAAAGAAGCTCGGAGAAGGTCAGGGCAGGATGAAAGTCAAAGAAGCTCGGAGAAGGTCAGGGCAGGATGAAAGTCAAAGAAGCTCGGAGAAGGTCAGGGCAGGATGAAAGTCAAAGAAGCTCGGAGAAGGTCAGGGAAGGATGAAAAAGTTAAAGAAGCTCTAAGAAGGTCAGGGAAGGACGAAAGTCAAAGAAGCTCGGAGAAGGTCAGGGAAGGATGAAAAAGTTAAAGAAGCTCGGAGAAAGTCAGGGAAGGATGAAAGTCAAACTAGCTCGGAGAAGGTCAGGGAAGGATGAAAGTCAAAGAAGCTCGGAGAAGGTCAGGGAAGGAGGAAAGTCAAAGAAGCTCGGAGAAGGTCAGGGAAGGAGGAAAGTCAAAGAAGCTCGAGAAGGTCAGGGAAGGATGAAAAAGTCAAAGAAGCTCGGAGAAGGTCAGGGAAGGATGAAAGAGTCAAAGAAGGTCGGAGAAGGTCAGGGAAGGATGAAAGTCAAAGAAGCTCAGAGAAGGTCTGGGAAGGATGAAAAAGTCAAAGAAGCTCGGAGAAGGTCAGGGAAGGATGAAAGAGTCAAAGAAGCTCGGAGAATGTAAGGGAAGGAAGAAAGTCAAAGAAGCTCGGAGAAGGTCAGGGAAGGATGAAAGTCAAAGAAGCTCTGAGAAGGTCTGGGAAATATGAAAAAGTCAAAGAAGCTCGGAGAAGGTCAGGGAAGGATGAAAGAGTCAAAGAAGGTCAGGGAAGGATGAAAGTCAAAGAAGCTCAGAGAAGGTCTGGGAAGGATGAAAAAGTCAAAGAAGCTCGGAGAAGGTCAGGGAAGGATGAAAGTCAAAGAAGCTCGGAGAATGTCAGGGAAGGATGAAAAAGTCAAAGAAGCTCGGAGAAGGTCAGGGAAGGATGAAAGTCAAAGAAGCTCGGAGAAGGTCAGGGAAGGATGAAACAGTCAAAGAAGCTCGGAGAAGGTCAGGGAAGGATGAAAGTCAAAGAAGCTCGGAGAAGGTCAGGAAAGGATGAAAGTCAAAGAAGCTCGGAGAAGGTCAGGGCAGGATGAAAGTCAAAGAAGCTCGGAGAAGGTCAGGGCAGGATGAAAGTCAAAGGAGCTCGGAGAAGGTCAGGGAAGGATGAAAAGGTCAAAGAAGCTCGGAGAAGGTCAGGGAAGGATGAAAGTCAAAGAAGCTGGGAGAAGGTCAGGGAAGGATGAAAGTCAAAGAAGCTCGGAGAAGGTCAGGGAAGGATGAAAAAGTCAAAGAAGCTCGGAGAAGGTCAGGGAAGGATGAAAGTCAAAGAAGCTCGGAGAAAGTCAGGGAAGGATGAAAGTCAAAGAAGCTTGGAGAAGGTCAGGGAAGGATGAAAGTCAAAGAAGCTCGGAGAAGGTCAGGGAAGGATGAAAGTCAAAGAAGCTCGGAGAAGGTCAGGGAAGGATGAAAAGGTCAAAGAAGCTCGGAGAAGGTCAGGGAAGGATGAAAGTCAAAGAAGCTGGGAGAAGGTCAGGGAAGGATGAAAGTCAAAGAAGCTCGGAGAAGGTCAGGGAAGGATGAAAAAGTCCAAGAAGCTCAGAGAAGGTCAGGGAAGGATGAAAGTCAAAGAAGCTCGGAGAAGGTCAGGGAAGGATGAAAGTCAAAGAAGCTCGGAGAAGTTCAGGGCAGGATGAAAGTCAAAGAAGCTCGGAGAAGGTCAGGGAAGGATGAAAGTCAAAGAAGCTCGGAGAAGGTCAGGGAAGGATGAAAAAGTCAAAGAAGCTCGGAGAAGGTCAGGGAAGGATGAAAAAGTCAAAGAAGCTCGGAGAAGGTCAGGGAAGGATGAAAGTCAAAGAAGGTCGGAGAAGGTCAGGGCAGGATGAAAGTCAAAGAAGCTCGGAGAAGGTCAGGGAAGGATGAAAGTCAAAGAAGCTCGGAGAAGGTCAGGGAAGGATGAAAAAGTCAAAGAAGCTCGGAGAAGGTCAGGGAAGGATGAAAAAGTCAAAGAAGCTCGGAGAAGGTCAGGGAAGGATGAAAGTCAAAGAAGGTCGGAGAAGGTCAGGGCAGGATGAAAGTCAAAGAAGCTCGGAGAAGGTCAGGGAAGGATGAAACTCAAAGAAGCTCGGAGAAGGTCAGGGAAGGATGAAAATGTCGAAGAAGCTCGGAGAAGTTCAGGGAAGGATGAAAGTCAAAGAAGCTCGGAGAAGTTCAGGGAAGGATGAAAGTCAAAGAAGCTCGGAGAAGGTCAGGGAAGGATGAAAGTCAAAGAAGCTCGGAGAAGGTCAGGGAAGGATGAAAGTCAAAGAAGCTCGGAGAAGGTCAGGGAAGGATGAAAGTCAAAGAAGCTCGGAGAAGGTCAGGGAAGGATGAACAAGTCATAGAAGCTCGGAGAAGGTCAGGGAAGGATGAAAGTCAAAGAAGCTCGGAGAAGGTCAGGGAAGGATGAAAGTCAAAGAAGCTCGGAGAAGGTCAGGGAAGGATGAAAGTCAAAGAAGCTCGGAGAAGATCAGGGAAGGATGAATGTCAAAGAAGCTCGGAGAAGGTCAGGGGGGGATGAAAGTCAAAGAAGCTCAGAGAAGGTCAGGGAAGGATGAATGTCAAAGAAGCTCGGAGAAGGTCAGGGGAGGATGAAAGTCAAAGAAGCTCAGAGAAGGTCAGGGAAGGATGAAAAATTCAAAGAAGCTCGGAGAAGGTCAGGGAAGGATGAAAAAGTCAAAGAAGCTCGGAGAAGGTCAGGGAAGGATGAAAGTCAAAGAAGCTCGGAGAAGGTCAGGGAAGGATGAAAGTCAAAGAAGCTCGGAGAAGGTCAGGGAAGGATGAAAAAATCAAAGAAGCTCGGAGAAGGTCAGGGAAGGATGAAAGTCAAAGAAGCTCGGAGAAGGTCAGGGAAGGATGAAAGTCAAAGGAGCTCGGAGAAGGTCAGGGAAGGATGAAAAAGTCAAAGAAGCTCGGAGAAGGTCAGGGAAGGATGAAAGTCAAAGAAGCTCGGAGAAGGTCAGGGAAGGATGAAAGTCAAAGAAGCTCGGAGAAGGTCAGGGAAGGATGAAAGTCAAAGAAGCTCGGAGAAGGTGAGGGAAGGTTGAAAGTCAAAGAAGCTCGGAGAAGGTCAGGGAAGGATGAAAGTCAAAGAAGCTCGGAGAAGGTCAGGGAAGGATGAAAAAGGCAAGGAAGCTTGGAGAAGGTCAGGGAAGGATGAAAAAGGCAAGGAAGCTCGGAGAAGGTCAGGGAAGGATGAACAAGTCCAAGAAGCTCGGAGAAGGTCAGGGAAGGATGAACAAGTCCAAGAAGCTCGGAGAAGGTCAGGGAAGGATGAACAACTCCAAGAAGCTCGATGAAGTTCAGGGAAGGATGAAAGTCAAAGAAGGTCGGAGAAGGTGAGGGAAGGATGAAAGTCAAAGAAGCTCGGAGAAGGTCAGGGAAGGATGAAAGTCAAAGAAGCTCGGAGAAGGTCAGGGAAGGATGAAAGTCAAAGGAGCTCGGAGAAGGTCAGGGAAGGATGAAAGTCAAAGGAGCTCGGAGAAGGTCAGGGAAGGATGAAAGTCAAAGAAGCTCGGAGAAGGTCAGGGAAGGATGAAAGTCAAAGGAGCTCGGAGAAGGTCAGGGAAGGATGAAAGTCAAAGGAGCTCGGAGAAGGTCAGGGAAGGATGAAAGTCAAAGAAGCTCGGAGAAGGTCAGGGAAGGATGAAAGTCAAAGAAGCTCGGAGAAGGTCAGGGAAGGATGAAAAAGTCAAAGAAGCTCGGAGAAGGTCAGGGAAGAATGAAAGTCAAAGAAGCTCGGAGAAGGTCAGGGAAGGATGAAAGTCAAAGAAGCTCGGAGAAGGTGAGGGAAGGATGAAAGTCAAAGAAGCTCGGAGAAGGTCAGGGAAGGATGAAAAAGTCAAAGAAGCTCGGAGAAGGTCAGGGAAGGATGAAAGTCAAGGAAGCTCAGAGAAGGGCAGGGAAGGATGAAAGTCAAAGAAGGTCGGAGAAGGTCAGGGAAGGATGAAAAAGTCTAAGAAGCTCAGAGAAGGTCAGGGAAGGATGAAAGTCAAAGAAGGTCGGAGAAGGTCAGGGAAGGATGAAAGTCAAAGAAGCTCGGAGAAGGGCAGGGAAGGATGAAAGTCTAGGAAGCTCGGAGAAGGTCAGGGAAGGATGAAAGTCAAAGAAGCTCGGAGAAGGTCAGGGAAGGATGAAAAAGTCAAAGAAGCTCGGAGAAGGTCAGGGAAGGATGAAAGTCAAAGAAGCTCGGAGAAGGTCAGGGAAGGATGAAAAAGTCAAAGAAGCTCGGAGAAGGTCAGGGAAGGATGAAAGAGTCAAGGAAGCTCGGAGAAGGTCAGGGAAGGATGAAAGTCAAAGAAGCTCGGAGAAGGTCAGGGAAGGACGAAAGTCAAAGAAGCTCGGAGAAGGTCAGGGAAGGATGAAAAAGTCAAGGAAGCTCGGAGAAGGTCAGGGAAGGATGAAAGTCAAAGAAGCTCGGAGAAGATCAGGGAAGGATGAAAAAGTCAAGGAAGCTCGGAGAAGGTCAGGGAAGGATGAAAGTCAAAGAAGCTCGGAGAAGGTCAGGGAAGGATGAAAGTCAAAGAAGCTCGGAGAAGATCAGGGAAGGATGAAAGAGTCAAAGAAGCTCGGAGAAGGTCAGGGAAGGATGAAAGTCAAAGAAGCTCGGAGAAGGTCAGGGAAGGATGAAAGTCAAAGAAGCTCAGAGAAACTCAGGGAAGGATGAAAGTCAAAGAACCTCGGAGAAGGTCAGGGAAGGATGAAAGTCAAAGAAGCTCAGAGAAGGTCAGGGAAGGATGAAAAAGTCAAAGAACCTCGGAGAAGGTCAGGGAAGAATGAAAGTCAAAGAAGCTCGGAGAAGGTCAGGGAAGGATGAAAGTCAAAGAGCACGGAGAAGGTCAGGGAAGGATGAAATAGTCAAAGAAGCTCGGAGAAGGTCAGGGAAGGATGAAAGTCAAAGAAGCTCGGAGAAGGTCAGGGAAGGATGAAAGTCAAAGAAGTTCGGAGAAGGTCAGGGAAGGATGAAAAAGTCAAAGAAGCTCGGAGAAGGTCAGGGAAGGATGAAAGTCAAAGAAGCTCGGAGAAGGTCAGGGAAGGATGAAAAAGTTCAAGAAGCTCGGAGAAGGTCAGGGAAGGATGAGAAAGTCAAAGGAGCTCGGAGAAGGTCAGGGAAGGATGAAAGTCAAAGAAGCTTGGAGAAGGTCAGGGAAGGATGAAAGTCAAAGAAGCTCGGAGAAGGTCAGGGAAGGATGAAAAAGTCAAAGAAGCTCGGAGAACGTCAGGGAAGGATGAAAGTCAAAGAAGCTCGGAGAAGGTCAGGGAAGGATGAAAAAGTCAAAGAAGCTCGGAGAAGGTCAGGGAAGGATGAAAGTCAAAGAAGCTCGGAGAAGGGCAGGGAAGGATGAAAAAGTCAAAGAAGCTCGGAGAAGGTCAGGGAAGGATGAAAGTCAAAGAAGCTCGCAGAAGGTCAGGGAAGGATGAAAGTCAAAGAAGCTCGGAGAAGATCAGGGAAGGATGAAAAAGTTCAAGAAGCTCAGAGAAGGTCAGGGAAGGATGAAAAAGTTCAAGAAGCTCGGAGAAGGTCAGGGAAGGATGAAAAAGTTCAAGAAGCTCGGAGAAGGTCAGGGAAGGATGAAGGTGAAAGAAGGTTGGAGAAGGTCAGGGAAGGATGAAAGTCAAAGAAGGTCGGAGAAGGTCAGGGAAGAATGAAAGTCAAAGAAGGTCGGAGAAGTTCAGGGAAGGATGAAAAAGTCAAAGAAGCTCGGAGAAGGTCAGGGAAGGATGAAAGTGAAAGAAGCTCGGAGAAGGTCAGGGAAGGATGAAGGTGAAAGAAGCTCGGAGAAGGTCAGGGAAGGATGAAAGTCAAAGAAGGTCGGAGAAGGTCAGGGAAGGATGAAAAAGTCAAAAAAGCTCGGAGAAGGTCAGGGAAGGATGAAAAAGTCAAAAAAGCTCGGAGAAGGTCAGGGAAGGATGAAAAAGTCAAGGAAGCTCGGAGAAGGTCAGGGAAGGATGAAAGTCAAAGAAGCTCGGAGAAGGTCAGGGAAGGATGAAAGTCAAAGAAGCTCGGAGAAGGTCAGGGAAGGATGAAAGTCAAAGAAGCTCGGAGAAGGTCAGGGAAGGATGAAAAAGTCAAGGAAGCTCGGAGAAGGTCAGGGAAGGATGAAAGTCAAAGAAGCTCGGAGAAGATCAGGGAAGGATGAAAAAGTCAAGGAAGCTCGGAGAAGGTCAGGGAAGGATGAAAGTCAAAGAAGCTCGGAGAAGGTCAGGGAAGGATGAAAAAGTCAAAGAAGCTCGGAGAAGATCAGGGAAGGATGAAAGAGTCAAAGAAGCTCGGAGAAGGTCAGGGAAGGATGAAAGTCAAAGAAGCTCGGAGAAGGTCAGGGAAGGATGAAAGTCAAAGAAGCTCAGAGAAGGTCAGGGAAGGATGAAAGTCAAAGAAGGTCGGAGAAGGTCAGGGAAGGATGAAAGTCAAAGAAGCTCGGAGAAGGTCAGGGAAGGATGAAAGTCAAAGAAGCTCGGAGAAGGTCAGGGAAGGATGAAAGTCAAAGAAGCTCGGAGAAGGTCAGGGAAGGATGAAAGTCAAAGAAGTTCGGAGAAGGTCAGGGAAGGATGAAAGTCAAAGAAGCTCGGAGAAGGTCAGGGAAGTATGAAAGAGTCAAAAAAGCTCGGAGAAGGTCAGGGAAGGATGAAAGAGTCAAAAAAGCTCGGAGAAGGTCAGGGAAGGATGAAAAAGTCAAAGAAGCTCGGAGAAGGTCAGGGAAGGATGAAAAAGTCAAAGAAGCTCGGAGAAGGTCAGGGAAGGATGAAAGTCAAAGAAGCTCGGAGAAGGTCAGGGAAGGATGAAAGTCAAAGAAGCTCGGAGAAGGTCAGGGAAAGATGAAAAAGTCAAAGAAGCTCAGAGAAGGTCAGGGAAGGATGAAAGTCAAAGAAGCTCGGAGAAGGTCAGGGAAGGATGAAAGTCAAAGAAGCTCAGAGAAGGTCAGGGAAGGATGAAAAATTTAAAGAAGGTCGGAGAAGGTCAGGGAAGGATGAAAGTCAAAGAAGCTCGGAGAAGGTCAGGGAAGGATGAAAGTCAAAGAAGCTCGGAGAAGGTCAGGGAAGGATGAAAGTCAAAGAAGCTCGGAGAAGGTCAGGGAAGGATGAAAGTCAAAGAAGCTCGGAGAAGGTCAGGGAAGGATGAAAGTCAAAGAAGCTCGGAGAAGGTCAGGGAAGGATGAAAGTCAAAGAAGCTCGGAGAAGGTCAGGGAAGGATGAAAGTCAAAGAAGCTCGGAGAAGGTCACGGAAGGATGAAAGTCAAAGAAGCTCGGAGAAGGTCAGGGAAGGATGAAAGTCAAAGAAGCTCAGAGAAGGTCAGGGAAGGATGAAAAAGTCAAAGAAGCTCGGAGAAGGTCAGGGAAGGATGAAAGTCAAAGAAGCTCGGAGAAGGTCAGGGAAGGATGAAAAATTCCAAGAAGCTCGGAGAAGGTCAGGGAAGGATGAAAGTCAAAGAAGCTCGGAGAAGGTCAGGGAAGGATGAAAAAGTCAAAGAAGCTCGGAGAAGGTCAGGGAAGGATGAAAAAGTTCAAGAAGCTCGGAGAAGGTCAGGGAAGGATGAGAAAGTCAAAGGAGCTCGGAGAAGGTCAGGGAAGGATGAAAGTCAAAGAAGCTTGGAGAAGGTCAGGGAAGGATGAAAGTCAAAGAAGCTCGGAGAAGGTCAGGGAAGGATGAAAAAGTCAAAGAAGCTCGGAGAAGGTCAGGGAAGGATGAAAGTCAAAGAAGCTCGGAGAAGGTCAGGGAAGGATGAAAAAGTCAAAGAAGCTCGGAGAAGGTCAGGGAAGGATGAAAGTCAAAGAAGCTCGGAGAAGGGCAGGGAAGGATGAAAAAGTCAAAGAAGCTCGGAGAAGGTCAGGGAAGGATGAAAGTCAAAGAAGCTCGCAGAAGGTCAGGGAAGGATGAAAGTCAAAGAAGCTCGGAGAAGATCAGGGAAGGATGAAAAAGTTCAAGAAGCTCAGAGAAGGTCAGGGAAGGATGAAAAAGTTCAAGAAGCTCGGAGAAGGTCAGGGAAGGATGAAGGTGAAAGAAGGTTGGAGAAGGTCAGGGAAGGATGAAAGTCAAAGAAGGTCGGAGAAGGTCAGGGAAGAATGAAAGTCAAAGAAGGTCGGAGAAGTTCAGGGAAGGATGAAAAAGTCAAAGAAGCTCGGAGAAGGTCAGGGAAGGATGAAAGTGAAAGAAGCTCGGAGAAGGTCAGGGAAGGATGAAGGTGAAAGAAGCTCGGAGAAGGTCAGGGAAGGATGAAAGTCAAAGAAGGTCGGAGAAGGTCAGGGAAGGATGAAAAAGTCAAAAAAGCTCGGAGAAGGTCAGGGAAGGATGAAAAAGTCAAAAAAGCTCGGAGAAGGTCAGGGAAGGATGAAAAAGTCAAGGAAGCTCGGAGAAGGTCAGGGAAGGATGAAAGTCAAAGAAGCTCGGAGAAGGTCAGGGAAGGATGAAAGTCAAAGAAGCTCGGAGAAGGTCAGGGAAGGATGAAAGTCAAAGAAGCTCGGAGAAGGTCAGGGAAGGATGAAAAAGTCAAGGAAGCTCGGAGAAGGTCAGGGAAGGATGAAAGTCAAAGAAGCTCGGAGAAGATCAGGGAAGGATGAAAAAGTCAAGGAAGCTCGGAGAAGGTCAGGGAAGGATGAAAGTCAAAGAAGCTCGG
The DNA here is from genome assembly GCA_033459285.1 of Clamator glandarius. Taxonomy (NCBI): domain Eukaryota; kingdom Metazoa; phylum Chordata; class Aves; order Cuculiformes; family Cuculidae; genus Clamator; species Clamator glandarius. Next base: position 32,296 of record JAUNZM010001438.1, read on the forward strand.
AGAAGGTCAGGGAAGGATGAAAAAGTCAAAGAAGCTCGGAGAAGATCAGGGAAGGATGAAAGAGTCAAAGAAGCTCGGAGAAGGTCAGGGAAGGATGAAAGTCAAAGAAGCTCGGAGAAGGTCAGGGAAGGATGAAAGTCAAAGAAGCTCAGAGAAGGTCAGGGAAGGATGAAAGTCAAAGAAGGTCGGAGAAGGTCAGGGAAGGATGAAAGTCAAAGAAGCTCGGAGAAGGTCAGGGAAGGATGAAAGTCAAAGAAGCTCGGAGAAGGTCAGGGAAGGATGAAAGTCAAAGAAGCTCGGAGAAGGTCAGGGAAGGATGAAAGTCAAAGAAGTTCGGAGAAGGTCAGGGAAGGATGAAAGTCAAAGAAGCTCGGAGAAGGTCAGGGAAGGATGAAAGAGTCAAAAAAGCTCGGAGAAGGTCAGGGAAGGATGAAAAAGTCAAAGAAGCTCGGAGAAGGTCAGGGAAGGATGAAAAAGTCAAAGAAGCTCGGAGAAGGTCAGGGAAGGATGAAAGTCAAAGAAGCTCGGAGAAGGTCAGGGAAGGATGAAAGTCAAAGAAGCTCGGAGAAGGTCAGGGAAAGATGAAAAAGTCAAAGAAGCTCAGAGAAGGTCAGGGAAGGATGAAAGTCAAAGAAGCTCGGAGAAGGTCAGGGAAGGATGAAAGTCAAAGAAGCTCAGAGAAGGTCAGGGAAGGATGAAAAATTTAAAGAAGGTCGGAGAAGGTCAGGGAAGGATGAAAGTCAAAGAAGCTCGGAGAAGGTCAGGGAAGGATGAAAGTCAAAGAAGCTCGGAGAAGGTCAGGGAAGGATGAAAGTCAAAGAAGCTCGGAGAAGGTCAGGGAAGGATGAAAGTCAAAGAAGCTCGGAGAAGGTCAGGGAAGGATGAAAGTCAAAGAAGCTCGGAGAAGGTCAGGGAAGGATGAAAGTCAAAGAAGCTCGGAGAAGGTCAGGGAAGGATGAAAGTCAAAGAAGCTCGGAGAAGGTCACGGAAGGATGAAAGTCAAAGAAGCTCGGAGAAGGTCAGGGAAGGATGAAAGTCAAAGAAGCTCAGAGAAGGTCAGGGAAGGATGAAAAAGTCAAAGAAGCTCGGAGAAGGTCAGGGAAGGATGAAAGTCAAAGAAGCTCGGAGAAGGTCAGGGAAGGATGAAAAATTCCAAGAAGCTCGGAGAAGGTCAGGGAAGGATGAAAGTCAAAGAAGCTCGGAGAAGGTCAGGGAAGGATGAAAAAGTCAAAGAAGCTCGGAGAAGGTCAGGGAAGGATGAAAGTCAAAGAAGCTCGGAGAAGGTCAGGGAAGGATGAAAAAGTCAAAGAAGCTCGGAGAAGGTCAGGGAAGGATGAAAAAGTCAAAGAAGCTCGGAGAAGGTCAGGGAAGGATGAAAGTCAAATAAGCTCGGAGAAGGTCAGGGAAGGATGAAAGTCAAAGAAGCTCAGAGAAGGTCAGGGAAGGATGAAAGAATCCAAGAAACTCGGAGAAGGTCAGGGAAGGATGAAAGTCAAAGAAGCTCGGAGAAGATCAGGGAAGGATGAAAGTCAAAGAAGCTCGGAGAAGGTCAGGGAAGGATGAAAAAGTCAAAGAAGCACCGAGAAGGTCAGGGAAGGATGAAAGTCAAAGAAGCTCGGAGAAGGTCAGGGAAGGATGAAAAAGTCAAAGAAGCTCGGAGAAGGTCAGGGAAGGATGAAAGTCAAAGAAGCTCGGAGAAGGTCAGGGAAGGATGAAAAAGTTCAAGAAGCTCGGAGAAGGTCAGGGAAGGATGAAAGTCAAAGAAGCTCGGAGAAGGTGAGGGAAGGATGAAAGTCAAAGAAGCTCGGAGAAGGTCAGGGAAGGATGAAAAAGACAAAGAAGCTCGGAGAAGGTCAGGGAAGGATGAGAATGTCAAAGGAGCTCGGAGAAGGTCAGGGAAGGATGAAAGTCAAAGAAGCTCGGAGAAGGTCAGGGAAGGATGAAAGTCAAAGAAGCTCGGAGAAGGTCAGGGAAGGATGAAAAAGACAAAGAAGCTCGGAGAAGGTCAGGGAAGGATGAAAGTCAAAGAAGCTCAGAGAAGGTCAGGGAAGGATGAAAGTCAAAGAAGCTCGGAGAAGGTCAGGGAAGGATGAAAAAGTCAAAAAAGCTAGGAGAAGGGTAGGGAAGGATGAAAGAATCCAAGAAGCTCGGAGAAGGTCAGGGAAGGATGAAAAAGTCAAAGAAACTCCGAGAAGGTCAGGGAAGGATGAAAAAGTCAAAGAAGCTCGGAGAAGGTCAGGGAAGGATGAAAAAATCAAAGAAGCTCGGAGAAGGTCAGGGAAGGATGAAAAAGTCAAAAAAGCTCAGAGAAGGTCAGGGAAGGATGAAAGAATCAAAGAAACTCGGAGAAGGTCAGGGAAGGATGAAAGTCAAAGAAGCTCGGAGAAGGTCAGGGAAGGATGAAAAAGACAAAGAAGCTCGGAGAAGGTCAGGGAAGGATGAGAATGTCAAAGGAGCTCGGAGAAGGTCAGGGAAGGATGAAAGTCAAAGAAGCTCGGAGAAGGTCAGGGAAGGATGAAAGTCAAAGAAGCTCGGAGAAGGTCAGGGAAGGATGAAAAAGACAAAGAAGCTCGGAGAAGGTCAGGGAAGGATGAAAGTCAAAGAAGCTCAGAGAAGGTCAGGGAAGGATGAAAGTCAAAGAAGCTCGGAGAAGGGCAGGGAAGGATGAAAGTCTAGGAAGCTCGGAGAAGGTCAGGGAAGGATGAAAGTCAAAGAAGCTCGGAGAAGGTCAGGGAAGGATGAAAAAGTCAAAGAAGCTCGGAGAAGGTCAGGGAAGGATGAAAGTCAAAGAAGCTCAGAGAAGGTCAGGGAAGGATGAAAAAGTCAAAGAAGCTCGGAGAAGGTCAGGGAAGGATGAAAGTCAAAGAAGCTCGGAGAAGGTCAGGGAAGGATGAAAGTCAAAGAAGCTCAGAGAAGGTCAGGGAAGGATGAAAAAGTCAAAGAAGCTCGGAGAAGGTCAGGGAGGGATGAAAGTCAAAGAAGCTCGGAGAAGGTCAGGGAAGGATGAAAAAGTCAAAGAAGCTCGGAGATGGTCAGGGAAGGATGAAAGTCAAAGAAGCTCGGAGAAGGTCAGGGAAGGATGAAAGTCAAAGAAGCTCGGAGAAGGTCAGGGAAGGATGAAAGTCAAAGAAGCTCGGAGATGGTCAGGGAAGGATGAAAGTCAAAGAAGCTCGGAGAAGGTCAGGGAAGGATGAAAGTCAAAGAAGCTCGGAGAAGGTCAGGGAAGGATGAAAAAGTCAAGGAAGCTCGGAGAAGGTCAGGGAAGGATGAAAGTCAAAGAAGCTCGGAGAAGATCAGGGAAGGATGAAAAAGTCAAGGAAGCTCGGAGAAGGTCAGGGTAGGATGAAAGTCAAAGAAGCTCGGAGAAGGTCAGGGAAGGATGAAAGTCAAAGAAGCTCAGAGAAAGTCAGGGAAGGATGAAGGTGAAAGAACCTCGGAGAAGGTCAGGGAAGGATGAAAGTCAAAGAAGCTCGGAGAAGGTCAGGGAAGGATGAAACAGTCAAAGAAGCTCGGAGACGGTCAGGGAAGAATGAAAGTCAAAGAAGCTCGGAGAAGGTCAGGGAAGGATGAAAGTCAAAGAAGCTCGGAGAAGGTCAGGGAAGGATGAAAGTCAAAGAAGCTCGGAGACGGTCAGGGAAGGATGAAAGTCAAAGAAGCTCGGAGAAGGTCAGGGAAGGATGAAAGTCAAAGAAGCTCGGAGAAGGTCAGGGAAGGATGAAAGTCAAAGAAGCTCGGAGAAGGTGAGGGAAGGTTGAAAGTCAAAGAAGCTCGGAGAAGGTCAGGGAAGGATGAAAGTCAAAGAAGCTCGGAGAAGGTCAGGGAAGGATGAAAAATTCAAGAAGCTCGGAGAAGGTCAGGGAAGGATGAAAAAGACAAAGAAGCTCGGAGAAGGTCAGGGAAGGATGAAAAAGTCAAAGAAGCTCGGAGAAGGTCAGGGAAGGATGAAAGTCAAAGAAGCTCGGAGAAGGTCAGGGAAGGATGAAAAAGTTCAAGAAGCTCGGAGAAGGTCAGGGAAGGATGAGAATGTCAAAGGAGCTCGGAGAAGGTCAGGGAAGTATGAAAGTCAAAGAATCTCGGAGAAGGTCAGGGAAGGATGAAAGTCAAAGAAGCTCGGAGAAGGTCAGGGAAGGATGAAAAAGACAAAGAAGCTTGGAGAAGGTCAGGGAAGGATGAAAGTCAAAGAAGCTCGGAGAAGTTCAGGGAAGGATGAAAGTCAAAGAAGCTCGGAGAAGGTCAGGGAAGGATGAAAAAGTCAAAAAAGCTCAGAGAAGGTTAGGGAAGGATGAAAGAATCCAAGAAGCTCGGAGAAGGTCAGGGAAGGATGAAAAAGTCAAAGAAACTCCGAGAAGGTCAGGGAAGGATGAAAAAGTCAAAGAAGCTCGGAGAAGGTCAGGGAAGGATGAAAAAATCAAAGAAGCTCGGAGAAGGTCAGGGAAGGATGAAAAAGTCAAAAAAGCTCAGAGAAGGTCAGGGAAGGATGAAAGAATCAAAGAAACTCGGAGAAGGTCAGGGAAGGATGAAAGTCAAAGAAGCTCGGAGAAGGTCAGGGAAGGATGAAAAAGTCTAAGAAGCTCAGAGAAGGTCAGGGAAGGATGAAAAAGTCAAAGAAGCTCGGAGAAGGTCAGGGAAGGATGAAAGTCAAAGAAGCTCAGAGAAGGTCAGGGAAGGATGAAAGTCAAAGAAGCTCGGAGAAGGGCAGGGAAGGATGAAAGTCTAGGAAGCTCGGAGAAGGTCAGGGAAGGATGAAAGTCAAAGAAGCTCGGAGAAGGTCAGGGAAGGATGAAAGTCTAGGAAGCTCGGAGAAGGTCAGGGAAGGATGAAAGTCAAAGAAGCTCGGAGAAGGTCAGGGAAGGATGAAAAAGTCAAAGAAGCTCGGAGAAGGTCAGGGAAGGATGAAAGTCAAAGAAGCTCGGAGAAGGTCAGGGAAGGATGAAAAAGTCAAAGAAGCTCGGAGAAGGTCAGGGAAGGATGAAAGTCAAAGAAGCTCGGAGAAGGTCAGGGAAGGATGAAAGTCAAAGAAGCTCGGAGAAGGTCAGGGAAGGATGAAAAAGTCAAAGAAGCTCGGAGAAGGTCAGGGAAGGATGAAAGTCAAAGAAGCTCGGAGAAGGTCAGGGAAGGATGAAAGTCAAAGAAGCTCGGAGAAGGTCAGGGAAGGATGAAAAAGTCAAGGAAGCTCGGAGAAGGTCAGGGAAGGATGAAAGTCAAAGAAGCTCGGAGAAGATCAGGGAAGGATGAAAAAGTCAAGGAAGCTCGGAGAAGGTCAGGGAAGGATGAAAGTCAAAGAAGCTCGGAGAAGGTCAGGGAAGGATGAAAGTCAAAGAAGCTCAGAGAAAGTCAGGGAAGGATGAAGGTGAAAGAACCTCGGAGAAGGTCAGGGAAGGATGAAAGTCAAAGAAGCTCGGAGAAGGTCAGGGAAGGATGAAAAAGACAAAGAAGCTCGGAGACGGTCAGGGAAGGATGAAAGTCAAAGAAGCTCGGAGAAGGTCAGGGAAGGATGAAAGTCAAAGAAGCTCGGAGAAGGTCAGGGAAGGATGAAAGTCAAAGAAGCTCGGAGAAGGTCAGGGAAGGATGAAAGTCAAAGAAGCTCGGAGAAGGTCAGGGAAGGATGAAAGTCAAAGAAGCTCGGAGAAGGTGAGGGAAGGTTGAAAGTCAAAGAAGCTCGGAGAAGGTCAGGGAAGGATGAAAGTCAAAGAAGCTCGGAGAAGGTCAGGGAAGGATGAAACAGTCAAAGAAGCTCGGAGACGGTCAGGGAAGGATGAAAGTCAAAGAAGCTCGGAGAAGGTCAGGGAAGGATGAAAAATTCAAGAAGCTCGGAGAAGGTCAGGGAAGGATGAGAAAGTCAAAGGAGCTCGGAGAAGGTCAGGGAAGGATGAAAGTCAAAGAAGTTCGGAGAAGGTCAGGGAAGGATGAAAAAGTCAAAGAAGCTCGGAGAAGGTCAGGGAAGGATGAAAAAGTCAAAGAAGCTCGGAGAAGGTCAGGGAAGGATGAAAAATTCAAGAAGCTCGGAGAAGGTCAGGGAAGGATGAAAGTCAAAGAAGCTCAGAGAAGGTCAGGGAAGGATGAAAGTCAAAGAAGCTCGGAGAAGGTGAGGGAAGGATGAAAGTCAAAGAATCTCGGAGAAGGTCAGGGAAGGATGAAAAAGTTCAAGAAGCTCGGAGAAGGTCAGGGAAGGATGAAGGTGAAAGAAGCTCGGAGAAGGTCAGGGAAGGATGAAGGTGAAAGAAGGTTGGAGAAGTCAGGGAAGGATGAAAGTCAAAGAAGGTCGGAGAAGGTCAGGGAAGGATGAAAAAGTCAAAGAATCTTGGAGAAGGTCAGGGAAGGATGAAAAAGTCAAAGAAGCTCGGAGAAGGTCAGGGAAGGATGAAAAAGTCAAAAAATCTTGTAGAAGGTCAGGGAATGATGAAAAAGTCAAAGAAGCTCGGAGAAGGTCAGGGAAGGATGAAAATGTCAAAGAAGCTCGGAGAAGGTCAGGGAAGGATGAAAGTCAAAGAAGCTCGAAGAAGGTCAGGGAAGGAGGAAAGTCAAAGAAGCTCGGAGAAGGTCAGGGAAGGATGAAAGACAAAGAAGCTCGGAGAATGTCAGGGGAGGATGAAAAAGTCAAAGAAGCTCGGAGAAGCTCAGGGAAGGATGAAAGTCAAAGAAGCTCGGAGAAGGTCAGGGAAGGATGAAAGTCAAAGAAGCTCCGAGAAGGTCAGGGGAGGATGAGAGTCTAAGAAGCTCGTAGAAGGTCAGGGAAGGATGAAAAAGTCAAAGAAGCTCGGAGAAGCTCAGGGAAGGATGAAAGTCAAAGAAGCTCGGAGAAGGTCAGGGAAGGATGAAAGAGTCAAAGAAGCTCGGAGAAGGTCAGGGAAGGATGAAAGTCAAAGAAGCTCGGAGAAGGTCAGGGAAGGATGAAAAAGTCAAAGAAGCTCGGAGAAGGTGATGGAAGGATGAAAAATTCAAAGAAGCTCAGAGAAGGTCAGGGAAGGATGAAAAAGTCAAAGAAGCTCAGAGAAGGTCAGGGAAGGATGAAAAAGTCAAAGAAGCTCGGAGAAGGTCAGAGAAGGATGAAAGAGACAAAGAAGCTCGGAGAAGGTCAGGGAAGGATGAAAGAGACAAAGAAGCTCGGAGAAGGTCAGGGAAGGATGAAAGTCAAAGAAGCTCGGAGAAGGTCAGGGAAGGATGAAAGTCAAAGAAGCTCGGAGAAGGTCAGGAAAGGATGAAAGAGACAAAGAAGCTCAGAGAAGGTCAGGGAAGGATGAAAAAGTCAAAGAAGCTCAGAGAAGGTCAGGGAAGGATGAAAAAGTCAAAGAAGCTCAGAGAAGGTCAGGGAAGGATGAAAAAGTCAAAGAAGCTCGGAGAAGGTCAGAGAAGGATGAAAGAGACAAAGAAGCTCGGAGAAGGTCAGGGAAGGATGAAAAAGTCAAAGAAGCTCAGAGAAGGTCAGGGAAGGATGAAAAAGTCAAAGAAGCTCAGAGAAGGTCAGGGAAGGATGAAAAAGTCAAAGAAGCTCGGAGAAGGTCAGGGAAGGATGAAAGAGACAAAGAAGCTCGGAGAAGGTCAGGGAAGGATGAAAGAGACAAAGAAGCTCGGAGAAGGTCAGGGAAGGATGAAAGTCAAAGAAGCTCGGAGAAGGTCAGGGAAGGATGAAAGTCAAAGAAGCTCGGAGAAGATCAGGGAAGGATGAAAGTCAAAGAACCTCGGAGAAGTTCAGGGAAGGATGAAAAAGTCAAGGAAGCTCGGAGGAGGTCAGGGAAGGATGAAAGTCAAAGAAGCTCGGAGAAGGTCAGGGAAGGATAAAAGTCAATGAAGCTCGGAGAAGGTCAGGGAAGGATGAAAGTCAAAGAAGCTCGGAGAAGGTCAGGGAAGGATGAAAGTCAAAGAAGCTCGGAGAAGGTCAGGGAAGGATGAAAGTCAAAGAAGCTCGGAGAAGGTCAGGGAAGGATGAAAAAGTCAAGCAAGCTCGGAGAAGTCAGGGAAGGATGAAAGTCAAAGAAGCTCGGAGAAGGTCAGGGAAGGATGAAAGTCAAAGAAGCTCGGAGAAGTTCAGGGAAGGATGAAAAAGTCAAAGTAGCTCGGAGAAGGTCAGGGAAGGATGAAAGTCAAAGAAGCTCGGAGAAGGTCAGGGAAGGATGAAAAAATCAAAGAAGCTCGGAGAAGGTCAGGGAAGGATGAAAGTCAAAGAAGCTCGGAGAAGGTGAGGGAAGGATGAAAGTCAAAGAAGCTCGGAGAAGGTCAGGGAAGGATGAAAGTCAAAGAAGCTCGGAGAAGGTCAGGGAAGGATGAAAGTCAAAGAAGCTCAGGGAAGGTCAGGGAAGGATGAAAGAGTCAAAGAAGCTCGGAGAAGGTCAGGGAAGGATGAAACTTTATGAAGCTCAGAGAAGGTCAGGGAAGGATGAAAGTCAAAGAAGCTCGGAGAAGATCAGGGAAGGATGAAAATGTCAAAGAAACTCAGAGAAGTTCAGGGAAGGATGAAAAAGTCAAAAAAGCTCGGAGAAGGTCAGGGAAGGATGAAAATGTCAAGGAAGCTCGGAGAAGGTCAGGGAAGGATGAAAGTCAAAGAAGCTCGGAGAAGGTCAGGGAAGGATGAAAGTCAAAGAAGCTCGGAGAAGGTCAGGGAGGGATGAAAGTCAAAGAAGCTCGGAGAAGGTCAGGGAAGGATGAAAAAGTAAAGGAAGCTCGGAGAAGGTCAGGGAAGGATGAAACAATTCAAATACACAGGCAGCTCCCAGCCAATCCCATCTCCCGCTACCTTACCTTGACCGCTCGGCCACCTAGCCTCCTCCATCACCTCGGGCCGCCACGTCGAGGATGGCTCCACCTGGAAACCACAAGCAGTAGAGGACGGCCGGACCTTCGCTGCCTTGAAGACACGTGCACGACAAGCGTTGCTCCCCACAACTCACCACGGGCGCTCTCCTCACCCCAGCCGGCTCCTCTGACACTCACCGCTTTGCCCAGTGCCCCGAGCCTTCAAAGCAAAAACAAACCCCATTACCTAGTCGTACAGGCACCGGTCGCCCCTTCCCGCCTGCCCCACAGTGGAGCCACCTCCCCAGGGCAGAGCAGCTCCAACCAGACACAAATACACGCACAACACCCACACACGAGACCCACAGCGGGAACCGGGGACAACGGAAAATTCGCCGTCAACCAGGAGGACTCCTGGGTCACGCATGCCGATGGGCAAGAGCCAACGGACAGGGCTCCCAGGGAGAACCTACGGCAGCCCTGGGAAAGCAAAGAACCGTGCGTGGTTCCCAAGATACGTGGACTCAACGGGCAAGATGAAGGGGCGAGAAGCTCCTTGGAAAGACGTAAAGATGCGGAGGATGCGCGGAACAAGTCCCGGAACGGGGAGCCAAGAGAACGGAATCACATCGGCTAATGGAAATCATCCTGCAGTCACTGGGTTCCTCTTCAGCATCTGCAGGTAAAAAAAAATCAAACAGAAAACCACAGTGCCAAATCCCAATATCGATCCAGGCGTTAGGAGCGCGATGCAAGAAAAGTAGTGCCCGATCACCAGTGCATTGATAAGTACGAGCACTCAGGACCCTAGATATGGCACTCGAGGCCTCTCCGTCACGCTGGAAAGGATCCTTTATTACAACGCTACGTGGCCAAAACTGAGAGGAGGGACCTTAAAGAATCTCTTTTTAAACGCCTAAAGGCACAAGATGCGTGGAAGATGTATCAGGTCAACAGGGACCCTTGAACCTTTATGACTAGCGAGTTTGGCCTCCGCTATGGGCTTCGAGGCTTCAGGAACAGAGGGCTGACTAGAAGTTTTGAAAACGTGAAGCTAATCCCCACTTAGGTCACGATGCAATAAGAACGGTGCCTAATTGGCACTCCCAGCCTGCTCCCCTCGGGCACACCCCACCCCTGCCCCCGGTCCCAATTATACTTTGCTCTTCCAGACAGACTTAATTCCCTCCTCGCAGGCAGCCCCACGATAGGAAGAATAAGCCTGTCTGCCTCCCCCGTGCCCCAAAATTCCATGCTGGCTGCTTACCTCTCCTCCTCGCTGCTTGAGTTCTAGGGCTGGGAGTGGCGATACGCAGGGCGAAAGAAAGATGAGCCGCCGAGATCCAAACTCTAGGAAGGTACCAGGCTTCAGGCGCAGGAGCCAACAAAAAGAACTGGAGAAAAGATTCTTATTGGAAACCAGTAAATATTATTAACGCAGGAGACCTAGAAACACAGTGCGCTCACCACCCGGCAACGGAGACTGGAATTCCAGATGCAGTCAGCCAATGAAATCGCACAGCAGGGGGATTTAACGACTCTAAGAGCTAAATTGGAAACTCAACGACCATAAAAAAATCACAGTGGGTAACGTGGACAAGGTAACAACTGCTGTGAGCAATAATAGAGCAAACCTCACTGCTAAGTTCAGGGAAATCCCAAACTCTACTAAATAAGGGAGGCTCGCAGAGCCACCGCCCCGATGGAGAAGAGTCGCTCGGCTGCGAACTGTTCCAAACCAAACTAATATCCAATCTCTTCCCCAAGAAACGCAAGGGAAACAAGGAGCAGAACCCTGCGCTGGAGATAGGGAGCAAGCCCATCCCTTTAAGCAGCAAGGGCTCTGATTTTTATAGAATCGCCGGGTTGGAAAAGAGCTACTGAATCGTTGGGTCCAACCGTTTCCATCGGTCATTAAACCGCGTTCCTCACCGCCTCACCCAAACTAGTTTAATCTCCTTAAAAGCTGCGATGGATTGAACCAGCAACCAAGCCCTAAACTCCTGACAAAGCTCCATGAGCTCCCGAGGCGAGGCCGGGGGTTTATATACCTCCTGGGCCTTCCCAGCCACCACCTGTGAATGGGGTGTGGGAACCTCCTCCCAGGTATAAATAGGGCCTGGGGGCAGCTGGGGTTGATTAACTCTGCTTTTCATTCTCAGCTACAACAACACTACTAAAGGTCTGAAAGCCCCTGCTGAGAAATAACAGTCTGGGGGCTTTCCCTGCAGTGTTGCTGGGTCTGGCAGGGATGGGACTAGGTAGGAAACATTTTAGAATGGGACTTTTTGGGTCCTTTCCTTTATTGTGTTGCTATAATTTTTGCCTACCGGTATCCTTATATCTCTATTCTTTTTTTTCTCTGTGCTCTTTTCTTCCTTTCTTTCTTTTTTTCCCAGCCTTTAGCATCTGTTCTCTGCCTATACTTTTTTTCCCTTTTCCATCTTTGTCCCAATCCGCATTCCTCATTCTTTTCCCCTGCGATTTCCCTGGCTTGATCCTTGCGGTTTGTTCTTTCTCTGCACCTGCAAACGCCTTGCTTTTCTTTCTTTCTCTCTCTCTCTTTCTCTCTCTTTTTGTCTCGCTCACCGTTGCTCACGTTGACCGTCAAAGAAGGTCAGAGAAGACCAGAGAAGGCCAAACAAGGTCAAAGAATGCTGGAGAAAGTCAAAAAAGTTCAGAGAAGGTCAGAGATGTTCAGAGAAGGTCGAAGAAGCCGGAGAAGGTGGAAGAAGGTGGAAGAATTTGGAAGACGGTGGGAGACAATCGGAACAGGTGGGAGCAGGTGAGAGCAGGTCGTAGAAAGTTGGAGAAGGTCAAAGAAGGTCAAAGAATATCGGAAAAGCTGGAGAAGGTCAAATCATTTCGAAGAAGGTCAAACAATGTCGGAGAAAGACGAAGAAGGTGGAAGAATGTCCAAGAAGGTCAAAGAAGATCAGAGAAGGCCAAAGAAGGCAAAATAAGGTCACAGAAGGCTGGAGAAGGTCCAAGAAGGTCAGAGAAGATCAGGGATGGTCGAAGAAAGTCAAACAAGGCCAAAGAAGGCCACAGAGGGCCAGAGAGGGCCAGAGAAGGGTGGAAGAAGTTCAAAAAATATCTGAGAAGTCGGAGAAGGTCAAAGAAGGTCAAACAAGGTCGGAGAATGTGGAAGAAGCTGGGAGACGGTCTGAGCAGGTGGGAGCAGGTCGGAGAAAGTCAGAGAAAGTCAAGGAATATCGTAGACGGTCGGAGAAGGTCAAAGAAGGTCGAAGAAGGTCAAACAAGATCAGGAAAGGCCAAAGAAGGGCGAAGAAGGTCAGTGAAAGTCGGAGGAAATGATAGAAGGTCAGAGAAAGCTAAAGAAGGTCGGAGAAGGTCAAAGAAGGTCGGAGAAGGTCAAAGAAGGTCGGAGAAGGTCAAAGAAGGTCGGAGAAGGTCAAAGAAGGTCGGAGAAGGTCAAAGAAGGTCGGAGAAGGTCAAAGAAGGTCGGAGAAGGTCAAAGAAGGTCGGAGAAGGTCGGAGAAGGTCGGAGAAGGTCAAAGAAGGTCGGAGAAGGTCGGAGAAGGTCAAAGAAGGTCAAAGAAGGTCAAAGAAGGTCAAAGAAGGTCAAAGAAGGTCAAAGAAGGTCAAAGAAGGTCGGAGAAGGTCGGAGAAGGTCAAAGAAGGTCAGAGAAGGTCGGAGAAGGTCAAAGAAGGTCGGAGAAGGTCAAAGAAGGTCGGAGAAGGTCGGAGAAGGTCAAAGAAGGTCAAAGAAGGTCAGAGAAGGTCAGAGAAGGTCAAAGAAGGTCAAAGAAGGTCAAAGAAGGTCAAAGAAGGTCAAAGAAGGTCAAAGAAGGTCAAAGAAGGTCAAAGAAGGTCAAAGAAGGTCAAAGAAGGTCAAAGAAGGTCAAAGAAGGTCAAAGAAGGTCAAAGAAGGTCAAAGAAGGTCAAAGAAGGTCAAAGAAGGTCAAAGAAGGTCAAAGAAGGTCAAAGAAGGTCAAAGAAGGTCAAAGAAGGTCAAAGAAGGTCAAAGAAGGTCAAAGATGTCCGGAGAAGTCTGGAGAAGGCAAATAAGGCCAGAGAAGTTCAAAACAGGTCAAAGACGGCCGGAGAAGGTCAAAGAAGGTCAGAGAAGGTCAAAGAAGGTGGAAAAAGGTGGAAGAAGTTGGAAGAAGGTCAGAGAAGGCCAGAGAAAGTCAAAGAAAATTGGAGAAAGTCAGGAAGTTCAAAAAGTATCAGAGAAGTCGGAGAACGTAAAAGAAGATCAAAGAAGGTCAAACGAGGTGGGAGACGGTAAAAGAACTTCAAAGAATATCGGAGAAGGTTGGAGGAGGTCAAAGAAGGTCGGAGAATGACAAAGAAGGCCAAAGAAAGCCGAAGAAGGTCGAAGCAGGTCAGAGAATGTCAGAAAACGTCAGAGAAGGGCAGAGAAGGACAGAGAAGGACAAAGAAGTTAGAAGAATATCAAAGAGGGTCAAAGAAGGTAAAAGAAGGTCGGAGAAGGTCAGAGAAGGTCAGAGAAAGCAAAAGAGGCCAAAGGAAACCAAAAATGGCCAGAGAAGGCCACAGAAAGCCAGAGAGGCCAGAGAGGCCAGAGAGGGTGGAAGAAGTTCAAAAAATATCAGAGAAGGTCAGAGAAGGTCAAACAAGGTCGGAGAATGTGGAAGAAGGTGGGAGACGGTCGGAGAAGGTGGGAGCAGGTCGGAGAAAGTCAAGGAATATCGTAGACGGACAGAGAAGGTCAAAGAAGGTCGAAGAAGGTCAAACAAGGTCAGGAAAGGCCGAAGAAGGTCAGTGAAATTTGGAGACAATGAAAGAAGCTCAGAGAAAACCAAAGAAGCTCGAAGAAGGCCAAAGAAGTTTGGAGAAGCTCGGAGAAGATCAGGGAAGGGTGAAAGTCAAAGAAGCTCGGAGAAGGTCAGGGAAGGATGAAAGTCAAAGAAGCTCGGAGAAGGTCAGGGAAGGATGAAAAAGTCAAAGAAGCTCGGAGAACGTCAGGGAAGGATGAAAGTCAAAGAAGCTCGGAGAAGGTCAGGGAAGGATGAAAGTAAAAGAAGCTCGGAGAAGGTCAGGGAAGGATGAAAGTCAAAGAAGCTCGGAGAAGATCAGGGAAGGATGAAAAAGTCAAAGAAGCTCGGAGAAGGTCAGGGAAGGATGAAAAAGTCAGAGAAGCTCGGAGAAGGTCAGGGAAGGATGAAAAAGTCAAAGAAGCTCAGAGAAGGTCAGGGAAGGATGAAAAAGTCAAAGAAGCTCAGAGAAGGTCAGGGAAGGATGAAAGTCAAAGAAGCTCGGAGAAGGTCAGGGAAGGATCAAAGTCAAAGAAGCTCGGAGAAGGTCAAGGAAGGATGAAAAAGTTGAAAGAAGCTCGGAGAAGGTCAGGGAAGGATGAAAAAGTCAAAGAAGCTCGGAGAAGGTCAGGGAAGGATGAAAGTCAAAGAAGCTCGGAGAATGTCAGGGAAGGATGAAAGTCAAAGAAGCTCGGAGAAGGTCAGGGAAGGATGAAAGTCAAAGAAGCTCGGAGAAGGTCAGGGAAGAATGAAAGTCAAAGAAGCTCGGAGAAGGCCAGGGAAGGATGAAAAAGTCAAAGAAGCTCGGAGAAGGTCAGGGAAGGATGAAAGTCAAAGAAGCTCGGAGAAGGTCAGGGAAGGATGAAAGTCAAAGAAGCTCGGAGAAGGTCAGGGAAGGATGAAAAAGTCAGAGAAGCTCGGAGAAGGTCAGGGAAGGATGAAAGTCAAAGAAGCTCGGAGAAGGTCAGGGAAGGATGAAAGTCAAAGAAGCTCGGAGAAGGTCAGGGAAGGATGAAAGTCAAAGAAGCTCGGAGAAGGTCAGGGAAGGATGAAAAAGTCAAAGAAGCTCGGAGCAGGTCAGGGAAGGATGAAAGTCAAAGAAGCTCGGAGAAGGTCAGGGAAGGATGAAAGTCAAAGAAGCTCGGAGAAGGTCAGGGAAGGATGAAAGTCAAAGAAGCCCGGAGAAAGTCAGGGAAGGATGAACGTCAAAGAAGCTCGGAGAAGGTCAGGGAAGGATGAACGTCAAAGAAGCTCGGAGAAGGTCAGGGAAGGATGAAAGTCAAAGAAGCTCGGAGAAGGTCAGGGAAGGATGAACGTCAAAGAAGCTCGGAGAAGGTCCGGGAAGGATGAACGTCAAAGAAGCTCGGAGAAGGTCCGGGAAGGATGAAAAAGTCAAAGAAGCTCGAAGAAGGTCAGGGAAGGATGAAAGTCAAAGAAGCTCGGAGAAGGTCAGGGAAGGATGAAAGTCAAAGAAGCTCGGAGAAGGTCAGGGAAGGATGAACGTCAAAGAAGCTCGGAGAAGGTCAGGGAAGGATGAAAGTCAAAGAAGCTCGGAGAAGGTCAGGGAAGGATGAACGTCAAAGAAGCTCGGAGAAGGTCCGGGAAGGATGAACGTCAAAGAAGCTCGGAGAAGGTCCGGGAAGGATGAAAAAGTCAAAGAAGCTCGGAGAAGGTCAGGGAAGGATGAAAGTCAAAGAAGCTCGGAGAAGGTCAGGGAAGGATGAAAGTCAAAGAAGCTCGGAGAAGGTCCGGGAAGGATGAAAGTCAAAGAAGCTCGGAGAATGTCAGGGAAGGATGAAAATTTCAAAGAAGCTCGGAGAAGGTCAGGAAAGGATGAAAGTCAAAGAAGCTCGGAGAAGGTCAGGGAAGGATGAAAGTCAAAGACGCTCGGAGAAGGTCAGGGAAGGATGAAAAAGTCAAAGAAGCTCGGAGAAGGTCAGGGAAGGATGAAAGTCAAAGAAGCTCGGAGAAGGTCCGGGAAGGATGAAAGTCAAAGAAGCTCGGAGAAGGTCCGGGAAGGATGAAAAAGTCAAAGAAGCTCGGAGAAGGTCAGGGAAGGATGAAAGTCAAAGAAGCTCGGAGAAGGTCAGGGAAGGATGAAAGTCAAAGAAGCTCGGAGAAGGTCAGGGAAGGATGAAAGTCAAAGAAGCTCGGAGAAGGTCAGGGAAGGATGAAAGTCAAAGAAGCTCGGAGAATGTCCGGGAAGGATGAAAGTCAAAGAAGCTCGGAGAAGGTCAGGGAAGGATGAAAGTCAAAGAAGCTCGGAGAAGGTCAGGGAATGATGAAAATTTCAAAGAAGCTCGGAGAAGGTCAGGAAAGGATGAAAGTCAAAGAAGCTCGGAGAAGGTCAGGGAAGGATGAAAGTCAAAGACGCTCAGAGAAGGTCAGGGAAGGATGAAAAGTCAAAGAAGCTCGGAGAAGTTCAGGGAAGGATGAAAAGTCAAAGAAGATCGGAGAAGGTCAGGGAAGGATGAAAGTCAAAGAAGCTCGGAGAAGGTCAGGGAAGGATGAAAGTCAAAGAAGCTCGGAGAAGGTCAGGGAAGGATGAAAAAGTCAAAGAAGCTCGGAGAAGGTCAGGGAATGATGAAAAAGTCAAAGAAGCTCGGAGAAGGTCAGGGAGGGATGAAAGTCAAAGAAGCTCAGAGAAGGTCAGGGAAGGATGAAAGTCAAGGAAGCTCGGAGAAGCCAAGTCAGGCACAGGGCATTGCAGCAAAGCCAGGGCACAACACAACAGTCCAAAGCCAAGCACAGGACACCACAGCAAACTCAAAGGCAAAGCCAAAGACAGTGCTACACGACAAACTCCAACGCCAAGTCAAACGGTGCAACACAACGCTGCAACACAATCCCTCCCTGCTATGACAAAACACCTCCCTTCTTCCCAACGTAACATCAGCCCCGATCCCTCAACTTAACTTTCAGAGGTCCGAGAGCCAGAAGCCACGCCTCGCAGAAGCGGCCCGAATCGCATTCGCTGTCGAGGATGGTCCTGCGGTCACCGGGTTCCTCTCCATCTGCAAGAAAACAGAACAAAAACCACAGTATCGCCAGCCAGCTCCACCCTACACAGGGCCCCGCCTGTGGCAAATCCACAGGCCCGCGCTCCACCTCCCTGCTACCCGCCTGACCTCAAACGCTCTTCCCGGGCCAAAAGCAGCCCAAGTGGCACCTACAAAACAAAAGAGAAACGCTCAGCTGAGTTGCTCTGTAAAACTTGCCTCTTAGACATCTGTATAGACAACAACCTCCTCGCCTCTCAGACCATTTGTCTACACAAAGCTTCGCCCCTCTAGGCTGCGTGTGGCTCCGGCAGAAGAGAAAGCAAAAACACACGTGCTCAGATACTACCCTAAAACAAAGAAGACCCGCGGTCTTTATTCCCCTGGTCCCACTCCTTTACCTCGAGTGCTGCCCACCTCGGGCACCGCCATCTTCTCCTTGTGCTTTGAGGCTTACGTGCCACCTGGAACACACAAACAGCAAGGAACGCTTGTGACTCCGTGAACTGAGCCGTGTGAGCTATAACTGCTTCTTCGTGTAACTCACCGTTGCTGTCCTTGGCCGACACGGCTCCCGTACCGCTATTCCATTTTGGTCATTGCTCTGTATCTCAAAAGAGAAAAAAAACCCAAAACGCAATTACTAGCTCTGTAGGTACAAGTTGCAGTTAACTGCTGACTCGGCGGCCGACTCCCTTGGCTATGGAATCTACCCCCGATCCAACTGCCGCCCCTCGCTGCCGGACCCGATGCCTCTGCACGTGGAAAACTCAACATTGGATAACTCACCCCCAAACTCGACAATAACTAAGGAATTCCACACGCCGTTTCGATTCGGGAATACCGACACTTCTTCACGCAATAGCCGGGCAGGAAAAAAAAAAAAAGTTAAAATCAGATCTTAACAACCGCACGCAGCAGATTTATTGCGCTGAGAATTTAAACTGCTCAACCGACGCTCCGGCGGCATATCCGAGATGGCTTCGGTCGTTCCCTCTGTGGCCACATAACCGACCAAAAATGATTCTCTTCGCCCCATATATCCATGGCTACTTGCTCTATAATGCATCGTGTCGCCTTGCCCTTCAAAATCCATACAGGAATATCTAAACATAGAATTTCGCTGCTATCCTTCTGCTGACGACCGTTTCTTTAGCTCAGGCAGAGCGGCTCCAGCCACATACAAACGTGCGCGGACCGACTCTGCGCAGAAAACCGATGATGGGAAATAAAAAGGAAACTCGGTAAGAAGGACTTTCTAAAGAGAGCTGGAGTTGACCGAGATGACGTAGGGACTTACGAGAAAGAGTATGTTGGCCCTTGCAAAATGGAAGACCGGGCCCCTTAAGGAGACGTAGCCGCAACTAGAAGGATGCGAGGCTGAGCCCCGCTTAAACACCTCAAAACAGAACACATAGGGAAGAAGTCCCACAACGGGGATTTAAGAAAATGGAACGATAAAGGCTTAGGATGCCGACGTGTCCCGCGATGCCTATGCGATAGGCGACTGACCGCAAACTGCCAAAAGGCAAGACCTATCTACGCTTGAAGATTGCGGCGCGAGAAGAGCGCTGCCCGATCGGCACCTTACTAAGAACAGACCTCCGAGAGTCTAGAGATGACGTGTGGCTCAAACGCAAAGATGACATCGAGACCTGCAGAAGATTTAAGACGCGGCAGAGTCTACCTACTCTAAAGAACGAGACAGATATGGGCTGGAGCCGCCCTGCCTGGCACACGCTAGCTCGGGGCTGAAAATTAAAGCCCTCTCCAAACCTGTAATGAGGCGTACTCTTCCCGCACAACCCTCTACCCTAGGCTAAACCTGCCGTTCTCAACATTCTGACCTCTTCACGGCCAAAATCTCAGCCCCCTTAACTTCCTGAGGACTACGGGCCCGAAGCCGTCCTGGGCAGAAAAACTCAAACCGCGCCGACTAACTGGAAAAACCCCACACCGTCGCGTTGTCCTGGACTATAATCTGCCAAAAAAATCCTGACGGAAAACACGGTGCCGAGTCAGCATCACGCCACGCGCTGCCGACATCTCGTACTAAACCCGCTGCAAAACCGCCGAGGCGTTCCGCTCACCCGTTCGGTGCCGATTCAAACGTTGGACGCTGCGGTCATCGCCCGGGGCGCTTCGGTCCGTCCCCCTCTCCTTCTCCCTACCGTCCGGCTCATCTGAAGCGCTCTGCCTGTTGCCACCGTGCTCCACGGAGCACCTGCCAAACCAACGTTAAATACGTAACTGAGATGCCAAATACTACTTGACTCTTCGAGACGTACTTAATTTCCTCCTCACCGTCAAAGCCACGAGAGTGAGAAGAAGCCAGACTACCTCACCGGCGCCACAAAACCCCGTGCCGTCTGCTTACCTTTCCTCGCCGCCGCTCCCATTGTAGGGACGTAACGGCGTCGATACCCAGGACGAAAGAAAGATGAGTCGTGGAGATCCAAATTCTAGGAACTTACCAGACTGTAGTCGCAGGAGGAAATGATGAAAACTTAAAAAATAATAACCTTTACTAGTTTTCAAAAAGAGTAAACACGGAACACCTAAGAACACAGGACGCTCACAGCACAGCAATGGAGACTGGAATTAGGGAGGCACTCGGCCAATTAAAAACTCACAGCGGTGGGATTTAACTGCTCTAAGACCTAAATTGGAAACTCAACAAACAGGAAAAAACCACGATGGATAACAGGGACAAGGCAGCAACTGCTGCGAGCGATAATAAAGCGAATCTCACCGGTAAGTTCAGGAAAAATCCAAAACTCCGCTAAATAAGGGAAGCTTGTGCGCCCACAGACCGGATGAAGAAGAGCTGCTCAGCTGCAAACAGTTATAAACCAAACCAAGAACCGTCCTCTTACCTGAGAAAAGCCAGAGAAGACGGGGACAAAATCCTGTGCTGCAGAGAGGCAGCGAGTCTGTACCTTTAAGTAGCGACCTCTCTGACATTTGGAAGGAAGGAGACGGGAAAGAGGCAAAGAAGTCAGTCGAGGAACACCATAAGTAGAAGGTACGAGGGAGCAGAGACCTCAGAGTCCTAGAGATCGCATTTTTTAGGGCAACTAAGACATCTGAGGAGCAAATTCCTCTGATATGCGAACCAGACAATCGCTGCACGAAGGTCCAGACGATCCACGCCTCGTGTCTCGACCTCATCGCTGCCTCCCATCGGCTGAAGAGAGGCTAGAATGACAGAAACTTGAAGAGCGCTCGCAGCGGATGCCCCGACTGACCCGAGAAACATGAATGAACCCATCTCCCTTTCCCCGGCTCCAAATCGTTAAAGCCCTTTTCCACCCCTGAAAAGTCAAAGAAAGAACCCTGCTGTATTTTAGCTCCTTGACCCTGATGCGTTGATGTTCCTTGGGAGCTGTGCTCCGGAGCTTTTCCCAAGGTTCCCCCGGTCCCTTCTCTCCTATACCAGCCCACAGAATAGACTTACTCCCCTAGGCTAAAGTATTGAAATCTAAATTATTATCCCCCGTGAAGTGCCTGCTATAAACTATAGAAATTCAAGGATAAGTGCATTAACCGCCACAGAATGAGGAACAGCAACAAGTTGCTGGGCAATCGGAAATCCTAGATAAAAACAAAGAAACCAGGAAAAAAAATCAAGTGATCAACCAAAAACCAAAAAAAAACCCCCCAAAAAAAAAAAAAACCACCTTGCCCCCTCAAACACCTAATTGAAAAATACTGACCAAATACACATCAACATACAAACAAACAAACAAACAAAAAACCTTACAAAAAAACAAAAACAAAAAAAAAAGCTTCCCGGTCTAGCAAAGCCTCATGGAAAGCTGCGCTGAGTCAAACCAGCAGCTAACGTCTGATCTCAAGGAAAACCAGAGGCTGAATGAGCTCCCGAGGCGAGGCCGGGGGCTTATATACCCCCTGGGCCTTCACAGGCATCACCTGTGACTGAGGGGTGGTGACCTCCCTCAAAGGTATAAATAGGGTCTGCGGAACAGCTGGGTTTTATTGACTCTCCCTTACATTCTCAGAGAGAGAGATGCTGCTACTCTGCCTGAAAGGATCCTTACCAGAAATAAAGGTCCGTGCGCTTTCGCTGCGACGCTGCTTGTTGTGACGGTCACAGGACCGGGTAGCAAACTTGTTAGAGCTGGATGTTTGGGTTCCTTTCATTTACTGTGCTGCAATACAATTTTTGTTTTTTGGTGTTCCCTTACCCCAATTCTTTTTCTTTCTATGCTGTTTTCTCTGTCTTTTTTTTTCCTTCCACTCTTTAGTATCTGTCTGGTGTCTGTAGTTCTTTTTTTTCTTGTCTATCTTTGTCCCAATCGGCATTTTTTTCTTTCTCCTCACGATGTTACTGCTCTGTCCCTGGAGTTTGCTTGTTCTTTCGCTACACCTGCGAGTGCCTTGCCTTCCTCTCTCTTTTTCCTGCGCCTCTCTTTCTTTTTCTATTTTTTTGTATTGCTCACCGTTGCTGTTCCAGCTTTTAAATTCCCTCTGCACCTCGACGCTCCCCTTGGCTCTTTGTGCCGTTTCAGAATTTCGGTGCCGGTCCCTGTCGTTTTCTATAATCTTCTGCCTGCAGGGCTCCTAGTTCCTCTCCAACGAGTCAGATCTTTGTGATGTACACGTCTGGCTTTAGAAGCTCCCTGGGCTGAACTGTTCTGCTGAGCTGCTGCTGCAAAGATCCGGGTGTCGATACCTTCCAGGTGCCTGAAGCAGGAGAGCTTTAGGGCATTTTCTTCCTCGTTCCCCCTCCCTTCCCCAGGGTCTGGAACTTAGAGGCACGGGACCCGAGCTGACTTACTTTTGGAGGTGCCGGGGATTCCCGGGCTCCTGAAACCGGAGCCTGCCTGATGCTGTTGGGGCAGCGATCGTATCGAGTTCGTTCGGGGAGAGGCAGAGCCACAATCCAGGTGATAAAAGCACCGGCTGCCTCTGTCTCGGATGGAAATCGAGGAGTTTCGGAGCCTTTCCTCTTACGGCTGGGGGTTGCTATTCCAGCTTCTCCGGGACGGCTCGATTGTTCTTCTCAGCCGGGACATTTTAGCCTGGTGGCTACACAAAAGATGTGGCTGTAGGCGATGGAAAGGCTGCTGGGAGAAGGGCACGAAGAGGATCGATAACAAGGAGTGGAAAATGCCCTTTAGAGTTTGCTGCTTCGTTGCAGGCTGAGAAATAGCTCAGTCTCTGTGATTTTGCTCCTGTATGGAACATCTCAAAGGTGCTTAATCGACGCTCGATTCTATCTAAATGGGGCGTGAGAATACGATTACGTAAACCCGGGGGCAGCAGAGAGACGGGTTAATCGATAGGGGCTGCAGTACCGCGTTGCGGCCACCCGGGGGCAGCAGAGAGACGGGTTAATCGATACGGGCTGCAGTACCGCGTTGCGGCCACCCGGGGGCGGCAGAGAGACGGGTTAATCGATACGGGCTGCAGTACCGCGTTGCGGCCACCCGGGGGCAGCAGAGAGACGGGTTAATCGATACGGGCTGCAGTACCGCGTTGCGGCCACCCGGGGGCAGCAGAGAGACGGGTTAATCGATACGGGCTGCAGTACCGCGTTGCGGCCACCCGGGGGCAGCAGAGAGACGGGTTAATCGATACGGGCTGCAGTACCGCGTTGCGGCCACCCGGGGGCAGCAGAGAGACGGGTTCATCCATTCAGGCTGCGCTTCCCTCCGCCTGTTTTCCCTTCTCCATCCTTCAAATTCCCAGCATCCAAACGAAGAGAAGAGAATCTCCTTCAAATCGGTTGCAAACCTTTTCACTTGTGCACCTGAACAGAAACCACAAGGGAAGTTAGGACTTGCAAGCCTGCAAACAGCATCACTGGACTAAGGTTTATAAATAACCAGGAGAATCCAATTTATTCTAGTTCTCTATTATTTGTACATTATCCTAGGGGGTCTTTGTGCATTCGGAGGGGCTGTGGTTCCATTCTGGGGAGTCCCTGTGCCCGTTGTTTGAGTCTGTGCCCATCTGTGGGGCTTGGTTTTTTGAATCTCTGAGCCCATTTTGGGGGGGCCTTAGATTTGGGGGTTGGGGCTCCAGACTTGGTGTTGGCATCTCCGTGCCCATTGTTGTTGTCTCTGGGCTTGTTCGGCGGGTGTCTGTGCTCTTTCTTTGTGTCTCGGCTCCTATTTTTGTGCTCTCTGGGGAGGTGTCCACCCACACGCTCTGATAATCGTAGGCCTGGAAATCAGGGAAAAAAAAGAGGAAAATATAGAAACTGTGGCAGAAGGGGCAGGTAGCTCCTGAGGGCTACAAGGACAAAGTGGGATCGTGTAGAGAAAAGAACCTGAAGGACTAAAGACCGATTAGAACTCAGATGGGCCCGTTCTCTGGAAGATAATAACAAATTATCTCACCAGAGGAGATTTAGGCTGGACATTAGGAACAAATTTTTCACAGAAAGGGTCATTGGGCGCTGGAACAGGCTGCCCAGGGAGGGGGTGATTCCCCTTCCCTGGAGGTGTTTGAGGCACGGGGGGACGAGGTGTCGAGGGGCACGGTTTCGTGTTTGATAGGAGCGCTTGGGCTCGATGATCCGGCGGGTCTCTCCCAACCTGGTTATTCCATGAAATCTTTCTTAAAATATATTGATAAGGAAGGCAGGAGCCAAGGAGAATCTCTGCCCTTGGCTGGATGCAGGGGAACAATAGTGACCGAGGATGAGGATGGATAAGGTGCTTAAGGCCCCCTTGGCCTCAGCCTTTAGTAGGAAGGCAAGAGGTACCCTGGCTGCTCCACCTCCGGAGGCTGCAGGCAGGGAGGAGGCACGGAACGAGGTTCCCTCGCTCCAAGAAGAAAGGGCGAGAGACCTGCTGGGCAAATTCAATATTC
The DNA here is from genome assembly GCA_033459285.1 of Clamator glandarius. Taxonomy (NCBI): domain Eukaryota; kingdom Metazoa; phylum Chordata; class Aves; order Cuculiformes; family Cuculidae; genus Clamator; species Clamator glandarius. The sequence continues at coordinate 55,613 of JAUNZM010001438.1, forward strand.
ATAAGGCTGCGCGGCTCGCGGGGATTGGCCCGAGGCTATTGAGAGCTGGCGGAGGCGCTTGCCAAACCTCTCGGCATCATCTGCCGGCGCTCTGGAGGAATTCTTACCCCAATATTCCTGAGATGCTGCCTGAGCCTCCCCCTTGGTGCGAGCGCTTGGCTGGGAAGCTAACGATTTGATTTCCTCGAGCCAGCGACAGAGACAGAGCTGAAGGCGCCTCCGCAAAGAGCGAGAAAGAAATGGGCTTCAGCCCGAACTTCGAGGAACCCTTCCCTAGTTCCCGTCTGTCGGAGGAGACGGAATGGCTCCAGCAGGCGCCCGGGACGGCCACACGTGCCGCTGCGGAATCCACGGGGCTGCACGGAGGGGCTCCTTGCACCCCAGTTACTAGGACTCGTTCCAGAACCAACTGAGCTCCAGAGCTGCAACCCATAGGTCTTCGGGCCGAGAACCAAAGTGCCGACACCGAGGACCGGTCTGAGGCTACAGCTATTTGCAATTAGCCGCGGGGAAATACAAATAATTCAATAATACATCGCGGTTTAGGGCGACGAGCAGCCAAAGATTGTTCGAGTCGCGCATCGGTGAAAAGCTAAAGGGGGAAAAAGAGAGAAGGAAAAGAGCAGCCGACGAGCTCTCTCCTGCTGGGAAAAGAGACTGAGAAGGAATTGAAAAGCGCGAGCGGCGACTTGGTACGATGAGCTTCGCCTCTCCAGGCCGACAGCTGCTGCCCAGAACGATCTAGAGATTTTCGAAAGCTCCGAGACTGATGGGAACCCAAGTGCCACAGACTGCGAGGCTTGCGAGTGGATTCCTAGGCAGGGGATCGACCATCCCCAGAGAATTCCGAGCAGCTGGAGGGGGGTCGGTTCATCTTTTTGTTTAGATCCAAATCGTAAGCTCCAAAAGACAAACCTTTTGGCACCGACCGACTGAAGAAAACGTTTCTCTGCGTGTGTTTGAGAGACGGTGTTATCGCCCAGGTAGTTACTGAGCGATCGCAGGCAAAGAAGGGGGCAGCCAACCCAGACTGAGAGCGGATGGAAATGATCCTCCTCGAGATGCAAAAGCCACTGGAATCTTCATTGAATCGAAGTTCTCAAAGCGATGAAACGGCAATTTTTTTCTACTCCGTGACAAAATGAATTGCAAGGTCAGAAAATAAGCGTATATATTAGCTGAGCTGACAAGGCAGAACGACGCGGGGAACTTGGCTAAAGCCGTATTGGAAAAATAGGGATGAGCAGGTTTTGAAACCCTGTCCACGCGCAGAGGAGAAAAGTTTTAGTAGCTACCAGAGGAAGGCGGCGAGCGCAAGTATGATCCTTCGGGAAAAAACTAGCAGCGTTCTCTTCAATGGGGAAACCCCTTTCTCCTGGGATAATCGACTCCGTGCCCTTTGGCATCTGAGCTCATTTAGCTCCAGGGGCAGTAATTGGGTCATAAACCTAAACCCCCAACCAGGGTGCAACTTCCAATTATTAAACCTTTTCTAGTCTGAACGGAGCAGGCAGAGAAGGCCGGGGAAGAAGGTGGGAGACGGTGGGAGCACGATGGAGAACGTCGGAGAAGGTCGGAGAAAGTCAGAGAAGGTCAAAGATGGTTGAAGGAGGTCGAAGAAGGTCGGAGAAAGATGAAGAAGGTTAGAGAAGGCCAGAGAAGGTTGGAGAAGGTTGGAGAAAGCCAAAGAAGGCCAAAGAACGCCGGAGATGGTCAGAGAAGGCCAAAGAAGGTCAGAGAAGGCCAGAGAAGGCCAGAGAAGGCCAGAGGGGGCCAGAGGGGGCCAGAGGGGGCCAGAGGGGGCCAGAGGGGGCCAGAGGAGGTGGAAGGAGGTGGAAGGAGGTGGAAGGAGGTGGAAGGAGGTGGAAGGAGGTGGAAGGAGGTGGAAGGAGGTGGAAGGAGGTGGAAGGAGGTCAGGGAAAATGGAAGAAACTCAAAGAATGTCGCAGAATGTCGGAGAAATTCGAAGAAGGTCAAAGAAGGTCAAAGAATATCGAGAAGTTCGGAAAAAGTCAAAGAAGGTCGAAGAAGGTCAAACAAGGTCGGAGAAGGAGGAAGAAGGTCGAAGAAGATCAAAGAAGGTTAAAGAAGTTCAAAGGAGGCCGGAGAAGGCCAAAGAAGGCCAGAGAAGGTCAGAGAAGATCAAAGAGGGTCGAAGAAGGTCAAAGAAGTTCGGTGAAGATCAGATAAGATCAGAGAAGGTCAAAGAAGGCGAAATAAGGCAAAAGAAGGCCAAAGATGGCCGGAGAAGGTCGAAACAGGTCAGAGAAGGCCGGAGAAGGTCAGAGAAGTTCGAAGAAGGTTAGAAAAGGTCAGAGAAGGTCAGAGAAGGCCGGAGAAGGTGAAGGAAGGTCAGAGAAGGTGGAAGAAGGTGGAAGAAGGCCAGAGAATGTTGAAGAAAATCGGAGAAGGTCGCAGAAGGTCAAAAAATATCGGAGAAGTCGGAGAAGTTCAAAGAAGGTCAAAGAAGGTCAAACAAGGTCGGAGACGGTGGGAGAAGAACGAAGAAGGTCGGAGAAAGCCGGAGAAAATCGGAGTAGGTCAAAGAAGATCAATGAATATTGGAGAAGATCAGAGAAGATCAAAGAAGGTCGAAGAAGGTAGAAGAAGTTCAAACAGGTTTAGAGAAAAACGGAGAAGTTCGAAGAACGTCAAAGAAGGCCGTAGGAGGTTGAAGAAGGTCAAAGAAGGTCAGAGAAGACCAGAGAAGATCAGAGAAGGCCAAAGAAGGTCCAAGAATGCTGGAGAAAGTCAAAAAAGTTCAGAGAAGGTCAGAGATGTTCAGAGAAGGTCGAAGAAGCCGGAGAAGGTGGAAGAAGGTGGAAGAATTTGGAAGGCGGTGGGAGACAATCGGAACAGGTGGGAGCAGGTGAGAGCAGGTCGTAGAAAGTTGGAGAAGGTCAAAGAAGGTCAAAGAATATCGGAAAAGTTGGAGAAGGTCAAATCATTTCGAAGAAGGTCAAACAAGGTCGGAGAAAGACGAAGAAGGTGGAAGAATGTCCAAGAAGGTCAAAGAAGATCAGAGAAGGCCAAAGAAGGCAAAATAAGGTCAAAGAAGGCTGGAGAAGATCAAAGAAGTTCAGAGAAGATCAGGGAAGGTCAAAGAAGGCCAAAGAAGGCAAAATATGGCCAAAGGAGGCCGGAGAAGGCTGGAGAAGGTCAGAGAAGATCAGGGATGGTCGAAGAAAGTCAAACAAGGCCAAAAAAGGCCACAGAAGGCCAGAGAAGGTGAAAAGGGTGGAAGAAGTTCAAAGAATATCTGAGAAGTCGGAGAAGGTCAAAGAAGGTCAAACAAGGTCGGAGAATGTGGAAGAAGCTGGGAGACGGTCTGAGCAGGTGGGAGCAGGTCCGAGAAAGTCAGAGAAAGTCAAGAATATCGTAGACGGTCGGAGAAGGTCAAAGAAGGTCGGAGAAGGTCAAACAAGATCAGGAAAGGCCAAAGAAGGGCGAAGAAGGTCAGTGAAAGTCGGAGAAAATGATAGAAGGTCAGAGAAAGCTAAAGAAGGTCGGAGAAGGTCGGAGAAGGTCGGAGAAGGTCAAAGAAGGTCGGAGAAGGTCAAAGAAGGTCGGAGAAGGTCAAAGAAGGTCGGAGAAGGTCAAAGAAGGTCGGAGAAGGTCAAAGAAGGTCGGAGAAGGTCAAAGAAGGTCAAAGAAGGTCAAAGAAGGTCAAAGAAGGTCAAAGAAGGTCAAAGAAGGTCAAAGAAGGTCAAAGAAGGTCAAAGAAGGTCAAAGAAGGTCAAAGATGGTCAAAGATGGTCAAAGATGTCCGGAGAAGTCTGGAGAAGGCAAATAAGGCCAGAGAAGTTCAAAACAGGACAAAGAAGGCCGGAGAAGGTCAAAGAAGGTCAGAGAAGGTCAAAGAAGGTGGGAAAAGGTGGAAGAAGTTGGAAGAAGGTCAGAGAAGGCCAGAGAAAGCCGAAGAAAATTGAATAAAGTCAGAGAAGTTCAAAAAGTATCAGAGAAGTCGGAGAACGTAAAAGAAGATCAAAGAAGGTCAAACGAGGTGGGAGACGGTAAAAGAACTTCAAAGAATATCGGAGAAGGTTGGAGGAGGTCAAAGAAGGTCGAAGAACGACAAAGAAGGCCAAAGAAAGCCGAAGAAGGTCGAAGCAGGTCAGAGAATGTCAGAAAACGTCAGAGAAGGGCAGAGAAGGACAAAGAAGGACAGAGAAGGACAAAGAAGTTAGAAGAATATCAAAGAGGGTCAAAGAAGGTAAAAGAAGGTCGGAGAAGGTCAGAGAAGGTCAGAGAAGGCAAAAGAGGCCAAAGGAAACCAAAAATGGCCAGAGAAGGCCACAGAAAGCCAGAGAAGGCCAGAGAGGCCAAAGAGGGTGGAAGAAGTTCAAAAAATATCGGAGAAGGTCAGAGAAGGTCAAACAAGGTCGGAGAATGTGGAAGAAGGTGGGAGACGGTCGGAGCAGGTGGGAGCAGGTCGGAGAAAGTCAAGGAAGCTCGTAGACAGACAGAGAAAGTCAAAGAAGGTCAAAGAAGGTCAAACAAGGTCAGGAAAGGCCGAAGAAGGTCAGTGAAATTTGGAGAAAATGAAAGAAGGTCAGAGAAAGCCAAAGAAGTTCGAAGAAGGCCAAAGAAGTTTGGAGAAGGTCGGAGAAGGTCCAAGAAATTTAAAACAGGTCGGAGAAGGTCAAAAAAGGTCAAATAAGGTGGAAGAATGTGGGAGACGGTGTGAGAAGGTCGGAGAAAGTCAAATAGTTTAAAGAATATCGGAGAACATCAAAGAAGACCAAAGAAGTCTGGAGAAGGCCAAAGAAGTCTGGAGAAGGCCAAAGAAGTCTGGAGAAGGCCAAAGAAGTCTGGAGAAGGCCAAAGAAGTCCGGAGAAGGGCAGAGAAGGCCAAACAAGGCCAAAGAAGGTCGGAGAAGGTCAAAGAATCGAAGAGGACATCGAAGCGGGAGAGAGGAGGTCGAAGCGGGAGAGAGGAGGTCGAAGCGGGAGAGAGGAGGTCGAAGCGGGAGAGAGGAGGTCGAAGCGGGAGAGAGGAGGTCGAAGCGGGAGAGAGGAGGTCGAAGCGGGAGAGAGGAGGTCGAAGCGGGAGAGAGGAGGTCGAAGCGGGAGAGAGGAGGTCGAAGCGGGAGAGAGGAGGTCGAAGCGGGAGAGAGGAGGTCGAAGTCAAAGAAGCTCGGAGAAGGCCAGGGAAGGATGAAAGTCAAAGAAGCTCGGAGAAGGTCAGGGAAGGATGAAAGTCAAAGAAGCTCGGAGAAGGTCAGGGAAGGAAGAAAAAGTCAAAGAAGCTCGGAGAAGGTCAGGGAAGGATGAAAGTCAAAGAAGCTCGGAGAAGGTCATGGAAGGATGAAAAAGTCAAAGAAGCTCGGAGAAGGTCAGGGAAGGGTGAAAGTCAAAGAAGCTCGGAGAAGGTCAGGGAAGGGTGAAAGTCAAAGAAGCTCGGAGAAGGTCAGGGAAGGATGAAAAAGTCAAAGAAGCTCGGAGAAGGTCAGGGAAGGATGAAAGTCAAAGAAGCTCGGAGAAGGTCATGGAAGGATGAAAACGTCAAAGAAGCTCGGAGAAGGTCAGGGAAGGGTGAAAGTCAAAGAAGCTCGGAGAAGGTCAGGGAAGGGTGAAAGTCAAAGAAGCTCGGAGAAGGTCAGGGAAGGATGAAAAAGTCAAAGAAGCTCGGAGAAGGTCAGGGAAGGATGAAAGTCAAAGAAGCTCGGAGAAGGTCAGGGAAGGATGAAAGTTAAAGAAGCTCGGAGAAGGTCAGGGAAGGATGAAAGTCAAAGAAGCTCGGAGAAGGTGAGGGAAGGATGAAAAAGTCAAAGAAGCTCGGAGAAGTTCAGGGAAGGATGAAAGTCAAAGAAGCTCGGAGAAGGTCAGGGAAAGATGAAAAAGTCAAAGAAGCTCGGAGAAGGTCAGGGAAGGATGAAAGTCAAAGAAGCTCGGAGAAGGTCAGGGAAGGATGAAAGTCAAAGAAGCTCGGAGAAGGTCAGGGAAGGATGAAAGTCCAAGAAGCTCGGAGAAGGTCAGGGAAGGATGAAAGTCAAAGAAGCTCGGAGAAGGTCAGGGAAGGATGAAAGAGTCAAAGAAGCTCGGAGAAGGTCAGGGAAGGATGAAAGAGTCAAAGAAGCTCGGAGAAGGTCAGGGAAGGATGAAAGAGTCAAAGAAGCTCGGAGAAGGTCAGGGAAGGATGAAAGAGTCAAAGAAGCTCGGAGAAGGTCAGGGAAGGATGAAAGTCAAAGAAGCTCGGAGAAGGTCAGGGAAGGATGAAAGTCAAAGAAGATCAGAGAAGGTCAGGGAAGGATGAAAGAGTCAAAGAAGCTCGGAGAAGGTCAGGGAAGGATGAAAGTCAAAGAAGCTCGGAGAAGGTCAGGGAAGGATGAAAAAGCCAAAGAAGCTCGGAGAAGGTCAGGGCAAGGATGAAAGTCAGAGAAGCTCGGAGAAGGTCACGGAAGGATGAAAGTCAGAGAAGCTCGGAGAAGGTGAGGGAAGGATGAAAAAGCCAAAGAAGCTCGGAGAAGGTCAGGGAAGGATGAAAAAGCCAAAGAAGCTCGGAGAAGGTCAGGGAAGGATGAAAGTCAAAGAAGCTCGGAGAAGGTCAGGGAAGGATGAAAGTCAAAGAAGCTCGGAGAAGGTCAGGAAAGGATGAAAAAGTCAAAGAAGCTCGGAGAAGGTCAGGGAAGGATGAAAAAGTCAAAGAATCTCGGAGAAGGTCAGGGAAGGATGAAAGTCAAAGAATCTCGGAGAAGGTCAGGGAAGGATGAAAGTCAAAGAATCTCGGAGAAGGTCAGGGAAGGATGAAAGTCAAAGAAGCTCGGAGAAGGTCAGGGAAGGATGAAAAAGTCAAAGAAGCTCGGAGAAGGTCAGGGAAGGATGAAAGAGTCAAAGAAGCTCGGAGAAGGTCAGGGAAGGATGAAAGTCAAAGAAGCTCGGAGAAGGTCAGGGAAGGATGAAAAAGTCAAAGAAGTTCGGAGAAGGTCAGGGAAGGATGAAAGTCAAAGAAGCTCGGAGAAGGTCAGGGAAGGATGAAAGTCAAAGAAGCTCGGAGAGGGTCAGGGAAGGATGAAAGTCAAAGAAGCTCGGATAAGATCAGGGAAGGATGAAAGAGTCAAAGAAGCTCGGAGAAGGTCAGGGAAGGATGAAAGAGTCAAAGAAGCTCGGAGAAGGTCAGGGAAGGATGAAAGTCAAAGAAGCTCGGAGAAGGTCAGGGAAGGATGAAAGTCAAAGAAGCTCGGAGAAGGTCAGGGAAGGATGAAAGTCAAAGAAGCTCGGAGAAGGTCAGGGAAGGATGAAAAGTCAAAGAAGCTCGGAGAAGGTCAGGGAAGGATGAAAAAGTCAAAGAAGCTCGGAGAAGGTCAGGGAAGGATGAAAGTCAAAGAAGCTCGGAGAAGGTCAGGGAAGGATGAAAGTCAAAGAAGCTCGGAGAAGGTCAGGGAAGGATGAAAAAGTCAAAGAAACTCGGAGAAGGTCAGGGAAGGATGAAAGTCAAAGAATCTCGGAGAAGGTCAGGGAAGGATGAAAGTCAAAGAATCTCGGAGAAGGTCAGGGAAGGATGAAAGTCAAAGAAGCTCGGAGAAGGTCAGGGAAGGATGAAAGTCAAAGAAGCTCGGAGAAGGTCAGGGAAGGATGAACGAGTCAAAGAAGCTCGGAGAAGGTCAGGGAAGGATGAAAGTCAAAGAAGCTCGGAGAAGGTCAGGGAAGGATGAAAGTCACAGAAGCTCAGAGAAGGTCAGGGAAGGATGAAAGTCAAAGAAGCTCGGAGAAGGTCAGGGAAGGATGAAAAAGTCAAAGAAGCTCGGAGAAGGTCAGGGAAGGATGAAAAAGTCAAAGAAGCTCGGAGAAGGTCAGGGAAGGATGAAAGAGTCAAAGAAGCTCGGAGAAGGTCAGGGAAGGATGAAAGTCAAAGAAGCTCGGAGAAGGTCAGGGAAGGATGAAAAAGTCAAAGAAGCTCGGAGAAGGTCAGGGAAGGATGAAAGTCAAAGAAGCTCGGAGAAGGTCAGGGAAGGATGAAAGTCAAAGAAGCTCGGAGAAGGTCAGGGAAGGATGAAAGTCAAAGAAGCTCGGAGAAGGTCAGGGAAGGTTGAAAGTCAAAGAAGTTCGGAGAAGGTCAGGGAAGGATGAAAGTCAAAGAAGCTCGGAGAAGGTCAGGGAAGGATGAAAAAGTCAAAGAAGCTCGGAGAAGGTCAGGGAAGGATGAAAGTCAAAGAAGCTCGGAGAAGGTCAGGGAAGGATGAAAGTCAAAGAAGCTCGGAGAAGGTCAGGGAAGGATGAAAGTCAAAGAAGCTCGGAGAAGGTCAGTGAAGGATGAAAAAGTCAAAGAAGCTCGGAGAAGGTCAAGGAAGGATGAAAGTCAAAGAAGCTCGGAGAAGGTCAGGGAAGGATGAAAAAGTCAAAGAAGCTCGGAGAAGGTCAGGGAAGGATGAAAGTCAAAGAAGCTCGGAGAATGTCAGGGAAGGATGAAAAAGTCAAAGAAGCTCGGAGAAGGTCAGGGAAGGATGAAAGTCAAAGAAGCTCGGAGAAGGTCAGGGAAGGATGAAAGTCAGAGAAGCTCGGAGAAGGTCAGGGAGGGATGAAAGTCAAAGAAGCTCAGGGAAGGATGAAAGTCAAAGAAGCTCGGAGAGGGTCAAGGAAGGATGAAAAAGTCAAAGAAGCTCGGAGAAGGTCAGGGAAGGATGAAAGTCAAAGAAGCTCGGAGAAGGTCAGGGAAGGATGAAAGTCAAAGAAGCTCGGAGAAGGTCAGGGAAGGATGAAAGTCAAAGAAGCTGGGAGAAGGTCAGGGAAGGATGAAAGTCAAAGAAGCTCGGAGAAGGTCAGGGGAGGATGAAAAAGTCAAAGAAGCTCGGAGAAGGTCAGGGAAGGATGAAAGTCAAAGAAGCTCAGAGAAGGTCAGGGAAGGATGGAAGTCAAAGAAGCTCGGAGAAGATCAGGGAAGGATGAAAGTCAAAGAAGCTCGGAGAAGGTCAGGGAAGGATGAAAAAGTCAAAGAAGCTCGGAGAAGTTCAGGGAAGGATGAAAAAGTCAAAGAAGCTCGGAGAAGGTAAGGGAAGGATGAAAAAGTCAAAGAAGCTCGGAGAAGGTCAGGGAAGGATGAAAGTCAAAGAAGCTCGGAGAGGGTCAGGGAAGGATGAAAGTCAAAGAAGCTCGGAGAAGGTCAGGGAAGGATGAAAGTCAAAGAAGCTCAGAGAAGGTCAGGGAAGGATGAAAGTCAAAGAAGCTCGGAGAAGGTCAGGGAAGGATGAAAAAGTCAAAGAAGCTCGGAGAAGGTCAGGGAAGGATGAAAGTCAAAGAAGCTCGGAGAAGGTCAGGGAAGGATGAAAGTCAAAGAAGCTCGGAGAAGGTCAGGGAAGGATGAAAAAGTCAAAGAAGCTCGGAGAAGGTCAGGGAAGGATGAAAGTCAAAGAAGCTCGGAGAAGGTCAGGGAAGGATGAAAGTCAAAGAAGCTCAGAGAAGGTCAGGGAAGGATGAAAGTCAAAGAAGCTCGGAGAAGGTCAGGGAAGGATGAAAAAGTCAAAGTAGCTCGGAGAAGGTCAGGGAAGGATGAAAAAATCAAAGAAGCTCGGAGAAGGTCAGGGAAGGATGAAAGTCAAAGAAGCTCGGAGAAGGTCAGGGAAGGATGAAAGTCAGAGAAGCTCGGAGAAGGTCAGGGAAGGATGAAAGAGTCAAAGAAGCTCGGAGAAGGTCAGGGAAGGATGAAAGTCAAAGAAGCTCGGAGAGGGTCAAGGAAGGATGAAAGTCAAAGAAGCTCGGAGAAGGTCAGGGAAGGATGAAAGTCAAAGAAGCTCGGAGAAGGTCAGGGAAGGATGAAAGTCAAAGAAGCTCGGAGAAGGTCAGGGAAGAATGAAAGTCAAAGAAGCTCAGAGAAGGTCAGGGAAGGATGAAAGTCAAAGAAGCTCGGAGAAGGTCAGGGAAGGATGAAAAAGTCAAAGAAGCTCGGAGAAGGTCAGGGAAGGATGAAAATGTCAAAGAAGCTCAGAGAAGGTCAGGGAAGGATGAAAGAGTCAAAGAAGCTCGGAGAAGGTTAGGGAAGGATGAAAGAGTCAAAGAAGCTCGGAGAAGGTCAGGGAAGGATGAAAGTCAAGAAGCTCGGAGAAGGTCAGGGAAGGATGAAAAAGTCAAGGAAGGTCGGAGAAGGTCAGGGAAGGATGAAAGTCAAAGAAGCTCGGAGAAGGTCAGGGAAGGATGAAAGTCAAAGAAGCTCGGAGAAGGTCAGGGAAGGATGAAAAAGTCAAAGAAACTCGGAGAAGGTCAGGGAAGGATGAAAGTCAAAGAATCTCGGAGAAGGTCAGGGAAGGATGAAAGTCAAAGAATCTCGGAGAAGGTCAGGGAAGGATGAAAGTCAAAGAAGCTCGGAGAAGGTCAGGGAAGGATGAACGAGTCAAAGAAGCTCGGAGAAGGTCAGGGAAGGATGAACGAGTCAAAGAATCTCGGAGAAGGTCAGGGAAGGATGAAAGTCAAAGAATCTCGGAGAAGGTCAGGGAAGGATGAAAGTCAAAGAAGCTCGGAGACGGTCAGGGAAGGATGAAAGTCAAAGAAGCTCGGAGAAGGTCAGGGAAGGATGAAAAAGTCAAAGAAGCTCGGAGAAGGTCAGGGAAGGATGAAAAAGTCAAAGAAGCTCGGAGAAGGTCAGGGAAGGATGAAAGAGTCAAAGAAGCTCGGAGAAGGTCAGGGAAGGATGAAAGTCAAAGAAGCTCGGAGAAGGTCAGGGAAGGATGAAAAAGTCAAAGAAGCTCGGAGAAGGTCAGGGAAGGATGAAAGTCAAAGAAGCTCGGAGAAGGTCAGGGAAGGATGAAAGTGAAAGAAGCTCGGAGAAGGTCAGGGAAGGATGAAAGTCAAAGAAGCTCGGAGAAGGTCAGGGAAGGTTGAAAGTCAAAGAAGTTCGGAGAAGGTCAGGGAAGGATGAAAGTCAAAGAAGCTCGGAGAAGGTCAGGGAAGGATGAAAAAGTCAAAGAAGCTCGGAGAAGGTCAGGGAAGGATGAAAGTCAAAGAAGCTCGGAGAAGGTCAGGGAAGGATGAAAGTCAAAGAAGCTCGGAGAAGGTCAGGGAAGGATGAAAGTCAAAGAAGCTCGGAGAAGGTCAGTGAAGGATGAAAAAGTCAAAGAAGCTCGGAGAAGGTCAAGGAAGGATGAAAGTCAAAGAAGCTCGGAGAAGGTCAGGGAAGGATGAAAAAGTCAAAGAAGCTCGGAGAAGGTCAGGGAAGGATGAAAGTCAAAGAAGCTCGGAGAAGGTCAGGGAAGGATGAAAAAGTCAAAGAAGCTCGGAGAAGGTCAGGGAAGGATGAAAGTCAAAGAAGCTCGGAGAATGTCAGGGAAGGATGAAAAAGTCAAAAAAGCTCGGAGAAGGTCAGTGAAGGATGAAAGTCAAAGAAGCTCGGAGAAGGTCAGGGAAGGATGAAAGTCAGAGAAGCTCGGAGAAGGTCAGGGAAGGATGAAAGTCAAAGAAGCTCGGAGAGGGTCAAGGAAGGATGAAAGTCAAAGAAGCTCGGAGAAGGTCAGGGAAGGATGAACGCGTCAAAGAAGCTCGGAGAAGGTCAGGGAAGGATGAAAGTCAAAGAAGCTCGGAGAAGGTCAGGGAAGGATGAAAGTCAAAGAAGCTCAGAGAAGGTCAGGGAAGGATGAAAGTCAAAGAAGCTCGGAGAAGGTCAGGGAAGGATGAAAGTCACAGAAGCTCAGAGAAGGTCAGGGAAGGATGAAAGTCAAAGAAGCTCGGAGAAGGTCAGGGAAGGATGAAAAAGTCAAAGAAGCTCGGAGAAGGTCAGGGAAGGATGAAAGTCAAAGAAGCTCGGAGAATGTCAGGGAAGGATGAAAAAGTCAAAGAAGCTCGGAGAAGGTCAGGGAAGGATGAAAGTCAAAGAAGCTCGGAGAAGGTGAGGGAAGGATGAAAGTCAAAGAAGCTCGGAGAATGTCAGGGAAGGATGAAAGTCAAAGAATCTCGGAGAAGGTCAGGGAAGGATGAAAGTCAAAGAAGCTCGGAGAAGGTCAGGGAAGGATGAAAAAGTCAAAGAAGCTCGGAGAAGGTCAGGGAAGGATGAAAGTCAAAGAAGCTCGGAGAAGGTCAGGGAATGATGAAAGTCAAAGCAGCTCGGAGAAAGTCAGGGAAGGATGAAAGTCAAAGAAGCTCGGAGAAGGTCAGGGAAGGATGAAAAAGTCAAAGAAGCTCGGAGAAGGTCAGGGAAGGATGAAAAAGTCAAAGAAGCTCGGAGAAGGTCAGGGAAGGATGAAAAAGTCAAGGAAGGTCGGAGAAGGTCAGGGAAGGATGAAAAAGTCAAGGAAGGTCGGAGAAGGTCAGGGAAGGATGAAAGTCAAAGAAGCTCGGAGAAGGTCAGGGAAGGATGAACAAGTCAAAGAAGCTCGGAGAAGGTCAGGGAAGGATGAACAAGTCAAAGAAGCTCGGAGAAGGTCAGGGAAGGACGAAAGTCAAAGAAGCTCGGAGAAGGTCAGGGAAGGACGAAAGTCAAAGAAGCTCGGAGAAGGTCAGGGAAGGATGAAAAAGTCAAAGAAGCTCGGAGAAGGTCAGGGAAGGATGAAAGTCAAAGAAGCTCGGAGAAGGTCAGGGAAGGATGAAAGTCAAAGAAGCTCAGAGAAGGTCAGGGAAGGATGAAAAAGTCAAAGTAGCTCGGAGAAGGTCAGGGAAGGATGAAAAAGTCAAAGAAGCTCGGAGAAGGTCAGGGAAGGATGAAAAAGTCAAAGTAGCTCGGAGAAGGTCAGGGAAGGATGAAAAAGTCAAAGAAGCTCGGAGAAGGTCAGGGAAGGATGAAAGTCAAAGAAGCTCGGAGAAGGTCAGGGAAGGATGAAAGTCAGAGAAGCTCGGAGAAGGTCAGGGAAGGATGAAAGAGTCAAAGAAGCTCGGAGAAGGTCAGGGAAGGATGAAAGTCAAAGAAGCTCGGAGAGGGTCAAGGAAGGATGAAAGTCAAAGAAGCTCGGAGAGGGTCAAGGAAGGATGAAAGTCAAAGAAGCTCGGAGAAGGTCAGGGAAGAATGAAAGTCAAAGAAGCTCAGAGAAGGTCAGGGAAGGATGAAAGTCAAAGAAGCTCGGAGAAGGTCAGGGAAGGATGAAAAAATCAAAGAAGCTCGGAGAAGGTCAGGGAAGGATGAAAATGTCAAAGAAGCTCAGAGAAGGTCAGGGAAGGATGAAAGAGTCAAAGAAGCTCGGAGAAGGTTAGGGAAGGATGAAAGAGTCAAAGAAGCTCGGAGAAGGTCAGGGAAGGATGAAAGTCAAGAAGCTCGGAGAAGGTCAGGGAAGGATGAAAGTCAAAGAAGCTCGGAGAAGGTCAGGGAAGGATGAAAAAGTCAAGGAAGGTCGGAGAAGGTCAGGGAAGGATGAAAAAGTCAAGGAAGGTCGGAGAAGGTCAGGGAAGGATGAAAGTCAAAGAAGCTCGGAGAAGGTCAGGGAAGGATGAACAAGTCAAAGAAGCTCGGAGAAGGTCAGGGAAGGATGAAAGTCAAAGAAGCTCGGAGAAGGTCAGGGAAGGATGAAAGTCAAAGAAGCTCAGAGAAGGTCAGGGAAGGATGAAAGTCAAAGAAGCTCGGAGAAGGTCAGGGAAGGATGAAAAAGTCAAAGAAGCTCGGAAAAGGTCAGGGAATGATGAAAGTCAAAGAAGCTCGGAGAAGGTCAGGGCAGGATGAAAAACTCAAAGAAGCTCGGAGAAGGTCAGGGAAGGATGAAAGTCAAAGAAGCTCGGAGAAGGTCAGGGAAGGATGAACAAGTCAAAGAAGCTCGGAGAAGGTCAGGGAAGGATGAAAAAGTCTAAGAAGCTCGGAGAAGTTCAGGGAAGGATGAAAGTCAAAGAAGCTTAGAGAAGGTCAGGGAAGGATGAAAGTCAAAGAAGCTCGGAGAAGGTCAGGGAAGGATGAAAGTCAAAGAAGCTCGGAGAAGGTCAGGGAAGGATGAAAGTCTAAGAAGCTCGGAGAAGGTCAGGGAAGGATGAAAGTCAAAGAAGCTCAGAGAAGGTCAGGGAAGGGTGAAAGTCAAAGAAGCTCGGAGAAGGTCAGGGAAGGGTGAAAGTCAAAGAAGCTCGGAGAAGGTCAGGGAAGGATGAAAGTAAAGGAAGCTCGGAGAAGGTCAGGGAAGGATGAAAGTCAAAGGAGCTCGGAGAAGGTCAGGGAAGGATGAAAGTCAAAGAAGCTCGGAGAAGGTCAGGGAAGGATGAAAAAGTAAAGGAAGCTCGGAGAAGGTCAGGGAAGGATGAAAAAGTCAAAGACGCTCGGAGAAGGTCAGGGGAGGATGAAAGTCAAAGAAGCTGGGAGAAGGTCAGGGAAGGATGAAAGTCAAAGAAGCTGGGAGAAGGTCAGGGACGGATGAAAGTCAAAGAAGCTCGGAGAAGGTCAGGGACGGATGAAAGTCAAAGAAGCTCGGAGAAGGTCAGGGATGGATGAAAGTCAAAGAAGCTCGGAGAAGGTCAGGGAAGGATGAAAGTTAAAGGAGCTCGGAGAAGGTCAGGAAAGGATGGAAGTCAAAGAAGCTCGGAGAAGGTCAGGGAAGGATGAAAGTCAAAGAAGCTCGGAGAAGGTCAGGGAAGGATGAAAGTCAAAGAAGCTCGGAGAAGGTCAGGGAAGGATGAAAAAGTCAAAGAAGCTCGGAGAAGGTCAGGGAAGGATGAAAGTGAAAGAAGCTCGGAGAAGGTCAGGGAAGGATGAAAAAGTCAAAGAAGCTCGGAGAAGGTCAGGGAAGGATGAAAGTCAAAGAAGCTCGGAGAATGTCAGGGAAGGATGAAAGTCAAAGAAGCTCGGAGAAGGTCAGGGAAGGATGAAAGTCAAAGAAGCTCGGAGAAGGTCAGGGAAGGATGAAAGTGAAAGAAGCTTGGAGAAGGTCAGGGAAGGATGAAAGTCAAAGAAGCTCGGAGAAGGTCAGGGAAGGATGAAAGTCAAAGAAGCTCGGAGAAGGTCTGGGAAGGATGAAAAAGTCAAAGAAGCTCGGAGAAGGTCGGGGAAGGATGAAAGAGTCAAAGAAGGTCGGAGAAGGTCAGGGAAGGATGAAAGTCAAAGAAGCTCTGAGAAGGTCAGGGAAGGATGAAAAAGTCAAAGAAGCTCGGAGAAGGTCAGGGATGGATGAAAAAGTCAAAGAAGCTCGGAGAAGGTCAGGGAAGGATGTAAGTCAAAGAAGCTCGGAGAAGGTCAGGGAAGGATGAAAGAGTCAAAGAAGGTCGGAGAAGGTCAGGGAAGGATGAAAGTCAAAGAAGCTCAGAGAAGTTCTGGGAAGGATGAAAAAGTCAAAGAAGCTCGGAGAAGGTCAGGGAAGGATGAAAGAGTCAAAGAAGCTCGGAGAATGTCAGGGAAGGATCAAAGTCAAAGAAGCTCGGAGAAGGTCAGGGAAGGATGAAAGTCAAAGAAGCTCGGAGAAGGTCAGGGCAGGATGAAAGTCAAAGAAGCTCGGAAAAGGTCAGGGCAGGATGAAAGTCAAAGAAGCTCGGAGAAGGTCAGGGAAGGATGAAAGTCAAAGAAGCTCGGAGAAGGTCAGGGAAGGATGAAAAGGTCAAAGAAGCTCGGAGAAGGTCAGGGAAGGATGAAAGTCAAAGAAGCTCGGAGAAGGTCAGGGAAGGATGAAAAATTCAAAGAAGCTCGGAGAAGGTCAGGGAAGGATGAACAAGTCAAAGAAGCTCGGAGAAGGTCAGGGAAGGATGAAAGTCAAAGAAGCTCGGAGAAGGTCAGGGAAGGATGAAAGTCAAAGAAGCTCGGAGAAGGTCAGGGCAGGATGAAAGTCAAAGAAGCTCGGAGAAGGTCAGGGAAGGATGAAAAAGTCAAAGAAGCTCGGAGAAGGTCAGGGAAGGATGAAAAGGTCAAAGAAGCTCGGAGAAGGTCAGGGAAGGAAGAAGAAGTCAAAGAAGCTCGGAGAAGGTCATGGAAGGATGAAAGTCAAAGAAGCTCGGAGAAGGTCAGGGAAGGATGAAAGTCAAAGAAGCTCGGAGAAGGTTAGGGAAGGATGAAAGTCAAAGAAGCTCGGAGAAGGTTAGGGAAGGATGAAAGTCAAAGAAGCTCGGAGAAGGTCAGGGAATGATGAAAGTGAAAGAAGCTCGGAGAAGGTCAGGGAAGGATGGAAGTCAAAGAAGCTCGGAGAGTTCAGGGAAGGATGAAAAAGTCAAAGAAGCTCGGAGAAGGTCAGGGAAGGATGAAAGTCAAAGAAGCTCGGAGAAGGTCAGGGAAGGATGAAAGTCAAAGAAGCTCGGAGAAGGTCAGGGAAGGATGAAAGTCAAAGAAGCTCAGAGAAGGTCAGGGAAGGATGAAAGAGTCAAAGAAGCTCGGAGAAGGTCAGGGAAGGATGAAAGTCAAAGAAGCTCGGAGAAGGTCAGGGAAGGATGAAAGTCAAAGAAGCTCGGAGTAGGTCAGGGAAGGATGAAAGAGTCAAAGAAGCTCGGAGAAGGTCAGGGAAGGATGAAAGTCAAAGAAGCTCAGAGAAGGTCAGGGAAGGATGGAAGTCAAAGAAGCTCGGAGAAGGTCAGGGAAGGATGAAAGAGTCAAAGAAGCTCGGAGAATGTCAGGGAAGGATGAAAGTCAAAGAAGCTCGGAGAAGGTCAGGGAAGGATGAAAAAGTCAAAGAAGCTCAGAGAAGGTCAGGGAAGGCTCAAAGTCGTCAAAGAAGCTCGGAGAAGGTCAGGGAAGGATGAAAGTCAAAGAAGCTCGGAGAAGGTCAGGGAAGGGTGAAAATCTAAGAAGCTCGGAGAAGGTCAGGGAAGTATGAAAAAGTCAAAGAAGCTCGGAGAAGGTCAGGGAAGGGTGAAAGTCAAAGAAGCTCGGAGAAGGTCAGGGAAGGATGAAAGAGTCAAAGAAGCTCGGAGAAGGTCAGGGAAGGATGAAAGTCAAAGAAGCTCGGAGAAGGTCAGGGAATGATGAAAGTGAAAGAAGCTCGGAGAAGGTCAGGGAAGGGTGAAAGTCTAAGAAGCTCGGAGAAGGTCAGGGAAGGATGAAAGTCAAAGAAGCTCGGAGAAGGTCAGGGAAGGATGAAAAAGTCAAAGAAGCTCGGAGAAGGTCAGGGAAGGATGAAAGTCAAAGAAGCTCGGAGAAGGTCAGGGAAGGATGAAAGTCAAAGAAGCTCGGAGAAGGTCAGGGAAGGGTGAAAGTCAAAGTAGCTCGGAGAAGGTCAGGGAAGGGTGAAAGTCAAAGTAGCTCGGAGAAGGTCCTGGAAGGATGAAAGTCAAAGAAGCTCGGAGAAGGTCAGGGAAGGATGAAAGTCAAAGAAGCTCGGAGAAGGTCAGGGAAGGACGAAAAAGTCAAAGAAGGTCGGAGAAGGTCAGGGAAGGACGAAAAAGTCAAAGAAGCTCGGAGAAGGTCAGGGAAGGAAGAAAAAGTCAAAGAAGCTCGGAGAAGGTCAGGGAAGGATGAAAGTGAAAGAAGCTCGGAGAAGGTCAGGGAAGGATGAAAGTCAAAGAAGCTCGGAGAAGGTGAGGGAAGGATGAAAGTCAAAGAAGCTCGGAGAAGGTCAGGGAAGGATGAAAGTCAAAGAAGCTCGGAGAAAGTCAGGGAAGGGTGAAAGTCAAAGAAGCTCGGAGAAGGTCAGGGAAGGATGAAAGTCAAAGAAGGTCGGAGAAGGTCCTGGAAGGATGAAAGTCAAAGAAGCTCGGAGAAGGTCAGGGAAGGACGAAAGTCAAAGAAGGTCGGAGAAGGTCAGGGAAGGACGAAAAAGTCAAAGAAGCTCGGAGAAGGTCAGGGAAGGAAGAAAGTCAAAGAAGCTCGGAGAAGTTCAGGGAAGGATGAAAGTCAAAGAAGCTCGGAGAAAGTCAGGGAAGGATGAAAGTCAAAGAAGCTCGGAGAAGGTCAGGGAAGGATGAAAGTCAAAGAAGCTCGGAGAAGGTCAGGGAAGGATGAAAAATTCAAGGAAGCTCGGAGAAGGTCAGGGAAGGATGAAAGTCAAAGAAGCTCGGAGAAGGTCAGGGAAGGATGAAAAAGTCAAAGAAGCTCGGAAAAGGTGAGGGAAGGATGAAAGTCAAAGAAGCTCCGAGAAGGTCAGGGAAGGATGAAAAAGTCCAAGAATCTCGGAGAAGGTCAGGAAGGATGAAAAATTTAAAGAAGCTCGGAGAAGGTCAGGGAAGGATGAAAAAGTCAAGGAAGCTCGGAGAAGGTCAGGGAAGGATGAAAGAGTCAAAGAAGCTCGGAGAAGGTCATGGAAGGATGAAAGTCAAAGAAGCTCAGAGAAGGTCAGGGAAGGATGAAAGTCAAAGAAGCTCGGAGAAGGTCAGGGAAGGATGAAAGTCAAAGAAGCTCGGAGAAAGTCAGGGAAGGATGAAAGAGTTAAAGAAGCTCGGAGAAAGTCAGGGAAGGATGAAAGAGTTAAAGAAGCTCGGAGAAGGTCAGGGAAGGATGAAAAATTCCAAGAAGCTCGGAGAAAGTCAGGAAGGATGAAAAATTTAAAGAAGGTCGGAGAAGGTCAGGGAAGGATGAAAAAGTCAAGGAAGCTCGGAGAAGGTCAGGGAAGGATGAAAGAGTCAAAGAAGCTCGGAGAAGGTCAGGGAAGGATGAAAGTCAAAGAAGCTCAGAGAAGGTCAGGGAAGGATGAAAGTCAAAGAAGCTCGGAGAAGGTCAGGGAAGGATGAAAGTCAAAGAAGCTCGGAGAAGGTCAGGGAAGGATGAAAGTCAAAGAAGCTCGGAGAAGGTCAGGGAAGGATGAAAAAGTCAAAGAAGCTCGGAGAAGGTCAGGGAAAGATGAAAGTCAAAGAAGCTCAGAGAAGGTCAGGGAAGGATGAAAGTCAAAGAAGCTCGGAGAAGGTCAGGGAAGGATGAAAGTCAAAGAAGCTCGGAGAAGGTCAGGGAAGGATGAAAGAGTTAAAGAAGCTCGGAGAAGGTCAGGGAAGGATGAAAAATTCCAAGAAGCTCGGAGAAGGTCAGGAAGGATGAAAAATTTAAAGAAGCTCGGAGAAGGTCAGGGAAGGATGAAAAAGTCAAGGAAGCTCGGAGAAGGTCAGGGAAGGATGAAAGAGTCAAAGAAGCTCGGAGAAGGTCAGGGAAGGATGAAAGTCAAAGAAGCTCGGAGAAGGTCAGGGAAGGATGAAAGTTAAAGAAGCTCGGAGAAGGTCAGGGAAGGATGAAAAAGTCAAAGAAGCTCGGAGAAGGTCAGGGAAGGATGAAAGTCAAGTGCTCCTTACCTTGATCAAGTGCTCCTTACCTTGACCGCTCGGCCACCTAGCCTCCTCCATCACCTCGGGCCGCCACGTCGAGGATGGCTCCACCTGGAAACCACAAGCAGTAAAGGACGGCCGGACCTTCGCTGCCTTGAAGACACGTGCACGACAAGCGTTGCTCCCCACAACTCACCACGGGCGCTCTCCTCACCCCAGCCGGCTCCTCTGACACTCACCGCTTTGCCCAGTGCCCCGAGCCTTCAAAGCAAAAACAAACCCCATTACCTAGTCGTACAGGCACCGGTTGCCCCTTCCCGCCTGCCCCACAGCGGAGCCACCTCCCCAGGGCAGAGCAGCTCCAACCAGACACAAATACACGCACAACACCCACACACGAGACCCACAGCGGGAACCGGGGACAACGGAAAATTCGCGGTCAACCAGGAGGACTCCTGGGTCACGCATGCCGATGGGCAAGAGGCAACGGACAGGGCTCCGAGGGAGAACCTACGGCAGCCCTGGGAAAGCAAAGAACCGTGCGTGGTTCCCAAGATACGTGGACTCAACGGGCAAGATGAAGGGGCAAGAAGCCCCTTGGAAAGACGTAAAGATGCGGAGGATGCGCGGAACGAGTCCCGGAACAGGGAGCCAAGAGAACGGAATCACATCGGCTAATGGAAATCATCCTGCAGTCACTGGGTTCCTCTTCAGCATCTGCAGGTAAAAAAAAATCAAACAGAAAACCACAGTGCCAAATCCCAATATCGATCCAGGCGTTAGGAGCGCGATGCAAGAAAAGTAGTGCCCGATCACCAGTGCATTGATAAGTACGAGCACTCAGGACCCTAGATATGGCACTCGAGGCCTCTCCGTCACGCTGGAAAGGATCCTTTATTACAGCGCTACGTGGCCAAAACTGAGAGGAGGGACCTTAAAGAATCTCTTTTTAAATGCCTAAAGGCACAAGATGCGTGGAAGATGTATCAGGCCAACAGGGACCCTTGAACCTTTATGACTGGCGAGTTTGGCCTCCGATATGGGCTTCGAGGCTTCAGGAACAGAGGGCTGACTAGAAGTTTTGAAAACGTGAAGCTCATCCCCGCTTAGGTCACGATGCAATAAGAACGGTGCCTAATTGGCACTCCCAGCCTGCTCCCCTCGGGCACACCCCACCCCTGCCCCCGGCCCCAATCATACTTTGCTCTTCCAGACAGACTTAATTCCCTCCTCGCAGGCAGCCCCACGATAGGAAGAATAAGCCTGTCTGCCTCCCCCGTGCCCCAAAATTCCATGCTGGCTGCTTACCTCTCCTCCTCGCTGCTTGAGTTCTAGGGCTGGGAGTGGCGATACGCAGGGCGAAAGAAAGATGAGCCGCCGAGATCCAAACTCTAGGAAGGTACCAGGCTTCAGGCGCAGGAGCCAACAAAAAGAACTGGAGAAAAGATTCTTATTGGAAACCAGGAAATATTATTAACGCAGGAGACCTAGAAACACAGTGCGCTCACCACCCGGCAACGGAGACTGGAATTCCAGATGCAGTCAGCCAATGAAATCGCACA
Organism: Clamator glandarius; assembly: GCA_033459285.1. Taxonomy (NCBI): domain Eukaryota; kingdom Metazoa; phylum Chordata; class Aves; order Cuculiformes; family Cuculidae; genus Clamator; species Clamator glandarius. Next base: position 76,165 of record JAUNZM010001438.1, read on the forward strand.
GCAGGGGGATTTAACGACTCTAAGAGCTAAATTGGAAACTCAACGACCATAAAAAAATCACAGTGGATAACGTGGACAAGGTAACAACTGCCGTGAGCAATAATAGAGCAAACCTCACTGCTAAGTTCAGGGAAATCCCAAACTCTACTAAATAAGGGAGGCTCGCAGACCCACCGCCCCGATGAAGAAGAGTCGCTCGGCTGCGAACTGTTCCAAACCAAACTAATATCCAATCTCTTCCCCAAGAAACGCAAGGGAAACAAGGAGCAGAACCCTGCGCTGGAGATAGGGAGCAAGCCCACCCCTTTAAGCAGCAAGGTCTCTGATTTTTATAGAATCGCCGGGTTGGAAAAGAGCTACTGAATCGTTGGGTCCAACCGTTTCCATCGGTCATTAAACCGTGTTCCTCGCCGCCTCACCCAAACTAGTTTAATCTCCTTAAAAGCTGCGATGGATTGAACCAGCAACCAAGCCCTAAACTCCTGACAAAGCTCCATGAGCTCCCGAGGCGAGGCCGGGGGTTTATATACCTCCTGGGCCTTCCCAGCCACCACCTGTGAATGGGGTGTGGGAACCTCCTCCCAGGTATAAATAGGGCCTGGGGGCAGCTGGGGTTGATTAACTCTGCTTTTCATTCTCAGCTACAACAACACTACTAAAGGTCTGAAAGCCCCTGCTGAGAAATAACAGTCTGGGGGCTTTCCCTGCAGTGTTGCTGGGTCTGGCAGGGATGGGACTAGGTAGGAAACATTTTAGAATGGGACTTTTTGGGTCCTTTCCTTTATTGTGTTGCTATAATTCTTGCCTACCGGTATCCTTATATCTCTATTCTTTTTTTTCTCTGTGCTCTTTTCTTTCTTCCTTTCTTTCTTTTTTCCCCAGCCTTTAGCATCTGTTCTCTGCCTATACTTTTTTTCCCTTTTCCATCTTTGTCCCAATCCGCATTCCTCATTCTTTTCCCCTGCGATTTCCCTGGCTTGATCCTTGCGGTTTGTTCTTTCTCTGCACCTGCAAACGCCTTGCTTTTCTTTCTTTCTCTCTCTCTCTTTCTCTCTCTCTCTTTTTGTCTCGCTCACCGTTGCTGTTCCAGCTTTTAAATTCCCTCTGCACCTCGACGCTCCCCTTGGCTCTTTGTGCCGTTTCAGAATTTCGGTGCCGGTCCCTGTCGTTTTCTATAATCTTCTGCCTGCAGGGCTCCTAGTTCCTCTCCAACGAGTCAGATCTTTGTGATGTACACGTCTGGCTTTAGAAGCTCCCTGGGCTGAACTGTTCTGCTGAGCTGCTGCTGCAAAGATCCGCGTGTCGATACCTTCCAGGTGCCTGAAGCAGGAGAGCTTTAGGGCATTTTCTTCCTCGTTCCCCCTCCCTTCCCCAGGGTCTGGAACTTAGAGGCACGGGACCCGAGCTGACTTACTTTTGGACGTGCCGGGGATTCCCGGGCTCCTGAAACCGGAGCCTGCCTGATGCTGTTGGGGCAGCGATCGTATCGAGTTCGTTCTGGGAGAGGCAGAGCCACAATCCAGGTGATAAAAGCACCGGCTGCCTCTGTCTCGGATGGAAATCGAGGAGTTTCAGAGCCTTTCCTCTTACGGCTGGGGGTTGCTATTCCAGCTTCTCTGGGACGGCTCGATTGTTCTTCTCAGCCGGGACATTTTAGCCTGGTGGCTACACAAAAGATGTGGCTGTAGGCGATGGAAAGGCTGCTGGGAGAAGGGCACGAAGAGGATCGATAACAAGGAGTGGAAAATGCCCTTTAGAGTTTGCTGCTTCGTTGCAGGCTGAGAAATAGCTCACTCTCTGTGATTTTGGTCCTGTATGGAACATCTCAAAGGTGCTTAATCGATGCTCGATTCTATCTAAATGGTGCGTGAGAATACGATTACGTAAACCCGGGGGCAGCAGAGAGACGGGTTAATCGATACGGGCTGCAGTACCGCGTTGCGGCCACCCGGGGGCAGCAGAGAGACGGGTTAATCGATACGGGCTGCAGTACCGCGTTTCGGGCACCCGGGGGCAGCAGAGAGACGGGTTAATCGATACGGGCTGCAGTACCGCGTTTCGGGCACCCGGGGGCAGCAGAGAGACGGGTTAATCGATACGGGCTGCAGTACCGCCTTGCGGCCACCCGGGGGCAGCAGAGAGACGGGTTAATCGATACGGGCTGCAGTACCGCGTTGCGGCCACCCGGGGGCAGCAGAGAGACGGGTTAATCGATACGGGCTGCAGTACCGCGTTGCGGCCACCCGGGGGCAGCAGAGAGACGGGTTAATCGATACGGGCTGCAGTACCGCGTTGCGGCCACCCGGGGGCAGCAGAGAGACGGGTTAATCGATACGGGCTGCAGTACCGCGTTGCGGCCACCCGGGGGCAGCAGAGAGACGGGTTAATCGATACGGGCTGCAGTACCGCGTTGCGGCCACCCGGGGGCAGCAGAGAGACGGGTTCATCCATTCAGGCTGCGCTTCCCTCCGCCTGTTTTCCCTTCTCCATCCTTCAAATTCCCAGCATCCAAACGAAGAGAAGAGAATCTCCTTCAAATTAGCGGCAAACCTTTTCACTTGTGCACCTGAACAGAAACCACAAGGGAAGTTAGGACTTGCAAGCCTGCAAACAGCATCACTGGACTAAGGTTTATAAATAACCAGGAGAATCCAATTTATTCTAGTTCTCTATTATTTGTACATTATCCTAGGGGGTCTTTGTGCATTCGGAGGGGCTGTGGTCCCGTTCTGGGGAGTCCCTGTGCCCGTTGTTTGAGTCTGTGCCCATCTGTGGGGCTTGGTTTTTTGAATCTCTGAGCCCATTTTGGGGGGGCCTTAGATTTGGGGGTTGGGGCTCCAGACTTGGTGTTGGCATCTCCGTGCCCATTGTTGTTGTCTCTGGGCTTGTTTGGCGGGTGTCTGTGCTCTTTCTTTGTGTCTCGGCTCCTATTTTTGGGCTCTCTGTGGAGGTGTCCACCCACACGCTCTGATAATCGTAGGCCTGGAAATCAGGGAAAAAAAAAGAGGAAAATATAGAAACTGTGGCAGAAGGGGCAGGTCGCTCCTGAGGGCTACAAGGACAAAGTGGGATCGTGTAGAGAAAAGAACCTGAAGGACTAAAGACCGATTAGAACTCAGATGGGCCCGTTCTCTGAAAGATAATAACAAATTATCTCACCAGGGGAGATTTAGGCTGGACATTAGGAACAAATTTTTCACAGAAAGGGTCATTGGGCACTGGAACAGGCTGCCCAGGGAGGGGGTGATTCCCCTTCCCTGGAGGTGTTTAAGGCACGGGGGGACGAGGTGTCGAGGGGCATGGTTTCGTGTTTGATAGGAGCGCTTGGGCTCGATGATCCGGCGGGTCTCTCCCAACCTGGTTATTCCATGAAATCTTTCTTAAAATATATTGATAAGGAAGGAAGGAGCCCAGGAGAATCTCTGCCCTTGGCTGGATGCAGGGGAACAATAGTGACCGAGGATGAGGATGGATAAGGTGCTTAAGGCCCCCTTGGCCTCAGCCTTTAGTAGGAAGGCAAGAGGTACCCTGGCTGCTCCACCTCCTGAGGCTGCAGGCAGGGAGGAGGCACGGAACGAGGTTCCCTCGCTCCAAGAAGAAAGGGCGAGAGACCTGCTGGGCAAATTCAATATTCATAAGGCTGCGCGGCTCGCGGGGATTGGCCCGAGGCTATTGAGAGCTGGCGGAGGCGCTTGCCAAACCTCTCGGCATCATCTGCCGGCGCTCGGGAGGAATTCTCACCCCAATATTCCTGAGATGCTGCCTGAGCCTCCCCCTTGGTGCGAGCGCTTGGCTGGGAAGCTAACGATTCGATTTCCTCGAGCCAGCGACAGAGACAGAGCTGAAGGCGCCTCCGCAAAGAGCGAGAAAGAAATGGGCTTCAGCCCGCACTTCGAGGAACCCTTCCCTAGTTCCCGTCTGTCGGAGGAGACGGAATGGCTCCAGCAGGCGCCCGGGACGGCCACACGTGCCGCTGCGGAATCCACGGGGCTGCACGGAGGGGCTCCTTGCACCCCAGTTACTAGGACTCGCTCCAGAACCAACTGAGCTCCAGAGCTGCAACCCATAGGTCTTCGGGCCGAGAACCAAAGTGCCGGCACCGAGGACCGGTCTGAGGCTACAGCTATTTGCAATTAGCCGCGGGGAAATACAAATAATTCAATAATACATCGCGGTTTAGGGCGACAAGCAGCCAAAGATTGTTCGAGTCGCGCATCGGTGAAAAGCTAAAGGGGGAAAAAGAGAGAAGGAAAAGAGCAGCCGACGAGCTCTCTCCTGCTGGGAAAAGAGACCGAGAAGGAATTGAAAAGCGCGAGCGGCGACTTGGTACGATGAGCTTCGCCTCTCCAGGCCGACAGCTGCTGCCCAGAACGATCTAGAGATTTTCGAAAGCTCCGAGACTGATGGGAACCCAAGTGCCATAGACTGCGAGGCTTGCGAGTGGATTCCTAGGCAGGGGATCGACCATCCCCAGAGAATTCCGAGCAGCTGGAGGGGGGTCGGTTCATCTTTTTGTTTAGATCCAAATCGTAAGCTCCAAAAGACAAACCTTTTGGCACCTACCAACTGAAGAAAACGTTTCTCTGCGTGTGTTTGAGAGACGGTGTTATCGCCCAGGTAGTTACTGAGCGATCGCAGGCAAAGAAGGGGGCAGCCAACCCAGATTGAGAGCGGATGGAAATGATCCTCCTCGAGATGCAAAAGCCACTGGAATCTTCATTGAATCGAAGTTCTCAAAGCGATGAAACGGCAATTTTTTTCTACTCCGTGACAAAATGAATTGCAAGGTCAGAAAATAAGCGTATATATTAGCTGAGCTGACAAGGCAGAACGACGCGGGAAACTTGGCTAAAGCCGTATTGGAAAAATAGGGATGAGCAGGTTTTGAAACCCTGTCCACGCGCAGAGGAGAAAAGTTTTAGTAGCTCCCAGAGGCAGGCGGCGAGCGCAAGTATGATCCTTCGGGAAAAAACTAGCAGCGTTCTCTTCAATGGGGAAACCCCTTTCTCCTGGGATAATCGACTCCGTGCCCTTTGGCATCTGAGCTCATTTAGCTCAAGGGGCAGTAATTGTGTCATAAACCTAAACCCCCAACCAGGGTGCAACTTCCAATTATTAAACCTTTTCTAGTCTGAACGGAGCAGGCAGAGAAGGCCGGGGAAGAAGGTGGGAGACGGTGGGAGCACGATGGAGAACGTCGGAGAAGGTTGGAGAAAGTCAGAGAAGGTCAAAGACGGTTGAAGGAGGTCGAAGAAGGTCGGAGAAAGATGGAGAAGGTCAAAGGAGGACAAAGAAGGTCGGAGAAAGATGGAGAAGGTCAAAGGAGGACAAAGAAGGTCGGAGAAAGATGGAGAAGGTCAAAGGAGGACAAAGAAGGTCGGAGAAAGATGGAGAAGGTCAAAGGAGGACAAAGAAGGTCGGAGAAAGATGGAGAAGGTCAAAGGAGGACAAAGAAGGTCAGAGAGAGATGGAGAAGGTCGGAGAAGGACAAAGAAGGTCGGAGAGAGATGGAGAAGGTCGGAGAAGGACAAAGAAGGTCGGAGAAAGATGGAGAAGGTCAAAGGAGGACAAAGAAGGTCGGAGAAAGATGGAGAAGGTCAAAGGAGGACAAAGAAGGTCGGAGAGAGATGGAGAAGGTCGGAGAAGGACAAAGAAGGTCGGAGAGAGATGGAGAAGGTCGGAGAAGGACAAAGAAGGTCGGAGAAAAATGGAGAAGGTCGGAGAAGGACAAAGAAGGTCAGAGAAGGTCAGAGAAGGTCAGAGAAGGTCAGAGAAGGTCAGAGAAGGTCAGAGAAGGTCAGAGAAGGTCAGAGAAGGTCAGAGAAGGTCAGAGAAGGTCAGAGAAGGTCAGAGAAGGTGGAAGAAGGTGGAAGAAGGTGGAAGAAGGTGGAAGAAGGTGGAAGAAGGTGGAAGAAGGTGGAAGAAGGTGGAAGAAGGTGGAAGAAGGTGGAAGAAGGTGGAAGAAGGTGGAAGAAGGTGGAAGAAGGTGGAAGAAGGTGGAAGAAGGTGGAAGAAGGTGGAAGAAGGTGGAAGAAGGTGGAAGAAGGTGGAAGAAGGTGGAAGAAGGTGGAAGAAGGTGGAAGAAGGTGGAAGAAGGTGGAAGAAGGTGGAAGAAGGTGGAAGAAGGTGGAAGAAGGTGGAAGAAGGTGGAAGAAGGTGGAAGAAGGTGGAAGAAGGTGGAAGAAGGTGGAAGAAGGTGGAAGAAGGTGGAAGAAGGTGGAAGAAGGTGGAAGAAGGTGGAAGAAGGTGGAAGAAGGTGGAAGAAAATCGGAGAAGGTCGCAAAAGGTCAAAAAATATCAGAGAAGTCGGAGAAGTTCAAAGAAGTTCAAAGAAGGTCAAACAAGGTCGGAGACGGTGGGAGAAGAACGAAGAATGTTGGAGAAAGCCGGAGAAAATCGGAGTAGGTCAAAGAAGATCAATGAATATTGGAGAAGATCAGAGAAGATCAAAGAAGGTCGAAGAAGTTCAAACAGGTTTAGAGAAAAACGGAGAAGTTCGAAGAACGTCAAAGGAGATTGAAGAAGGTCAAAGAAGGTCGAAGAAGGTCAGAGAAGACCAGAGAAGGCCAAAGCAGGTCCAAGAATGCTGGAGAAAGTCAAAAAAGTTCAGAGAAGGTCAGAGATGTTCAGAGAAGGTCGAAGAAGCCGGAGAAGGTGGAAGAAGGTGGAAGAATTTGGAAGACGGTGGGAGACAATCGGAACAGGTGGGAGCAGGTGAGAGCAGGTCGTAGAAAGTTGGAGAAGGTCAAAGAAGGTCAAAGAAGGTCAAAGAATATCGGAAAAGCTGGAGAAGGTCAAATCATTTTGAAGAAGGTCAAACAAGGTCGGAGAAAGACGAAGAAGGTGGAAGAATGTCCAAGAAGGTCAAAGAAGATCAGAGAAGGCCAAAGAAGGCAAAATAAGGTCAAAGAAGGCTGGAGAAGGTCCGAGAAGTTCAGAGAAGATCAGGGAAGGTCAAAGAAGGCCAAAGAAGGCAAAATATGACCAAAGGAGGCCGGAGAAGGCTGGAGAAGGTCAGAGAAGATCAGGGATGGTCGAAGAAAGTCAAACAAGGCCAAAGAAGGCCACAGAGGGCCAGAAAAGGCGAAAAGGGTGGAAGAAGTTCTAAAAAATATCTGAGAAGTCGGAGAAGGTCAAAGAAGGTCAAACAAGGTCGGAGAATGTGGAAGAAGCTGGGAGACGGTCTGAGCAGGTGGGAGCAGGTCGGAGAAAGTCAGAGAAAGTCAAGGAATATCGTAGACGGTCGGAGAAGGTCAGAGAAGGTCGAAGAAGGTCAAACAAGATCAGGAAAGGCCAAAGAAGGGCGAAGAAGGTCAGTGAAAGTCGGAGAAAATGATAGAAGGTCGGAGAAGGTCAAAGAAGGTCGGAGAAGGTCAAAGAAGGTCGGAGAAGGTCAAAGAAGGTCGGAGAAGGTCAAAGAAGGTCAAAGAAGGTCGGAGAAGGTCGGAGAAGGTCGGAGAAGGTCGGAGAAGGTCGGAGAAGGTCGGAGAAGGTCGGAGAAGGTCGGAGAAGGTCGGAGAAGGTCGGAGAAGGTCGGAGAAGGTCGGAGAAGGTCAAAGAAGGTCAAAGAAGGTCAAAGAAGGTCAAAGAAGGTCAAAGAAGGTCAAAGAAGGTCAAAGAAGGTCAAAGAAGGTCAAAGAAGGTCAAAGAAGGTCAAAGAAGGTCAAAGAAGGTCAAAGAAGGTCAAAGAAGGTCAAAGAAGGTCAAAGAAGGTCAAAGATGTCCGGAGAAGTCTGGAGAAGGCAAATAAGGCCAGAGAAGTTCAAAACAGGTCAAAGACGGCCGGAGAAGGTCAAAGAAGGTCAGAGAAGGTCAAAGAAGGTGGGAAAAGGTGGAAGAAGTTGGAAGAAGGTCAGAGAAGGCCAGAGAAAGCCGAAGAAAATTGGAGAAAGTCAGGAAGTTCAAAAAGTATCAGAGAAGTCGGAGAACGTAAAAGAAGATCAAAGAAGGTCAAACGAGGTGGGAGACGGTAAAAGAACTTCAAAGAATATCGGAGAAGGTTGGAGGAGGTCAAAGAAGGTCGAAGAATGACAAAGAAGGCCAAAGAAAGCCGAAGAAGGTCGAAGCAGGTCAGAGAATGTCAGAAAACGTCAGAGAAGGGCAGAGAAGGACAGAGAAGGACAAAGAAGTTAGAAGAATATCAAAGAGGGTCAAAGAAGGTAAAAGAAGGTCGGAGAAGGTCAGAGAAGGTCAGAGAAGGCAAAAGAGGCCAAAGGAAACCAAAAATGGCCAGAGAAGGCCACAGAAAGCCAGAGAGGCCAGAGAGGCCAGAGAGGGTGGAAGAAGTTCAAAAAATATCGGAGAAGGTCAGAGAAGGTCAAACAAGGTTGGAGAATGTGGAAGAAGGTGGGAGACGGTCGGAGCAGGTGGGAGAAAGTCAAGGAATATCGTAGACTGACAGAGAAGGTCAAAGAAGGTCGAAGAAGGTCAAACAAGGTCAGGAAAGGCCGAAGAAGGTCAGTGAAATTTGGAGAAAATGAAAGAAGGTCAGAGAAAGCCAAAGAAGTTCGAAGAAGGCCAAAGAAGTTTGGAGAAGGTCAGAGAAGGTCAAAGAAATTCAAAAAAGGTCGGAGAAGGTCAAACAAGGTCAAACAAGGTGGAAGAATGTGGGAGACGGTGTGAGAAGGTCGGAGAAAGTCAAATAGTTTAAAGAATATCGGAGAACATCAAAGAAGGCCAAAGAAGTCTGGAGAAGGCCAAAGAAGGCCAAACAAGGCCAAAGAAGGTCGGAGAAGGTCAAAGAATCAAAGAGGAGGTCGAAGCGGGACGGAGGAGGTCGCAGCGGGACGGAGAAATTCAAAGAAGGTCAGAAAAGGTAAAGGAAGGTCTAAGGATGTCAGAGAAGGTCAAAGAAGCTCAGAGAAGGTGAGGGAAGGAGGAAAGTCAAAGAAGCTTGGAGAAGGTCAGGGAAGGATGAAAGTCAAAGAAGCTCGGAGAAGGTCAGGGAAGGATGAAAGAGTCAAAGAAGCTCGGAGAAGGTCAGGGAAGGATGAAAGTCAAAGAAGCTCGGAGAAGGTCAGGGAAGGATGAAAGTCAAAGAAGCTCGGAGAAGCCAAGTCAAGCACAGGGCATTGCAGCAAAGCCAGGGCACAACACAACAGTCCAAAGCCAAGCGCAGGACACCACAGCAAACTCAAAGGCAAAGCCAAAGACAGTGCTATACGACAAACTCCAACGCCAAGTCAAACGGTGCAACACAACGCTGCAATACAACCCCTCCCTGCGATGACAAAACACCTCCCTTCTTCCCAACGTAACATCAGCCCCGATCCCTCAACTTAACTTTCAGAGGTCCGAGAGCCAGAAGCCACGCCTCGCAGAAGCGGCCCAAATGGCATTCGCTGTCGAGGATGGTCCTGCGGTCACCGGGTTCCTCTCCATCTGCAAGAAAACAGAACAAAAACCACAGTATCGCCAGCCAGCTCCACCCTACACAGGGCCCCGCCTGTGGCAAATCCACAGGCCCGCGCTCCACCTCCCTGCTACCCGCCTGACCTCAAACGCTCTTCCCGGGCCAAAAGCAGCCCAAGTGGCACCTACAAAACAAAAGAGAAACGCTCAGCTGAGTTGCTCTGTAAAACTTGCCTCTTAGACATCTGTATAGACAACAACCTCCTCGCCTCTCAGACCATTTGTCTACACAAAGCTTCGCCCCTCTAGGCTGCGTGTGGCTCCGGCAGAAGAGAAAGCAAAAACACACGTGCTCAGATACTACCCTAAAACAAAGAAGACCCGCGGTCTTTATTCCCCTGGTCCCGCTCCTTTACCTCGAGTGCTGCCCACCTCGGGCACCGGCATCTTCTCCTTGTGCTTTGAGGCTTACGTGCCACCTGGAACACACAAACAGCAAGGAACGCTTGTGACTCCGTGAACTGAGCCGTGTGAGCTATAACTGCTTCTTCGTGTAACTCACCGTTGCTGTCCTTGGCCGACACGGCTCCCGTACCGCTATTCCATTTTGGTCATTGCTCTGTATCTCAAAAGAGAAAAAAACCCAAAACGCAATTACTAGCTCTGTAGGTACAAGTTGCAGTTAACTGCTGACTCGGCAGCCGACTCCCTTGGCTACGGAATCTACCCCCGATCCAACTGCTGCCCCTCGCTGCCGGAGCCGATGCCTCTGCACGTGGAAAACTCAACATTGGATAACTCACCCCCAAACTCGACAATAACTAAGCAATTCCACACGCCGTTTCGATTCGGGAATACCGACGCTTCTTCACGCAATAGCCGGGCAGGAAAAAAAAAAAAAAGTTAAAATCAGATCTTAACAACCGCACGCAGCAGATTTATTGCGCTGAGAATTTAAACTGCTCAACCGACGCTCCGGCGGCATATCCGAGATGGCTTCGGTCGTTCCCTCTGTGGCCACATAACCGACCAAAAATGATTCTCTTCGCCCCATATATCCATGGCTACTTGCTCTATAATGCATCGTATCGCCTTGCCCTTCAAAATCCATACAGGAATATCTAAACATAGAATTTCGCTGCTATCCTTCTGCTGACGACCGTTTCTTTAGCTCAGGCAGAGCGGCTCCAGCCACATACAAACGTGCGCGGACCGACTCTGCGCAGAAAACCGATGATGGGAAATAAAAAGGAAACTCGGTAAGAAGGACTTTCTAAAGAGAGCTGGAGTTGACCGAGATGACGCAGGGACTTACGAGAAAGAGTATGTTGGCCCTTGCAAAATGGAAGACCGGGCCCCTTAAGGAGACGTAGCCGCAACTAGAAGGATGCGAGGCTGAGCCCCGCTTAAACACCTCAAAACAGAACACATAGGGAAGAAGTCCCACAACGGGGATTTAAGAAAATGGAACGATAAAGGCTTAGGATGCCGACGTGTCCCGCGATGCCTATGCGATAGGCGACTGACCGCAAACTGCCAAAAGGCAAGACCTATCTACGCTTGAAGATTGCGGCGCGAGAAGAGCGCTGCCCGATCGGCCCCTTACTAAGAACAGACCTCCGAGAGTCTAGAGATGACGTGTGGCTCAAACGCAAAGATGACATCGAGACCTGCAGAAGATTTAAGATGCGGCAGAGTCTACCTACTCTAAAGAACGAGACAGATATGGGCTGGAACCGCCCTGCCTGGCACACGCTAGCTCGGGGCTGAAAATTAAAGCCCTCTCCAAACCTGTAATGAGGCGTACTCTTCCCGCACAACCCTCTACCCTAGGCTAAACCTGCCGTTCTCAACATTCTGACCTCTTCACGGCCAAAATATCAGCCCCCTTAACTTCCTGAGGACTACGGGCCCGAAGCCGTCCTGGGCAGAAAAACTCAAACCGCGCCGACTAACTGGAAAAACCCCACACCGTCGCGTTGTCCTGGACTATAATCTGCCAAAAAAATCCTGACGGAAAACACGGTGCCGAGTCAGCATCGCGCCACGCGCTGCCGACATCTCGTACTAAACCCGCTGCAAAACCGCCGAGGCGTTGCGCTCACCCGTTCGGTGCCGATTCAAACGTTGGACGCTGCGGTCATCGCCCGGGGCGCTTCGGTCCGTCCCCCTCTCCTTCTCCCTACCGTCCGGCTCATCTGAAGTGCTCTGCCTGTTGCCACCGTGCTCCACGGAGCACCTGCCAAACCAACGTTAAACACGTAACTGAGATGCCAAATACTACTTGACTCTTCAAGACGTACTTAATTTCCTCCTCACCGTCAAAGCCACGATAGTGAGAAGAAGCCAGACTACCTCACCGGCGCCACAAAACCCCGTGCCGTCTGCTTACCTTTCCTCGCCGCCGCTCCCATTGTAGGGACGTAACGGCGCCGATACCCAGGACGAAAGAAAGATGAGCCGTGGAGATCCAAATTCTAGGAACTTACCAGACTGTAGTCGCAGGAGGGAACAATGAAAACTTAAAAAATAATAACCTTTACTAGTTTTCAAAAAGAATAAACACGGAACACCTAAGAACACGGGACGCTCACAGCACAGCAATGGAGACTGGAATTACGGAGGCACTCGGCCAATTAAAAACTCACAGCGGTGGGATTTAACTGCTCTAAGACCTAAATTGGAAACTCAACAAACAGGAAAAAATCACGATGGATAACAGGGACAAGGCAGAAACTGCTGCGAGCGATAATAAAGCGAATCTCACCGGTAAGTTCAGGAAAAATCCAAAACTCCGCTAAATAAGGGAAGCTTGTGCGCCCACAGACCGGGTGAAGAAGAGCTGCTCAGCTGCAAACAGTTACAAACCAAAACAAGAACCGTCCTCTTACCTGAGAAAAGCCAGAGAAGACGGGGACAAAATCCTGTGCTGCAGAGAGGCAGCGAGTCTGTACCTTTAAGTAGCGACCTCTCTGACATTTGGAAGGAAGGAGACGGGAAAGAGGCAAAGAAGTCAGTCGAGGAACACCATAAGTAGAAGGTACGAGGGAGCAGAGACCTCAGAGTCCTAGAGATTGCATTTTTTAGGGCAACTAAGACATCTGAGGAGCAAATCCCTCTGATAAGCGAACCAGACAATCGCTGCACGAAGGTCCAGACGATCCACGCCTCGTGTCTCGACCTCATCGCTGCCTCCCATCGGCTGAAGAGAGGCTGGAATGACAGAAACTTGAAGAGCGCTCGCAGCGGATGCCCCGACTGACCCGAGAAACATGAATGAACCCATCTCCCTTTCCCCGGTTCCAAATCGTTAAAGCCCTTTTCCACCCCTGAAAAGTCAAAGAAAGAACCCTGCTGTATTTTAGCTCCTTGGCCCTGATGCGTTGATGTTCCTTGGGAGCTGTGCTCCGGAGCTTTTCCCAAGGTTCCCCCGGTCCCTTCTCTCCTATACCAGCCCACAGAATAGACTTACTCCCCTAGGCTAAAGTATTGAAATCTAAATTATTATCCCCCGTGAAGTGCCTGCTATAAACTATAGAGATTCAAGGATAAGTGCATTAACCGCCACAGAATGAGGAACAGCAACAAGTTGCTGGGCAATCGGAAATCCTAGATAAAAACAAAGAAACCAGGAAAAAAAATCAACTGATCAACCAAAAACCAAAAAAAAACCCCCCCAAAAAAAAAAACCACCTTGCCCCCTCAAACACCTAATTGAAAAATACTGACCAAATACACATCAACATACAAACAAACAAAAAAAAAAACCTTACAAAAAAAACAAAAAAAAAGCTTCCCGGTGTAGCAAACCCTCATGGAAAGCTGCGCTGAGTCAAACCAGCAGCTAACCTCTGATCTCAAGGAAAACCAGAGGCTGAATGAGCTCCCGAGGCGAGGCCGGGGGCTTATATACCCCCTGGGCCTTCCCAGGCATCACCTGTGACTGAGGGGTGGTGACCTCCCTCAAAGGTATAAATAGGGTCTGCGGAACAGCTGGGTTTTATTGACTCTCCCTTACATTCTCAGAGAGAGAGATGCTGCTACTCTGCCTGAAAGGATCCTTACCAGAAATAAAGGTCCATGCGCTTTCGCTGCGACGCTGCTTGTTGTGACGGTCACAGGACCGGGTAGCAAACTTGTTAGAGCTGGATGTTTGGGTTCCTTTCATTTACCGTGCTGCAATACAATTTTTGGTTTTTGGTGTTCCCTTACCCCAATTCTTTTTCTTTCTATGCTGTTTTCTCTGTCTTTTTTTTTTCCTTCCGGTCTTTAGTATCTGTCTGGTGTCTGTAGTTCTTTTTTTTCTTGTCTATCTCATTCTCCTCATTCTCCACCCAAGCATTCGACCTCCTGCCGGCCACAACAGGCCATCCCTCCTAGGACCCGTGGCTCCCCGGGAACGGCGTTCCCGGGGGCCCCAAAAGTTAATCTTGCCTCAAGAAAACCTGGTCCCGGGTCAGTCTGCACCCAAACCTTGGCGATGAACATCGCCTCGCAGACTGGCCGGGACCGGGGAAAAAAAAACCCAGCTGGGGGAAAAAAAAAATCCCCCAGCTGGGGTTTTTTTATTCTATTATAATTTTTTAAAAAGCTAAGTACCTGCAAAGCAAAATATCACACACACAAAATCTCTAAAAGCAACCCCGCCACCCCCAAACCGCATACGCAAACCCTCACCCAGAAAACCCTCCTCGTTCTCCACCCAAGCATTCAACCTCCTGCCGGCCACAACGGGCCAGTGCCCTGCACCTCACGGCTCCCCAGGAACGGCGTTCCGAGTCACCTCCAAATTGAGCCCTGCCTCAAAGAAAGCTGGCCCCGGCTCAGACTGCATCCAAAACTTGGTGATCGACCACACTTTGCAAACTGCCCGAGACCAGGGATAAAATAACCCAGCCAGGGGAAAACATAACAAACTCCAGCAGGGCTTTCTTTATTCTATTTTCAATCTTGGGTCCTGAGTGCCTCCAAAGGAAAACGCTCCATTCCGCACACAAATTCTATGGAGACGACAATAAATGACACCCACCTCCACACACCCAGATGCTAATACACCTTCGCAAACACACCTCCGTGCATCCAAACCCTCAACCCTAGACACGGTCAGACACATCAAATTCTAAGTCCCACATATGTAATCCTAAGTACCGCACGGGCTGTAATGAACGTACTTGGTTTTGAGGTACTTAGGTCCTGCTTCAATAGCTCAGGCCCCAGAGCCTTGATCGTCGCTCCTGTGGCTTCGTAGCCGCGAGGATTCTACTCTCCTCGCTTGCCTGACCTATGGGTACTTGTTCAGCAGTGTAGTATATGACCCTACGCAAGTACTCTGCATATCAGCATATTACCCACACAATATTTCTGCTGCGCTTCTGTTAATGTCTCCATCTTCATTGCCCTGGGCAGAGCAGTTCCAGCCAGACAAACACATAGAGCAGCACCACACATGATAGACCGATAGCAATCCAGATAGAAAAAGAAAACTAAGGAGGATGACACCCAGACCAGAGATGCCATGGGGCAGGAAGACCTAAGGACTGCAAGAACAACTCAATGACAATTCTGGAAAAGTGACCCTTACAAAGGCATATGGCCACAAGTGAAAGATGGACATACAAGAATCTGTGCCTAAATACTTTAAATGCAGGGAACAGATAAAAGAAGTCCCAGAAGAGGGAAAGAGGGACGCAAAAAGTCCCAGAAGAGGGAAAGAGGGACGCAAAAAGTCCCAGAAGAGGGAAAGAGGGACGCAAACAGTCCCAGAAGAAGGGAAAGAGGGACGCAAAAAGTCCCAGAAGAAGGGGGGAGGGACGCAAACAGTCCCAGAAGAGGGGGGGTAGGGACGCAAACAGTCCCAGAAGAGGGGGGGTAGGGACGCAAACAGTCCCAGAAGAGGGGGGGAGGGACGCAAACAAGTCCCAGAAGAGGGGGGGAGGGACGCAAACAGTCCCAGAAGAAGGGGGGGGAGGGACGCAAACAGTCCCAGAAGAGGGGGGGGGAGGGACGCAAACAAGTCCCAGAAGAGGGGGGGGGGAAAGGAACACAAACAAGTCCCAGAAGGGGGGGAGGGGGAGGGACACAAAGAGAGACCCTAGAGATGAAGGCCAAGCATGGCAAAAGCATAGAGAACATCAAGACCTGCAGAAGACCCAAGGCACAGTACACATAGTACATCAACAACACAACAACAGACAGGCTGGAACCGCACTGTCCAGGACATGCTAGCTTTGGCCTGAGAAGTAGGCCCTTTTGCCTTAACCTGCCCAAAGGGGACTGTCCCAGCACAGTACTCTTTCTACACTACTGCTACAACCCCTCCCTGCTATGACAAAACACCTCCCTTCTTCCCAACGTAACATCAGCCCCGATCCCTCAACTTAACTTTCAGAGGTCCGAGAGCCAGAAGCCACGCCTCGCAGAAGCAGCCCGAATCGCATTCGCTGTCGAGGATGGTCCTGCGGTCACCGGGTTCCTCTACATCTGCAAGAAAACAGAACAAAAAACACAGTATCGACAGTCAGCTCCACCCTACACAGGGCCCCGCCTGTGGCAAATCCACAGGCCCGCGCTCCACCTCCCTGCTACCCGCCTGACCTCAAACGCTCTTCCCGGTCCAAAAGCAGCCCAAGTGGCACCTACAAAACAAAAGAGAAACGCTCAGCTGAGTTGCTCTGTAAAACTTGCCTCTTAGACATCTGTATAGACAACAACCTCCTCACCTCTCAGACCATTTGTCTACACAAAGCTTCGCCCCTCTAGGCTGCGTGTGGCTCCGGCAGAAGAGAAAACAAAAACACACGTGCTCAGATACTACCCTAAAACAAAGATGGCCTGCGGTCTTTATTCCCCTGGTCCCACTCCTTTATCTCGACTGCTGCCCACCTCGGGCACCGCCATCTTCTCCTTGTGCTTTGAGGCTTACGTGCCACCTGTAACACACAAACAGCAAGGAACGCTTGTGACTCCGTGAACTGAGACATGTGAGCTATAACTGCTTCTTCGTGTAACTCACCGTTGCTGTCCTTTGCCGACACGGCTCCCGTACCGCTATTCCATTTTGGTCATTGCTCTGTATCTCAAAAGAGAAAAAAAACCCAAAACGCAATTACTATCTCTGTAGGTACAAGTTGTAGTTAACTGCTGACTCAGCAGCCAACTCCCTTGGCTATGGAATCTACCCCCGATCCAACTGCTGCCCCTCGCTGCCGGACCCGATGCCTCTGCACGTGTAAAACTCAACATTGGATAACTCACCCCCAAACTCGACAATAACTAAGCAATTCCACACGCCGTTTCGATTCGGGAATACCGACTCTTCTTCACGCAATAGCCGGGCAGGAAAAAAAAAAAAAAAAGTTAAAATCAGATCTTAACAACCGCACACACCAGATTTATTGCGCTGAGAATTTAAACTGCTCAACCGACGCTCCGGCGGCATATCCAAGATGGCTTCGGTCGTTCCCTCTGTGGCCACATAACCGACCAAAAATGATTCTCTTCGCCCCATATATCCATGGCTACTTGCTCTATAATGCATCGTATCGCCTTGCCCTTCAAAATCCATACAGGAATATCTAAACATAGAATTACACTGCTATCCTTCTGCTGACTACCGTTTCTTTAGCTCAGGCAGAGCGGCTCCAGCCACATACAAACGTGCGCGGACCGACTCTGCGCAGAAAACCGATGATGGGAAATAAAAAGGAAACTCGGTAAGAAGGACTTTCTAAAGAGAGCTGGAGTTGACCGAGATGACGCAGGGACTTACGAGAAAGAGTATGTTGGCCCTTGCAAAATGGAAGACCGGGCCCCTTAAGGAGACGTAGCCGCAACTAGAAGGATGCGAGGCTGAGCCCCGCTTAAACACCTCAAAACAGAACACATACGGAAGAAGTCCCACAACGGGGATTTAAGAAAATGGAACGATAAAGGCTTAGGATGCCGACGTGTCCCGCGATGCCTATGCGATAGGCGACTGACCGCAAACTGCCAAAAGGCAAGACCTATCTCTAGACTCTGTGAGACGTACTTAATTTCCTCCTCACCGTCAAACCCACGATAGGGAGAAGAAGCCAGAATACCTCACCGGCGCCACAAAACCCCGTGCCGTCTGCTTACCTCTCCTCGCCGCCGCTCCCATTGTAGGGACGTAACGGCGTCGATACCCAGGACGAAAGAAAGATGAGTCGTGGAGATCCAAATTCTAGGAACTTACCAGACTGTAGTCGCAGGAGGGAACGATGAAAACTTAAAAAATAATAACCTTTACTAGTTTTCAAAAAGAGTAAACACGGAACACCTAAGAACACGGGACGCTCACAGCACAGCAATGGAGACTGGAATTACGGAGGCACTCGGCCAATTAAAAACTCACAACGGTGGGATTTAACTGCTCTAAGACCTAAATTGGAAACTCAACAAACAGGAAAAAACCACGATGGATAACAGGGACAAGGCAGAAACTGCTGCGAGCGATAATAAAGCGAATCTCACCGGTAAGTTCAGGAAAAATCCAAACCTCTGCTAAATAAGGGAAGCTTGTGCACCCACAGACCGGATGAAGAAGAGCTGCTCAGCTGCAAACAGTTATAAACCAAAACAAGAACCGTCCTCTTACCTGAGAAAGACCAGAGAAGACGGGGACAAAATCCTGTGCTGCAGATGGGCAGCGAGTCTGTACCTTTAAGTAGAAAGCTCTCTGACATTTGGAAGGAAGGAGATGGGAAAGAGGCAAAGAAGTCAGTCGAGGAACACAATAAGTAGAAGGTACGAGGGAGCAGAGACCTCAGAGTCCTAGAGATTGCATTTTTTAGGGCAACTAAGACATCTGAGGAGCAAATTCCTCTGATATGCGAACCAGACAATCGCTGCACGAAGGTCCAGACGATCCACGCCTCGTGTCTCGACCTCATCGCTGCCTCCCATCGGCTGAAGAGAGGCTAGAATGACAGAAACTTGAATAGCGCTCGCAGCGGATGCCCCGACTGACCCGAGAAACATGAATGAACCCATCTCCCTTTCCCCGGTTCCAAATCGTTAAAGCCCTTTTCCACCCCTGAAAAGTCAAAGAAAGAACCCTGTTGTATTTTAGCTCCTTGACCCTGATGCGTTGATGTTCCTTGCGAGCTGTGCTCCGGAGCTTTTCCCAAGGTTCCCCCGGTCCCTTCTCTCCTATACCAGCCCACAGAATAGACTTACTCCCCTAGGCTAAAGTATTGAAATCTAAATTATTATCCCCCGAGAAATGCCTGCTATAAACTATAGAAATTCAAGGATAAGTGCATTAACCGCCACAGAATGAGGAACAGCAACAAGTTGCTGGGCAATCGGAAATCCTAGATAAAAACAAAGAAACCAGGAAAAAAAATCAACTGATCAACCAAAAACCAAAAAAAACCCCCCAAAAAAAAAAAAACCACCTTGCCCCCTCAAACACCTAATTGAAAAATACTGACCAAATACACATCAACATACAAACAAACAAACAAAAAAACCTTACAAAAAAACAAAAACAAAAAAAAAGCTTACCGGTCTAGCAAACCCCCATGGAAAGCTGCGCTGAGTCAAACCAGCAGCTAACCTCTGATCTCAAGGAAAACCAGAGGCTGAATGAGCTCCCGAGGCGAGGCCGGGGGCTTATATACCCCCTGGGCCTTCACAGGCATCACCTGTGACTGAGGGGTGGTGACCTCCCTCAAAGGTATAAATAGGGTCTGCGGAACAGCTGTGTTTTATTGACTCTCCCTTACATTCTCAGAGAGAGAGATGCTGCTACTCTGCCTGAAAGGATCCTTACCAGAAATAAAGGTACGTGCGCTTTCCCTGCGACGCTGCTTGTTGTGACGGTCACAGGACCGGGTAGCAAACTTGTTAGAGCTGGATGTTTGGGTTCCTTTCATTTACCGTGCTGCAATAGAATTTTTGTTTTTTGGTGTTCCCTTACCCCAATTCTTTTTCTTTCTATGCTCTTTTCTCTGTCTTTTTTTTTTTCCTTCCGGTCTTTAGTATCTGTCTGGTGTCTGTAGTTCTTTTTTTTCTTGTCTATCTCATTCTCCTCATTCTCCACCCAAGCATTCGACCTCCTGCCGGCCACAACAGGCCATCCCTCCTAGGACCCGTGGCTCCCCGGGAACGGCGTTCCCGGGGGCCCCAAAAGTTAATCCTGCCTCAAGAAAACCCGGTCCCGGGTCTGTCTGCACCCAAACCTTGGCGATGAACATCGCCTCGCAGACTGGCTGGGACCGGGTTTTTTTATTCTATTATAATTTTTTAAAAAGCTAAGTACCTGCAAAGCAAAATATCACACACACGCAACCTCTAAAAGCAACCCCGCCACCCCCAAACCGCATACGCAAACCCTCACCCAGAAAACCCTCCTCGTTCTCCACCCAAGCATTCAACCTCCTGCCGGCCACAACGGGCCAGTGCCCTGCACCTCACGGCTCCCCAGGAACGGCGTTCCGAGTCACCTCCAAATTGAGCCCTGCCTCAAAGAAAGCTGGCCCCGGCTCAGACTGCATCCAAAACTTGGTGATCGACCACACTTTGCAAACTGCCCGAGACCAGGGATAAAATAACCCAGCCAGGGGAAAACATAACAAACTCCAGCAGGGCTTTCTTTATTCTATTTTCAATCTTGGGTCCTGACTGCCTCCAAAGGAAAACGCTCCATTCCGCACACAAATTCTATGGAGACGACAATAAATGACACCCACCTCCACACACCCAGATGCTAATACACCTTCGCAAACACACCTCCGTGCATCCAAACCCTCAACCCTAGACACGGTCAGACACATCAAATTCTAAGTCCCACATATGTAATCCTAAGTACCGCACGGGCTGTAATGAACGTACTTGGTTTTGAGGTACTTAGGTCCTGCTTCAATAGCTCAGGCCCCAGAGCCTTGATCGTCGCTCCTGCGGCTGCGTAGCCGGGAGGATTCTACTCTCCTCGCTTGCCTGACCTATGGGTACTTGTTCAGCAGTGTAGTATATGACCCTACGCAAGTACTCTGCATATCAGCATATTACCCACACAATATTTCTGCTGCGCTTCTGTTAATGTCTCTAACTTCATTGCCCTGGGCAGAGCAGTTCCAGCCAGACAAACACATAGAGCAGCACCACACATGATAGACCGATAGCAATCCAGATAGAAAAAGAAAACTAAGGAGGATGACACCCAGACCAGAGATGCCATGGGGCAGGAAGACCTAAGGACTGCAAGAACAACTCAATGGCAATTCTGGAAAAGTGACCCTTACAAAGGCATATGGCCACAAGTGAAAGATGGACATACAAGAATCTGTGCCTAAATACTTTAAATGCAGGGAACAGATAAAAGAAGTCCCAGAAGAGGGAAAGAGGGACGCAAAAAGTCCCAGAAGAGGGAAAGAGGGACGCAAAAAGTCCCAGAAGAAGGGAAAGAGGGACGCAAAAAGTCCCAGAAGAAGGGAAAGAGGGACGCAAAAAGTCCCAGAAGAGGGAAAGAGGGACGCAAAAAGTCCCAGAAGAGGGAAAGAGGGACGCAAAAAGTCCCAGAAGAAGGGGAGAGGGACGCAAAAAGCCCCAGAAGAAGGGGGGAGGGACGCAAAAAGTCCCAGAAGAAGGGGGGAGGGACGCAAAAAGTCCCAGAAGAAGGGGGGAGGGACGCAAAAAGTCCCAGAAGAAGGGGGGGTAGGGACGCAAACAAGTCCCAGAAGAGGGGGGGTAGGGACGCAAACAAGTCCCAGAAGAAGGGGGGAGGGACGCAAACAAGTCCCAGAAGAAGGGGGGAGGGACGCAAACAAGTCCCAGAAGAGGGGGGGAGGGGGAGGGACACAAAGAGAGACCCTAGAGATGAAGGCCAAGCATGGCATAAGCATAGAGAACATCAAGACCTGCAGAAGACCCAAGGCACAGTACACATAGTACATCAACAACACAACAACAGACAGGCTGGAACCGCACTCTCCAGGACATGCTAGCTTTGGCCTGAGAAGTAGGCCCTTTTGCCTTAACCTGCCCAAAGGGGACTGTCCCAGCACAGTACTCTTTCTACACTACTGCTACAACCCCTCCCTGCTATGACAAAACACCTCCCTTCTTCCCAACGTAACATCAGCCCCGATCCCTCAACTTAACTTTCAGAGGTCCGAGAGCCAGAAGCCACGCCTCGCAGAAGCAGCCCAAATCGCATTCGCTGTCGAGGATGGTCCTGCAGTCACCGAGTTCCTCTCCATCTGCAAGAAAACAGAACAAAAACCACAGTATCGCCAGCCAGCTCCACCCTACACAGGGCCCCGCCTGTGGCAAATCCACAGGCCAGCGCTCCACCTCCCTGCTACCCGCCTGACCTCAAACGCTCTTCCCGGGCCAAAAGCAGCCCAAGTGGCACCTACAAAACAAAAGAGAAACGCTCAGCTGAGTTGCTCTGTAAAACTTGCCTCTTAGACATCTGTATAGACAACAACCTCCTCGCCTCTCAGACCATTTGTCTACACAAAGCTTCGCCCCTCTAGGCTGCGTGTGGCTCCGGCAGAAGAGAAAGCAAAAACACACGTGCTCAGATACTACCCTAAAACAAAGATGGCCCGCGGTCTTTATTCCCCTGGTCCCGCTCCTTTACCTCGACTGCTGCCCACCTCGGGCACCGCCATCTTCTCCTTGTGCTTTGAGGCTTACGTGCCACCTGGAACACACAAACAGCAAGGAACGCTTGTGACTCCGTGAACTGAGCCGTGTGAGCTATAACTGCTTCTTCGTGTAACTCACCGTTGCTGTCCTTTGCCGACACGGCTCCCGTACCGCTATTCCATTTTGGTCATTGCTCTGTATCTCAAAAGAGAAAAAAAACCCAAAACGCAATTACTAGCTCTGTAGGTACAAGTTGCAGTTAACTGCTGACTCGGCAGCCGACTCCCTTGGCTATGGAATCTACCCCCGATCCAACTGCTGCCCCTCGCTGCCGGACCCGATGCCTCTGCACGTGGAAAACTCAACATTGGATAACTCACCCCCAAACTCGACAATAACTAAACAATTCCACACGCCGTTTCGATTCGGGAATACCGACGCTTCTTCACGCAATAGCCGGGCAGGAAAAAAAAAAAAGTTAAAATCAGATCTTAACAACCGCACACACCAGATTTATTGCGCTGAGAATTTAAACTGCTCAACCGACGCTCCGGCGGCATATCCGAGATGGCTTCGGTCGTTCCCTCTGTGGCCACATAACCGACCAAAAATGATTCTCTTCGCCCCATATATCCATGGCTACTTGCTCTATAATGCATCGTATCGCCTTGCCCTTCAAAATCCATACAGGAATATCTAAACATAGAATTTCGCTGCTATCCTTCTGCTGACTACCATTTCTTTAGCTCAGGCAGAGCGGCTCCAGCCACATACAAACGTGCGCGGACCGACTCTGCACAGAAAACCGATGATGGGAAATAAAAAGGAAACTCGGTAAGAAGGACTTTCTAAAGAGAGCTGGAGTTGACCGAGATGACGTAGGGACTTACGAGAAAGAGTATGTTGGCCCTTGCAAAATGGAAGACCGGGCCCCTTAAGGAGACGTAGCCGCAACTAGAAGGATGCGAGGCTGAGCCCCGCTTAAACACCTCAAAACAGAACACATAGGGAAGAAGTCCCACAACGGGGATTTAAGAAAATGGAACGATAAAGGCTTAGGATGCTGACGTGTCCCGCGATGCCTATGCGATAGGCGACTGACCGCAAACTGCCAAAAGGCAAGACCTATCTACGCTTGAAGATTGCGGCGCGAGAAGAGCGCTGCCCGATCGGCACCTTACTAAGAACAGACCTCCGAGAGTCTAGAGATGACGTGTGGCTCAAAGGCAAAGATAACATCGAGACCTGCAGAAGATTTAAGATGCGGCAGAGTCTACCTACTCTAAAGAACGAGACAGATATGGGCTGGAACCGCCCTGCCTGGCACACGCTAGCTCGGGGCTGAAAATTAAAGCCCTCTCCAAACCTGTAATGAGGCGTACTCTTCCCGCACAACCCTCTACCCTAGGCTAAACCTGCCGTTCTCAACATTCTGACCTCTTCACGGCCAAAATCTCAGCCCCCTTAACTTCCTGAGGACTACGGGCCCGAAGCCGTCCCCGGCAGAAAAACTCAAACCGCGCCGACTAACTGGAAAAACCCCACACCGTCACGTTGTCCTGGACTATAAACTGCCAAAAAAATCCGGACGGAAAACACGGTGCCGAGTCAGCATCGCGCCACGCGCTGCCGACATCTCGTACTAAACCCGCTGCAAAACCGCCGAGGCGTTCCGCTCACCCGTTCGGTGCCGATTCAAACGTTGGACGCTGCGGTCATCGCCCGGGGCGCTTCGGTCCGTCCCCCTCTCCTTCTCCCTACCGTCCGGCTCATCTGAAGTGCTCTGCCTGTTGCCACCGTGCTCCACGGAGCACCTGCCAAACCAACGTTAAATACGTAACTGAGATGCCAAATACTACTTGACTCTTCGAGACGTACTTAATTTCCTCCTCACCGTCAAAGCCACGATAGTGAGAAGAAGCCAGACTACCTCACCGGCGCCACAAAATCCTGTGCCGCCTGCTTACCTTTCCTCGCCGCCGCTCCCATTGTAGGGACGTAACGGCGTCGATACCCAGGACGAAAGAAAGATGAGCCGTGGAGATCCAAATTCTAGGAACTTACCAGACTTTAGTCACAGGAGGGAACGATGAAAACTTAAAAAATAATAACCTTTACTAGTTTCCAAAAAGAATAAACACGGAACACCTAAGAACACGGGACGCTCACAGCACAGCAATGGAGACTGGAATTACGGAGGCACTCGGCCAATTAAAAACTCACAGCGGTGGGATTTAACTGCTCTAAGACCTAAATTGGAATCTCAACAAACAGGAAAAAACCACGATGGATAACAGGGACAAGGCAGCAACTGCTGCGAGCGATAATAAAGCAAATTTCACCGGTAAGTTCAGGAAAAATCCAAAACTCCACTAAATAAGGGAAGCTTGTGCACCCACAGACCGGATGAAGAAGAGCTGCTCAGCTGCAAACAGTTACAAACCAAAACAAGAACCGTCCTCTTACCTGAGAAAAGCCAGAGAAGACGGGGACAAAATCCTGTGCTGCAGAGAGGCAGCGAGTCTGTACCTTTAAGTAGCGACCTCTCTGACATTTGGAAGGAAGGAGACGGGAAAGAGGCAAAGAAGGCAGTCGAGGAACACCATAAGTAGAAGGTACGAGGGAGCAGAGACCTCAGAGTCCTAGAGATCGCATTTTTTAGGGCAACTAAGACATCTGAGGAGCAAATTCCTCTGATAAGCGAACCAGACAATCGCTGCACGAAGGTCCAGACGATCCACGCCTCGTGTCTCGACCTCATCGCTGCCTCCCATCGGCTGAAGAGAGGCTAGAATGACAGAAACTTGAATAGCGCTCGCAGCGGATGCCCCGACTGACCCGAGAAACATGAATGAACCCATCTCCCTTTCCCCGGTTCCAAATCGTTAAAGCCCTTTTCCACCCCTGAAAAGTCAAAGAAAGAACCCTGTTGTATTTTAGCTCCTTGACCCTGATGCGTTGATGTTCCTTGCGAGCTGTGCTCCGGAGCTTTTCCCAAGGTTCCCCCGGTCCCTTCTCTCCAATACCAGCCCACAGAATAGACTTACTCCCCTAGGCTAAAGTATTGAAATCTAAATTATTATCGCCCGAGAAATGCCTGCTATAAACTATAGAGATTCAAGGATAAGTGCATTATGCCCCACAGAATGAGGAACAGCAACAACTTGCTGGGCAATCAGAAATCCTAGATAAAAACAAAGTAACCAGGAAAAAAAATCAACTGATCAACCAAAAACAAAAAAAAAACCGAAAAAAAAAAACCACCTTGCCCCCTCAAACACCTAATTGAAAAGCACTGACCAAATACACATCAACATACAAACAAACAAAAAAAAAACCTTACAAAAAAACAAAAACAAAAAAAAAGCTTCCCGGTCTAGCAAACCCCCATGGAAAGCTGCGCTGAGTCAAACCAGCAGCTAACCTCTGATCTCAAGGAAAACCAGAGGCTGAATGAGCTCCCGAGGCGAGGCCGGGGGCTTATATACCCCCTGGGCCTTCACAGGCATCACCTGTGACTGAGGGGTGGTGACCTCCCTCAAAGGTATAAATAGGGTCTGCGGAACAGCTGTGTTTTATTGACTCTCCCTTACATTCTCAGAGAGAGAGATGCTGTTACTCTGCCTGAAAGGATCCTTACCAGAAATAAAGGTCCGTGCGCTTTCCCTGCGACGCTGCTTGTTGTGATGGTCACAGGACCGGGTAGCAAACTTGTTAGAGCTGGATGTTTGGGTTCCTTTCATTTACTGTGCTGCAATACAATTTTTGTTTTTTGGTGTTCCCTTACCCCAATTCTTTTTCTTTCTATGCTCTTTTCTCTGTCTTTTTTTTTTTCCTTCCGGTCTTTAGTATCTGTCTGGTGTCTGTAGTTCTTTTTTTTCTTGTCTATCTCATTCTCCTCATTCTCCACCCAAGCATTCGACCTCCTGCCGGCCACAACAGGCCATCCCTCCTAGGACCCGTGGCTCCCCGGGAACGGCGTTCCCGGGGGCCCCAAAAGTTAATCCTGCCTCAAGAAAACCCGGTCCCGGGTCAGTCTGCACCCAAACCTTGGCGATGAACATCGCCTCGCAGACTGGCCGGGACCGGGGAAAAAAAAACCCAGCTGGGGGAAAAAAAAAAATCCCCCAGCTGGGGTTTTTTTATTCTATTATAATTTTTTAAAAAGCTAAGTACCTGCAAAGCAAAATATCACACACACGCAACCTCTAAAAGCAACCCCGCCACCCCCAAACCGCATACGCAAACCCTCACCCAGAAAACCCTCCTCGTTCTCCACCCAAGCATTCAACCTCCTGCCGGCCACAACGGGCCAGTGCCCTGCACCTCACGGCTCCCCAGGAACGGCGTTCCGAGTCACCTCCAAATTGAGCCCTGCCTCAAAGAAAGCTGGCCCCGGCTCAGACTGCATCCAAAACTTGGTGATCGACCACACTTTGCAAACTGCCCGAGACCAGGGATAAAATAACCCAGCCAGGGGAAAACATAACAAACTCCAGCAGGGCTTTCTTTATTCTATTTTCAATCTTGGGTCCTGAGTGCCTCCAAAGGAAAACGCTCCATTCCGCACACAAATTCTATGGAGACGACAATAAATGACACCCACCTCCACACACCCAGATGCTAATACACCTTCGCAAACACACCTCCGTGCATCCAAACCCTCAACCCTAGACACGGTCAGACACATCAAATTCTAAGTCCCACATATGTAATCCTAAGTACCGCACGGGCTGTAATGAACGTACTTGGTTTTGAGGTACTTAGGTCCTGCTTCAATAGCTCAGGCCCCAGAGCCTTGATCGTCGCTCCTGTGGCTTCGTAGCCGCGAGGATTCTACTCTCCTCCCTTGCCTGACCTATGGGTACTTGTTCAGCAGTGTAGTATATGACCCTACGCAAGTACTCTGCATATCAGCATATTACCCACACAATATTTCTGCTGCGCTTCTGTTAATGTCTCCATCTTCATTGCCCTGGGCAGAGCAGTTCCAGCCAGACAAACACATAGAGCAGCACCACACATGATAGACCGATAGCAATCCAGATAGAAAAAGAAAACTAAGGAGGATGACACCCAGACCAGAGATGCCATGGGGCAGGAAGACCTAAGGACTGCAAGAACAACTCAATGACAATTCTGGAAAAGTGACCCTTACAAAGGCATATGGCCACAAGTGAAAGATGGACATACAAGAATCTGTGCCTAAATACTTTAAATGCAGGGAACAGATAAAAGAAGTCCCAGAAGAGGGAAAGAGGGACGCAAAAAGTCCCAGAAGAGGGAAAGAGGGACGCAAAAAGTCCCAGAAGAGGGAAAGAGGGACGCAAAAAGTCCCAGAAGAAGGGAAAGAGGGACGCAAAAAGTCCCAGAAGAAGGGGGGAGGGACGCAAACAGTCCCAGAAGAGGGGGGGTAGGGACGCAAACAGTCCCAGAAGAGGGGGGGTAGGGACGCAAACAGTCCCAGAAGAGGGGGGGTAGGGACGCAAACAAGTCCCAGAAGAGGGGGGGAGGGACGCAAACAGTCCCAGAAGAAGGGGGGGGAGGGACGCAAACAGTCCCAGAAGAGGGGGGGGGAGGGACGCAAACAAGTCCCAGAAGAGGGGGGGGGGAAAGGAACACAAACAAGTCCCAGAAGGGGGGGAGGGGGAGGGACACAAAGAGAGACCCTAGAGATGAAGGCCAAGCATGGCAAAAGCATAGAGAACATCAAGACCTGCAGAAGACCCAAGGCACAGTACACATAGTACATCAACAACACAACAACAGACAGGCTGGAACCGCACTGTCCAGGACATGCTAGCTTTGGCCTGAGAAGTAGGCCCTTTTGCCTTAACCTGCCCAAAGGGGACTGTCCCAGCACAGTACTCTTTCTACACTACTGCTACAACCCCTCCCTGCTATGACAAAACACCTCCCTTCTTCCCAACGTAACATCAGCCCCGATCCCTCAACTTAACTTTCAGAGGTCCGAGAGCCAGAAGCCACGCCTCGCAGAAGCAGCCCGAATCGCATTCGCTGTCGAGGATGGTCCTGCGGTCACCGGGTTCCTCTCCATCTGCAAGAAAACAGAACAAAAAACCACAGTATCGCCAGCCAGCTCCACCCTACACAGGGCCCCGCCTGTGGCAAATCCACAGGCCCGCGCTCCACCTCCCTGCTACCCGCCTGACCTCAAACGCTCTTCCCGGGCCAAAAGCAGCCCAAGTGGCACCTACAAAACAAAAGAGAAACGCTCAGCTGAGTTGCTCTGTAAAACTTGCCTCTTAGACATCTGTATAGACAACAACCTCCTCGCCTCTCAGACCATTTGTCTACACAAAGCTTCGCCCCTCTAGGCTGCGTGTGGCTCCCGCAGAAGAGAAAACAAAAACACACGTGCTCAGATACTACCCTAAAACAAAGAAGACCCGCGGTCTTTATTCCCCTGGTCCCGCTCCTTTACCTCGAGTGCTGCCCACCTCGGGCACCGCCATCTTCTCCTTGTGCTTTGAGGCTTACGTGCCACCTGGAACACACAAACAGCAAGGAACGCTTGTGACTCCGTGAACTGAGCCGTGTGAGCTATAACTGCTTCTTCGTGTAACTCACCGTTGCTGTCCTTGGCCGACACGGCTCCCGTACCGCTATTCCATTTTGGTCATTGCTCTGTATCTCAAAAGAGAAAAAAAACCCAAACGCAATTACTAGCTCTGTAGGTACAAGTTGCAGTTAACTGCTGACTCGGCAGCCGACTCCCTTGGCTATGGAATCTACCCCCGATCCAACTGCTGCCCCTCGCTGCCGGACCCGATGCCTCTGCACGTGGAAAACTCAACATTGGATAACTCACCCCCAAACTCGACAATAACTAAACAATTCCACACGCCGTTTCGATTCGGGAATACCGACGCTTCTTCACGCAATAGCCGGGCAGGAAAAAAAAAAAAAAAAGTTAAAATCAGATCTTAACAACCGCACGCAGCAGATTTATTGCGCTGAGAATTTAAACTGCTCAACCGACGCTCCGGCGGCATATCCGAGATGGCTTCGGTCGTTCCCTCTGTGGCCACATAACCGACCAAAAATGATTCTCTTCGCCCCATATATCCATGGCTACTTGCTCTATAATGCATCGTGTCGCCTTGCCCTTCAAAATCCATACAGGAATATCTAAACATAGAATTTCGCTGCTATCCTTCTGCTGACAACCGTTTCTTTAGCTCAGGCAGAGCGGCTCCAGCCACATACAAACGTGCGCGGACCGACTCTGCGCAGAAAACCGATGATGGGAAATAAAAAGGAAACTCGGTAAGAAGGACTTTCTAAAGAGAGCTGGAGTTGACCGAGATGACGGAGGGACTTACGAGAAAGAGTATGTTGGCCCTTGCAAAATGGAAGACCGGGCCCCTTAAGGAGACGTAGCCGCAACTAGAAGGATGCGAGGCTGAGCCCCGCTTAAACACCTCAAAACAGAACACATAGGGAAGAAGTCCCACAACGGGGATTTAAGAAAATGGAACGATAAAGGCTTAGGATGCCGACGTGTCCCGCGATGCCTATGCGATAGGCGACTGACCGCAAACTGCCAAAAGGCAAGACCTATCTACGCTTGAAGATTGCGGCGCGAGAAGAGCGCTGCCCGATCGGCACCTTACTAAGAACAGACCTCCGAGAGTCTAGAGATGACGTGTGGCTCAAACGCAAAGATGACATCGAGACCTGCAGAAGATTTAAGACGCGGCAGAGTCTACCTACTCTAAAGAACGAGACAGATATGGGCTGGAACCGCCCTGCCTGGCACTCGCTAGCTCGGGGCTGAAAATTAAAGCCCTCTCCAAACCTGTAATGAGGCGTACTCTTCCCGCACAACCCTCTACCCTAGGCTAAACCTGCCGTTCTCAACATTCTGACCTCTTCACGGCCAAAATATCAGCCCCCTTAACTTCCTGAGGACTACGGGCCCGAAGCCGTCCTGGGCAGAAAAACTCAAACCGCGCCGACTAACTGGAAAAACCCCACACCGTCACGTTGTCCTGGACTATAATCTGCCAAAAAAATCCTGACAGAAAACACGGTGCCGAGTCAGCATCGCGCCACGCGCTGCCGACATCTCGTACTAAACCCGCTGCAAAACCGCCGAGGCGTTCCGCTCACCCGTTCGGTGCCGATTCAAACGTTGGACGCTGCGGTCATCGCCCGGGGCGCTTCGGTCCGTCCCCCTCTCCTTCTCCCTACCGTCCGGCTCATCTGAAGTGCTCTGCCTGTTGCCACCGTGCTCCACGGAGCACCTGCCAAACCAACGTTAAATACGTAACTGAGATGCCAAATACTACTTGACTCTTCGAGACGTACTTAATTTCCTCCTCACCGTCAAAGCCACGATAGTGAGAAGAAGCCAGACTACCTCACCGGCGCCACAAAACCCCGTGCCGTCTGCTTACCTTTCCTCGCCGCCGCTCCCATTGTAGGGACGTAACGGCGTCGATACCCAGGACGAA
Source organism: Clamator glandarius (assembly GCA_033459285.1). NCBI lineage: Eukaryota > Metazoa > Chordata > Aves > Cuculiformes > Cuculidae > Clamator > Clamator glandarius. Next base: position 106,614 of record JAUNZM010001438.1, read on the forward strand.
AGAAAGATGAGCCGTGGAGATCCAAATTCTAGGAACTTACCAGACTTTAGTCGCAGGAGGGAACGATGAGAACTTGAAAAATAATAACCTTTACTAGTTTTCAAAAAGAATAAACACGGAACACCTAAGAACACGGGACGCTCACAGCACAGCAATGGAGACTGGAATTAGGGAGGCACTCGGCCAATTAAAAACTCACAGCGGTGGGATTTAACTGCTCTAAGACCTAAATTGGAATCTCAACAAACAGGAAAAAACCACGATGGATAACAGGGACAAGGCAGCAACTGCTGCGAGCGATAATAAAGCAAATCTCACCGGTAAGTTCAGGAAAAATCCAAAACTCCGCTAAATAAGGGAAGCTTGTGCACCCACAGACCGGATGAAGAAGAGCTGCTCAGCTGCAAACAGTTACAAACCAAAACAAGAACCATCCTCTTACCTGAGAAAGGCCAGAGAAGACGGGGACAAAATCCTGTGCTGCAGAGAGGCAGCGAGTCTGTACCTTTAAGTAGCGACCTCTCTGACATTTGGAAGGAAGGAGACGGGAAAGAGGCAAAGAAGTTAGTCGAGGAACACCATAAGTAGAAGGTACGAGGGAGCAGAGACCTCAGAGTCCTAGAGATCGCATTTTTTAGGGCAACTAAGACATCTGAGGAGCAAATTCCTCTGATAAGCAAACCAGACAATCGCTGCACGAAGGTCCAGACGATCCACGCCTCGTGTCTCGACCTCATCGCTGCCTCCCATCGGCTGAAGAGAGGCTAGAATGACAGAAACTTGAAGAGCGCTCGCATCGGATGCCCCGACTGACCCGAGAAACATGAATGAACCCATCTCCCTTTCCCCGGCTCCAAATCGTTAAAGCCCTTTTCCACCCCTGAAAAGTCAAAGAAAGAACCCTGCTGTATTTTAGCTCCTTGACCCTGATGCGTTGATGTTCCTTGGGAGCTGTGCTCCGGAGCTTTTCCCAAGGTTCCCCCGGTCCCTTGTCTCCTATACCAGCCAACAGAACAGACTTACTCCCCTAGGCTAAAGTATTGAAATCTAAATTATTATCCCCCGTGAAGTGCCTGCTATAAACTATAGAGATTCAAGGATAAGTACATCATGCCCCACAGAAGGAGGAACAGCAACAAGTTGCTGGGCAATCAGAAATCCTAGATAAAAACAAAGTAACCAGGAAAAAAAATCAACTGATCAACCAAAAACAAAAAAAAAAAAACCCAAAAAAAAAAAAACCACCTTGCCCCCTCAAACACCTAATTGAAAAATACTGACCAAATACACATCAACATACAAACAAACAAACAAAAAACCTTACAAAAAAACAAAAACAAAAAAAACAGCTTACCGGTCTAGCAAACCCTCATGGAAAGCTGCGCTGAGTCAAACCAGCAGCTAACCTCTGATCTCAAGGAAAACCAGAGGCTGAATGAGCTCCCGAGGCGAGGCCGGGGGCTTATATACCCCCTGGGCCTTCACAGGCATCACCTGTGACTGAGGGGTGGTGACCTCCCTCAAAGGTATAAATAGGGTCTGCGGAACAGCTGTGTTTTATTGACTCTCCCTTACATTCTCAGAGAGAGAGATGCTGCTACTCTGCCTGAAAGGATCCTTACCAGAAATAAAGGTCCGTGCGCTTTCGCTGCGACGCTGCTTGTTGTGACGGTCACAGGACCGGGTAGCAAACTTGTTAGAGCTGGATGTTTGGGTTCCTTTCATTTACCGTGCTGCAATACAATTTTTGGTTTTTGGTGTTCCCTTACCCCGATTCTTTTTCTTTCTATGCCGTTTTCTCTGTCTTTTTTTTTCCTTCCGCTCTTTAGTATCTGTCTGGTGTCTGTAGTTCTTTTTTTTCTTGTCTATCTTTGTCCCAATGGGCATTTTTTTCTTTCTCCTCACGATGTTACTGCTCTGTCCCTGGAGTTTGCTTGTTCTTTCGCTACACCTGCGAGTGCCTTGCCTTCCTGTCTCTTTTTCCTGCGCCTCTCTTTCTTTTTCTATTTTTTTGTATTGCTCACCGTTGCTGTCCCGGCTTCTCCGGTCGCTTGGTATCGTGATACTCCCCTTTACTGCTCCTCTTGCCGTTTCTGAATTTTTGTGCTAGTCCCTGCCCTTTTCCGCAATCCTCTATCTGTCTGTAGAGCTCCTAGTTCCTCTCAAATGAATGGGCTCTTCTTTATGTCCGCATGTGGCTTTATAAGAGCCCCAGCTGAGATGTTCCTCTTAGCTTCTGCTCAGACCAGCGCCGCTGAAAATATTCGCGTGTGGATATCTTGAGGATGACCGAAGCGGCAGGACTTTAGGGTATTTTCTTCCCTCTTCCCCGCCCCCTGTAACTTAGAGGCACGAGACCCTAACGGACTCGCTTTTGGTACGTGCCTGGGATTCTCCGGCCCCTGTGACTGCAGCCTGACTGACGATGTTGAGACAGCGATAGATTGATTGAGTTCTGCGAGAGGAAAGGCCACGACTTTTGATAAAAGCACAGGCTGTCTCTGTCTTGGATGTACGTGTAGAAATTTCACAGCCTTTTCTCATATGGCTAGAGTCCGTTATTATGGTTAGCTGTTCTGTGACAGCTTTATTGTTGTTCTCAGCCTGGACGTTTTAGCCTGATGACCACGCGAAAGATGCGGCTGTATGCGATGGTAAGGCTGGTATGAGAAAGGCCAGGGGAGGATCGATGACAGAGTTGAAAATGCCATTTACAGTTTGCAGCTTCGTTAGCTGCTGAGAAATTATCTAGTCTCTGTGATTTTGCTACCGTACCAGACAGATCAATGGTGTTTAAGCAATGCTCGATGCTATCTAAATGGTGCATTAGTGTATTATTATTGTAGGCGCAATTGACTTATGTAATTTAAATCAAGCTTCGCTATGCTACTTATTTAAAAACTCTCATTAAACTGCCAACACAATTTATTTAAGTTACCCGGTGACAGCAGAGAGCTTGGCGCTCTCGCTCTGCCATGCGTGCAGGGCACCCGGGCAGCGGTAGCGCTGTTGGAAGATGATGGAAAGGGGTTTGGCCAGCACATCCGCCGGTACCCTCAGAACTTCCACCCAACAGCTGTGAGGGAACTGGCAGGTGTGCTGGCCGAACCCCTTTCCATCGTCTTCCCGCAGTCCTGGATGACTGGGGAGGTTCCGCTGGATTGGAGGCTGATGTCGTGCGCATCTATAAGAAGGGACGCAGGGAGGATCCGGGGAACTACAGGCCTGTCAGCCTGACCTCGGTACCAGGGAAAGTCATGGAGCGGGTGATCCTGAGTGCCACCAAGATGCACTTGCGAGAGAACCGGGGGATCAGGGCCAGTGAACGTGGGTTCATGAAAGGCAGGTCTTGCCAGAGTCATCTGATCACCTTCCATGACCGAGTGAGACTAGACTCTCGGACAAAGAAAAGGCTGTGGAAGTGCTCTTCCTGGATTTGAGTAAAGCCTTTGAGACAGTTTCTCACAGCATTCTGCTTCGGAAACTGTCGGCCTCTGGCCTGGAGGGGCGCACGCTCTCCTGGGGGAAAAACTGGTTGAATGACCGGGCCCAGAGGGTGATGGTAAACGGAGTTAAATCCAGCTGGAGGCCAGTGACGAGTGGGGTTCCCCAGGGTTCAGTCCTGGGTCTAGTCCTGTTTAATGACTTTATCAATCACCTGGATGAAGGCATCGAGTCCTCCCCTAGGAAGTTTGCAGATGACACCCAGCTGCGTGGAAGTGTCCATCTGCTGGAGAGTAGGGAGGCTCTGCAAAGGGACCTGAACGGGCTGGACTGCTGGGCTGAGACCAACGGCAGGAGGTTTAACGAGGCCAAATGCCGGGTCCTGCACTTGGGGCACAACAACCCTGAGCAGAGGTACAAACTAGGAGAAGCCTGGCTGGAAAGCTGCCAGGAGGAGAAGGACCTGGGGGTGCTGGTTGACAGCCGACTGAACGTGAGCCAGCAGTGTGCCCAGGTGGCCAAAAAGGCCGATGGCATCTGGGCCTGTATCAGGAACGGCGTGACCAGCAGGTCCAGGGAGGTTATTGTCCCTCCGTACTCGGCACTGGTGAGACCGCACCTCGAGTCCTGTGTTCAGTTCTGGGCCCCTCACCGCAAGAAGGATGTTGAGGCTCTGGAGCGAGTCCAGAGAAGAGCAACGAAGCTGGTGAAGGGGCTGGAGAAGAAGAGGATCAGCTGAGAGAGCTGGGGTTGTTCAGCCTGGAGAAGAGGAGGCTGAGGGGGAGACTTCATTGCTCTTTCCAACTCCCTGAGAGGAGGTTGTGGAGAGCAGATCGCTGGCCTCTTCGGCCAAGTGACAGAGGGCAGGACAAGAGGGAATGGCCTCGAGCTCCGGCAAGGGAAATTTAGGCTTGAGATAAAGAAAAAGTTCTTCACAGAGAGCATTGTTAGGCATTGGAACGGTCTGCCCAGGGAGGTGGTTGAGTCACTGTCCCTGGAGGTGTTTAAGGGGATGGTGGATGAGGTACTTAGGAGCATGACTTAGAGATTGCTGGGAATGCTAGGACTTGATGACCTGGTGGGTCTGTTGCAACAGCACCTGCCGAAAAAAAAACCCAGTCAGCTGAGTCGCTACAGAGGACTTGGCTCTTGGACAACCACCTCACCTTCTCACAGCGTTTGTTGACAAGAAGCTTGGCCTCTCGGAGTCCGCATGCCGAACCTGCAGGAAGAGATGTGCTTAGCCACAATTCAAATACACGGGCAGCTCCCAGCCAATCCCATCTCCCGCAGAAAAGGAAAGGATGAAAAAGTTAAAGAAGCTCGGAGAAGCTCAGGGAAGGATGAAAGTCAAGGAAGCTCAGAGAAGGTCAGGGAAGGATGAAAGTCAAAGAAGCTCGGAGAAGGTCAGGGAAGGATGAAAGTCAAAGAAGCTCGGAGAAGGTCAGGGCAGGATGAAAGTCAAAGAAGCTCGGAGAAGGTCAGGGCAGGATGAAAGTCAAAGAAGCTCGGAGAAGGTCAGGGCAGGATGAAAGTCAAAGAAGCTCGGAGAAGGTCAGGGAAGGATGAAAGTCAAAGAAGCTCGGAGAAGGTGAGGGAAGGATGAAAGTCAAAGAAGCTCAGAGAAGGTGAGGGAAGGATGAAAGTCAAAGAAGCTCGGAGAAGGTCAGGGAAGGATGAAAAAGTCAAAGAAGCTCGGAGAAGGTCAGGGAAGGATGAAAGTCGAAGAAGCTCGGAGAAGGTCAGGGAAGGATGAAAAAGTCAAAGAAGCTCGGAGAAGGTCAGGGAAGGACGAAAATGTCCAAGAAGCTCGGAGAAGGTCAGGGAAGGATGAAAGTCAAAGAAGCTCGGAGAAGGTCAGGGAAGGATGAAAAATTCAAAGAAGCTCGGAGAAGGTCAGGGACGGATGAAAGTCAAAGAAGCTCGGAGAAGGTCAGGGAAGGATGAAAGTCAAAGAAGCTCGGAGAAGGTCAGGGAAGTATGAAAGTCAAAGAAGCTCGGAGAAGGTCAGGGAAGGATGAAAAAGTCAAAAAGCTCGGAGAAGGTCAGGGAAGGATGAAAGTCAAAGAAGCTCGGAGAAGGTCAGGGAAGGATGAAAGTCAGAGAAGCTCGGAGAAGGTCAGGGAAGGATGAAAGTCAAAGAAGCTCGGAGAAGGTCAGGGAAGGATGAAAGTCAAAGAAGCTCGGAGAAGGTCAGGGAAGGATGAAAGTCAAAGAAGCTCGGAGAAGGTCAGGAAAGGATGAAAGTCAAAGAAGCTCGGAGAAGGTGAGTTAAGGACGAAAGTCAAAAACCTCGGAGAAGGTCAAGGAAGGATGAAAGTCAAAGAAGCTCGGAGAAGGTCAAGGAAGGATGAAAGTCAAAGAAGCTCGGAGAAGGTCAGGGAAGGATGAAAGTCAAAGAAGCTCGGAGAAGGTCAGGGAAGGATGAAGAAGTCAAAGAGGCTCAGAGAAGTTCAGGGAAGGATGAAAGTCGAAGAAGCTCGGAGAAGGTCAGGGAAGGATGAAAGTCAAAGAAGCTCGGAGAAGGTCAGGGAAGGATGAAAGTCAAAGAAGCTCGGAGAAGGTCAGGGAAGGATGAAAAAGTCAAAGAAGCTCGGAGAAGGTCAGGGAAGGACGAAAATGTCAAAGAAGCTCGGAGAAGGTCAGGGAAGGATGAAAAAGTCAAAGAAGCTCGGAGAAGGTCAGGGAAGGATGAAAGTCAAAGAAGCTCGGAGAAGGTCAGGGAAGGATGAAAAATTCAAAGAAGCTCGGAGAAGGTCAGGGACGGATGAAAGTCAAAGAGGCTCGGAGAAGGTCAGGGAAGGATGAAAGTCAAAGAAGCTCGGAGAAGGTCAGGGAAGTATGAAAGTCAAAGAAGCTCGGAGAAGGTCAGGGAAGGATGAGAGTCAAAGAAGCTCGGAGAAGGTCAGGGAAGGATGAAAAAGTCAAAAAGCTCGGAGAAGGTCAGGGAAGGATGAAAGTCAAAGAAGCTCGGAGAAGGTCAGGGAAGGATGAAAGTCAAACAAGCTCGGAGAAGGTCAGGGAAGGATGAAAGTCAAAGAAGCTCAGAGAAGGTCAGGGAAGGATGAAAGTCAAAGAAGCTCGGAGAAGGTCAGGGAAGGATGAAAAAGTCAAAGAAGCTCGGAGAAGGTCAGGGAAGGATGAAAGTCAAAGAAGCTCGGAGAAGGTCAGGGAAGGATGAAAGTCCAAGAAGCTCGGAGAAGGTCATGGAAGGATGAAAGAGTCAAAGAAGCTCGGAGAAGGTCAGGGAAGGATGAAAGTCAAAGAAGCTCGGAGAAGGTGAGTTAAGGACGAAAGTCAATGAAGCTCGGAGAAGGTCAAGGAAGGATGAAAGTCAAAGAAGCTCGGAGAAGGTCAGGGAAGGATGAAAGTCAAAGAAGCTCAGAGAAGGTGAGGGAAGGATGAAAGTCAAAGAAGCTCGGAGAAGGTCAGGGAAGGATGAAAGTCAAAGAAGCTCGGAGAAGGTCAGGGAAGGATGAAAGTCAAAGAAGCTCGGAGAAGGTCAGGGAAGGATGAAAAAGTCAAAAAGCTCGGAGAAGGTCAGGGAAGGATGAAAGTCAAAGAAGCTCGGAGAAGGTCAGGGAAGGATGAAAGTCAAAGAAGCTCGGAGAAGGTCAGGGAAGGATGAAAGTCAGAGAAGCTCGGAGAAGGTCAGGGAAGGATGAAAGTCAAAGAAGCTCGGAGAAGGTCAGGGAAGGATGAAAAAGTCAAAGAAGCTCGGAGAAGGTCAGGGAAGGATGAAAGTCAAAGAAGCTCGGAGAAGGTCAGGGAAGGATAAAAGAGTCAAAGAAGCTCGGAGAAGGTCAGGGAAGAATGAAAAAGTCAAAGAAGCTCGGAGAAGGTCAGGGAAGGATGAAAGTCAAAGAAGCTCGGAGAAAGTCATGGAAGGATGAAAGAGTCAAAGAAGCTCGGAGAAGGTCAGGGAAGGATGAAAGTCAAAGAAGCTCGGAGAAGGTCAGGGAAGGATGAAAAAGTCAAAGAAGCTCGGAGAAGGTCAGTGAAGGACGAAAATGTCAAAGAAGCTCGGAGAAGGTCAGGGAAGGATGAAAAAGTCAAAGAAGCTCGGAGAAGGTCAGGGAAGGATGAAAGTCAAACAAGCTCGGAGAAGGTCAGGGAAGGATGAAAAATTCAAAGAAGCTCGGAGAAGGTCAGGGAAGGGTGAAAGTCAAAGAAGCTCGGAGAAGGTCAGGGACGGATGAAAGTCAAAGAAGCTCGGAGAAGGTCAGGGAAGGATGAAAAAGTCAAAGAAGCTCGGAGAAGGTCAGGGAAGGATGAAAGTCAAAGAAGCTCGGAGAAGGTCAGGGAAGTATGAAAGTCAAAGAAGCTCGGAGAAGTTCAGGGAAGGATGAAAAAGTCAAAAAGCTCGGAGAAGGTCAGGGAAGGATGAAAAAGTCAAAGAAGCTCGGAGAACGTCAGGGAAGGATGAAAAAGTCAAAGAAGCTCGGAGAAGGTCAGGGAAGGATGAAAGTCAAAGAAGCTCGGAGAAGGTCAGAGAAGGATGAAAGAGTCAAAGAAGCTCGGAGAAGGTCAGGGAAGGATGAAAGTGTAAGAAGCTCGGAGAAGGTCAGGGAAGGATGAAAGTCAAAGAAGCTCGGAGAAGGTCAGGGAAGGTTGAAAGTCAAAGAAGCTCGGAGAAGGTCAGGGAAGGATGAAAGTCAAAGACTCTCGGAGAAGGTGAGGGAAGGATGAAAAAGTCAAAGAAGCTCGGAGAAGGTCAGGGAAGGATGAAAAAGTCAAAGAAGCTGGGAGAAGGTCAGGGAAGGATGAAAGTCAAAGAAGCTCGGAGAAGGTCAGGGAAGGATGAAAGTCAAAGAAGCTCGGAGAAGGTCAGGGAAGGATGAAAGTCAAAGAAGCTCGGAGAAGGTCAGGGAAGGATGAAAGTCAAAGAAGCTCAGAGAAGGTCAGGGAAGGATGAAAGTCAAAGAAGCTCGGAGAAGGTCAGGGAAGGATGAAAGTCAAAGAAGCTCGGAGAAAGTCAGGGAAGGATGAAAAAGTAAAAGAAGCTCGGAGAAGGTCAGGGAAGGATGAAAAACTCAAAGAAGCTCGGAGAAAGTCAGGGAAGGATGAAAAACTCAAAGAAGCTCGGAGAAAGTCAGGGAAGGATGAAAAACTCAAAGAAGCTCGGAGAAAGTCAGGGAAGGATGAAAAACTCAAAGAAGCTCGGAGAAGGACAGGGAAGGATGAAAAACTCAAAGAAGCTCGGAGAAAGTCAGGGAAGGATGAAAAACTCAAAGAAGCTCGGAGAAGGTCAGGGAAGGATGAAAGTCAAAGAAGCTCGGAGAAGGTCATGGAAGGATGAAAGAGTCAAAGAAGCTCGGAGAAGGTCAGGGAAGGATGAAAGTCAAAGAAGCTCGGAGAAGGTGAGTTAAGGACGAAAGTCAATGAAGCTCGGAGAAGGTCAAGGAAGGATGAAAGTCAAAGAAGCTCGGAGAAGGTCAGGGAAGGATGAAAGTCAAAGAAGCTCGGAGAAGGTCAGGGAAGGATGAAAGTCAAAGAAGCTCGGAGAAGGTCAGGGAAGGATGAAAGTCAAAGAAGCTCGGAGAAGGTCAGGGAAGGATAAAAAATTCAAAGAAGCTCGGAGAAGGTCAGGGAAGGATGAAAGTCAAAGAAGCTCGAAGAAGGTCAGGGAAGGATGAAAGTCAAAGAAGCTCGGAGAAGGTCAGGGAAGTATGAAAGTCAAAGAAGCTCGGAGAAGGTCAGGGAAGGATGAAAAAGTCAAAAAGCTCGGAGAAGGTCAGGGAAGGATGAAAGTCAAAGAAGCTCGGAGAAGGTCAGGGAAGGATGAAAGTCAAAGAAGCTCGGAGAAGGTCAGGGAAGGATGAAAAAGTCAAAAAGCTCGGAGAAGGTCAGGGAAGTATGAAAGTCAAAGAAGCTCGGAGAAGGTCAGGGAAGGATGAAAAAGTCAAAAAGCTCGGAGAAGGTCAGGGAAGGATGAAAGTCAAAGAAGCTCGGAGAAGGTCAGGGAAGGATGAAAGTCAGAGAAGCTCGGAGAAGGTCAGGGAAGGATGAAAGAGTAAAAGAAGCTCGGAGAAGGTCAGGGAAGGATGAAAGTCAAAGAAGCTCGGAGAAGGTCAGGGAAGGATGAAAGAGTAAAAGAAGCTCGGAGAAGGTCAGGGAAGGATGAAAGTCAAAGAAGCTCGGAGAAGGTCAGGGAAGGATAAAAGAGTCAAAGAAGCTCGGAGAAGGTCAGGGAAGAATGAAAAAGTCAAAGAAGCTCGGAGAAGGTCAGGGAAGGATGAAAGTCAAAGAAGCTCGGAGAAAGTCATGGAAGGATGAAAGAGTCAAAGAAGCTCGGAGAAGGTCAGGGAAGGATGAAAGTCAAAGAAGCTCGGAGAAGGTCAGGGAAGGATTAAAATGTCAAAGAAGCTCGGAGAAGGTCAGTGAAGGACGAAAATGTCAAAGAAGCTCGGAGAAGGTCAGAGAAGGATGAAAAAGTCAAAGAAGCTCGGAGAAGGTCAGGGAAGGATGAAAGTCAAACAAGCTCGGACAAGGTCAGGGAAGGATGAAAAATTCAAAGAAGCTCGGAGAAGGTCAGGGACGGATGAAAGTCAAAGAAGCTCGGAGAAGGTCAGGGAAGGATGAAAAAGTCAAAGAAGCTCGGAGAAGGTCAGGGAAGGATGAAAGTCAAAGAAGCTCGGAGAAGGTCAGGGAAGTATGAAAGTCAAAGAAGCTCGGAGAAGTTCAGGGAAGGATGAAAAAGTCAAAAAGCTCGGAGAAGGTCAGGGAAGGATGAAAAAGTCAAAGAAGCTCGGAGAAGGTCAGGGAAGGATGAAAGTCAAAGAAGCTCGGAGAAGGTCAGAGAAGGATGAAAGAGTCAAAGAAGCTCGGAGAAGGTCAGGGAAGGATGAAAGTGTAAGAAGCTCGGAGAAGGTCAGGGAAGGATGAAAGTCAAAGAAGCTCGGAGAAGGTCAGGGAAGGTTGAAAGTCAAAGAAGCTCGGAGAAGGTCAGGTAAGGATGAAAAAGTCAAAGAATCTCGGAGAAGGTCAGGGAAGGATGAAAAAGTCAAAGAAGCTCGGAGAAGGACAGGGAAGGATGAAAAACTCAAAGAAGCTCGGAGAAAGTCAGGGAAGGATGAAAAACTCAAAGAAGCTCGGAGAAGGTCAGAGAAGGATGAAAAAGTCAAAGAAGCTCGGAGAAGGTCAGGGAAGGATGAAAAACTCAAAGAAGCTCGGAGAAGGACAGGGAAGGATGAAAAACTCAAAGAAGCTCGGAGAAAGTCAGGGAAGGATGAAAAACTCAAAGAAGCTCGGAGAAGATCAGGGAAGGATGAAAGTCAAAGAAGCTCGGAGAAGGTCAGGGACGGATGAAAGTTAAAGAAGAAGCTCGGAGAAGGTCAGGGAAGGATGAAAAAGTCAAAGAAGCTCGGAGAAGGTCAGGGACGGATGAAAGTCAAAGAAGCTCGGAGAAGGTCAGGGAAGGATGAAAAAGTCAGAGAAGCTCGGAGAAGGTCAGGGAAGGATGAAAGTCAGAGAAGCTCGGAGAAGGTCAGGGAAGGATGAAAGTCAAAGAAGCTCGGAGAAGGTCAGGGAAGGATGAAAGTTAAAGAAGAAGCTCGGAGAAGGTCAGGGAAGGATGAAAAAGTCAAAGAAGCTCAGAGAAGGTCAGGGAAGGATGAAAGTCAAAGAAGCTCGGAGAAGGTCAGGGAAGGATGAAAGTCAAAGAAGCTCGGAGAAGGTCAGGGAAGGATGAAAGTCAAAGAAGCTCGGAGAAGGTCAGGGAAGGATGAAAAAGTCAAAGAATCTCGGAGAAGGTCAGGGAAGGATGAAAGAGTCAAAGAAGCTCGGAGAAGGTCAGGGAAGGATGAAAGTCAAAGAAGCTCGGAGAAGGTCAGGGAAGGATGAAAAAGTCAAAGAAGCTCGGAGAAGGTCAGGGAAGGATGAAAATCAAGTGCTCCTTACCTTGACCGCTCGGCCACCTAGCCTCCTCCATCACCTCGGGCCGCCACGTCGAGGATGGCTCCACCGGGGAACCACAAGCAGTACAGGACGGCCGGACCTTCGCTGCCTTGAAGACACGTGCACGACAAGCGTTGCTCCCCACAACTCACCACCGGCGCTCTCCTCACCCCAGCCGGCTCCTCTGACACTCACCGCTTTGCCCAGTGCCCCGAGCCTTCAAAGCAAAAACAAACCCCATTACCTGGTCGTACAGGCACCGGTCGCCCCTTCCCGCCTGCCCCACAGCGGAGCCACCTCCCCAGGGCAGAGCAGCTCCAACCAGACACAAATACACGCACAACACCCACACACGAGACCCACAGCGGGAACCGGGGACAACGGAAAATTCGCGGTCAACCAGGAGGACTCCTGGGTCACGCATGCCGATGGGCAAGAGGCAACGGACAGGGCTCCGAGGGAGAACCTACGGCAGCCCTGGGAAAGCAAAGAACCGTGCGTGGTTCCCAAGATACGTGGACTCAACGGGCAAGACGAAGGGGCAAGAAGCCCCTTGGAAAGACGTAAAGATGCGGAGGATGCGCGGAACAAGTCCCGGAACGGGGAGCCAAGAAAACGGAATCACATCGGCTAATGGAAATCATCCGGCAGTCACTGGGTTCCTCTTCAGCATCTGCAGGTAAAAAAAAAAATCAAACAGAAAACCACAGTGCCAAATCCCAATATCGATCCAGGCGTTAGGAGCGCGATGCAAGAAAAGTAGTGCCCGATCACCAGTGCATTGATAAGTACGAGCACTCAGGACCCTAGATATGGCACTCGAGGCCTCTCCGTCACGCTGGAAAGGATCCTTTATTACAACGCTACGTGGCCAAAACTGAGAGGAGGGACCTTAAAGAATCTCTTTTTAAACGCCTAAAGGCACAAGATGCGTGGAAGACGTATCAGGTCAACAGGGACCCTTGAACCTTTATGACTAGCGAGTTTGGCCTCCGATATGGGCTTCGAGGCTTCAGGAACAGAGGGCTGACTAGAAGTTTTGAAAACGTGAAGCTCATCCCCGCTTAGGTCCCGATGCAATAAGAACGGTGCCTAATTGGCACTCCCAGCCTGCTCCCCTCGGGCACACCCCACCCCTGCCCCCGGCCCCAATCATACTTTGCTCTTCCAGACAGACTTAATTCCCTCCTCGCAGGCAGCCCCACGATAGGAAGAATAAGCCTGTCTGCCTCCCCCGTGCCCCAAAATTCCATGCTGGCTGCTTACCTCTCCTCCTCGCTGCTTGAGTTCTAGGGCTGGGAGTGGCGATACGCAGGGCGAAAGAAAGATGAGCCGCCGAGATCCAAACTCTAGGAAGGTACCAGGCTTCAGGCGCAGGAGCCAACAAAAAGAACTGGAGAAAAGATTCTTATTGGAAACCAGGAAATATTATTAACGCAGGAGACCTAGAAACACAGTGCGCTCACCACCCGGCAACGGAGACTGGAATTCCAGATGCAGTCAGCCAATGAAATCGCACAGCAGGGGGATTTAACGACTCTAAGAGCTAAACTGGAAACTCAACGACCATAAAAAAATCACAGTGGGTAACGTGGACAAGGTAACAACTGCTGTGAGCAATAATAGAGCAAACCTCACTGCTAAGTTCAGCGAAATCCCAAACTCTACTAAATAAGGGAGGCTCACAGACCCACCGCCCCGATGAAGAAGAGTCGCTCGGCTGCGAACTGTTCCAAACCAAACTAATATCCAATCTCTTCCCCAAGAAACGCAAGGGAAACAAGGAGCAGAACCCTGCGCTGGAGATAGGGAGCAAGCCCATCCCTTTAAGCAGCAAGGTCTCTGATTTTTATAGAATCGCCGGGTTGGAAAAGAGCTACTGAATCGTTGGGTCCAACCGTTTCCATCGGTCATTAAACCGTGTTCCTCACCGCCTCACCCAAACTAGTTTAATCTCCTTAAAAGCTGCGATGGATTGAACCAGCAACCAAGCCCTAAACTCCTGACAAAGCTCCATGAGCTCCCGAGGCGAGGCCGGGGGTTTATATACCTCCTGGGCCTTCCCAGCCACCACCTGTGAATGGGGTGTGGGAACCTCCTCCCAGGTATAAATAGGGCCTGGGGGCAGCTGGGGTTGATTAACTCTGCTTTTCATTCTCAGCTACAACAACACTACTAAAGGTCTGAAAGCCCCTGCTGAGAAATAACAGTCTGGGGGCTTTCCCTGCAGTGTTGCTGGGTCTGGCAGGGATGGGACTAGGTAGGAAACATTTTAGAATGGGACTTTTTGGGTCCTTTCCTTTATTGTGTTGCTATAATTTTTGCCTACCGGTATCCTTATATCTCTATTCTTTTTTTTTTCTGTGCTCTTTTCTTTCTTTCTTTCTTTTTTCCCAGCCTTTAGCATCTGTTCTCTGCCTATACTTTTTTTCCCTTTTCCATCTTTGTCCCAATCCGCATTCCTCATTCTTTTCCCCTGCGATTTCCCTGGCTTGATCCTTGCGGTTTGTTCTTTCTCTGCATCTGCAAACGCCTTGCTTTTCTTTCTTTCTCTCTCTCTCTTTCTCTCTCTTCTTGTCTTGCTCACCGTTGCTCACGTTGACCGTCAAAGAAGGTCAGAGAAGGTCAGAGAAGGTCAAAGAATGCTGGAGAAAGTCAAAAAAGTTCAGAGAAGGTCAGAGATGTTCAGAGAAGGTCGAAGAAGCCGGAGAAGGTGGAAGAAGGTGGAAGAATTTGGAAGGCGGTGGGAGACAATCGGAACAGGTGGGAGCAGGTGAGAGCAGGTCGTAGAAAGTTGGAGAAGTTTGAAGAAGGTCAAAGAATATCGGAAAAGTTGGAGAAGGTCAAATCATTTCGAAGAAGGTCAAACAAGGTCGGAGAAAGACGAAGAAGGTGGAAGAATGTCCAAGAAGGTCAAAGAAGATCAGAGAAGGCCAAAGAAGGCAAAATAAGGTCAAAGAAGGCTGGAGAAGGTCAGAGAAGATCAGGGAAGGTCAAAGAAGGCCAAAGAAGGCAAAACATGGCCAAAGAAGGCCGGAGAAGGCTGGAGAAGGTCAGAGAAGATCAGGGATGGTTGAAAAAAGTCAAACAAGGCCAGAGAAGGCCACAGAGGGCCACAGAAGGCCAGAGAAGGCCAAAGAAGTCCAGAGAAGGCCAGAGAAGGTGAAAAGGGTGGAAGAAGTTAAAAAAATATCTGAGAAGTCGGAGAAGGTCAAAGAAGGTCAAACAAGGTCGGAGAATGTGGAAGAAGCTGGGAGACGGTCTGAGCAGGTGGGAGCAGGTCGGAGAAAGTCAGAGAAAGTCAAGGAATATCGTAGACGGTCAGAGAAGGTCAAAGAAGGTCGAAGAAGGTCAAACAAGATCAGGAAAGGCCGAAGAAGGGCGAAGGAGGTCATTGAAAGTCGGAGAAAATGATAGAAGGTCGGAGAAGGTCGGAGAAGGTCAAAGAAGGTCAAAGAAGGTCGGAGAAGGTCGGAGAAGGTCGGAGAAGGTCGGAGAAGGTCGGAGAAGGTCGGAGAAGGTCGGAGAAGGTCGGAGAAGGTCGGAGAAGGTCGGAGAAGGTCGGAGAAGGTCGGAGAAGGTCGGAGAAGGTCAAAGAAGGTCAAAGAAGGTCAAAGAAGGTCAAAGAAGGTCAAAGAAGGTCAAAGAAGGTCAAAGAAGGTCAAAGAAGGTCAAAGAAGGTCAAAGAAGGTCAAAGAAGGTCAAAGAAGGTCAAAGAAGGTCAAAGAAGGTCAAAGAAGGTCAAAGAAGGTCAAAGAAGGTCAAAGAAGGTCAAAGAAGGTCAAAGAAGGTCAAAGAAGGTCAAAGAAGGTCAAAGAAGGTCAAAGAAGGTCAAAGAAGGTCAAAGAAGGTGGGAAAAGGTGGAAGAAGGTCAGAGAAGGCTAGAGAAAGTCAAAGAAAATTGGAGAAAGTCAGAAAAGTTCAAAAACTATCAGAGAAGTCGGAGAACGTAAAAGAAGATCAAAGAAGGTCAAACAAGGTGGGAGACGGTAAAAGAACTTCAAACAATATCGGAGAAGGTTGGAGGAGGTCAAAGAAGGTCGGAGAACGACAAAGAAGGCCAAAGAAAGCCGAAGAAGGTCGAAGCAGGTCAGAGAATGACAGAAAACGTCAGAGAAGGGCAGAGAAGGACAGAGAAGGACAAAGAAGTTAAGAGAATATCAAAGAGGGTCAAAGAAGGTAAAAGAAGGTCGGAGAAGGTCAGAGAAGGTCAGAGAAGGCAAAAGAGGCCAAAGGAAACCAAAAATGGCCAGAGAAGGCCACAGAAAGCCAGAGAGGCCAGAGAGGGTGCAAGAAGTTGAAAAAATATCGGAGAAGGTCAGAGAAGGTCAAAAAAGGTCGGAGAATGTGGAAGAAGGTGGGAGACGGTCGGAGCAGGTGGGAGCAGGTCGGAGAAAGTCAAGGAATATCCTAGATGGACAGAGAAGGTCAAAGAAGGTGGAAGAAGGTCAAACAAGGTCAGGAAAGGCCGAAGAAGGTCAGTGAAATTTGGAGAAAATGAAAGAAGGTCAGAGAAAGCCAAAGAAGTTCGAAGAAGGCCAAAGAAGTTTGGAGAAGGTCGGAGAAGGCCAAAGAAATTCAAAAAACGTCAGAGAAGGTCAAACAAGGTCAAACAAGGTGGAAGAATGTGGGAGACGGTGTGAGAAGGTCGGAGAAAGTCAAATAGTTTAAAGAATATCGGAGAACATCAAAGAAGATCAAAGAAGTCTGGAGAAAGCCAAAGAAGTCCGGAGAAGGGCAGAGAAGGCCAAACAAGGCCAAAGAAGATCGGAGAAGATCAAAGAATCAAAGAGGAGGTGGCAGCGGGACGGAGAAATTCAAAGAAGGTCAGAAAAGGTAAAGGAAGGTCTAAGGATGTCAGAGAAGGTCAAAGAAGCTCAGAGAAGGTCAGGGAAGGATGAAAAAGGCAAAGAAGCTCGGAGAAGGTGAGGGAAGGATGAAAGTCAAAGTAGCTCGGAGAAGGTCAGGGAAGGATGAAAAAGTCAAAGAGTCACCTCCCTTCTTCCCAACGTACCATCAGCCCCGATCCCTCAACTTAACTTTCAGAGGTCCGAGAGCCAGAAGCCACGCCTCGCAGAAGCGGCCCGAATCGCATTCGCTGTCGAGGATGGTCCTGCGGTCACCGGGTTCCTCTCCATCTGCAAGAAAACAGAACAAAAAC
The DNA here is from genome assembly GCA_033459285.1 of Clamator glandarius. Classification (NCBI taxonomy): domain Eukaryota; kingdom Metazoa; phylum Chordata; class Aves; order Cuculiformes; family Cuculidae; genus Clamator; species Clamator glandarius. The sequence goes on from JAUNZM010001438.1 coordinate 123,115, forward strand.
CACAGTATCGCCAGCCAGCTCCACCCTACACAGGGCCCCGCCTGTGGCAAATCCACAGGCCCGCGCTCCACCTCCCTGCTACCCGCCTGACCTCAAACGCTCTTCCCGGGCCAAAAGCAGCCCAAGTGGCACCTACAAAACAAAAGAGAAACGCTCAGCTGAGTTGCTCTGTAAAACTTGCCTCTTAGACATCTGTATAGACAACAACCTCCTCGCCTCTCAGACCATTTGTCTACACAAAGCTTCGCCCCTCTAGGCTGCGTGTGGCTCCGGCAGAAGAGAAAGCAAAAACACACGTGCTCAGATACTACCCTAAAACAAAGAAGACCCGCGGGCTTTATTCCCCTGGTCCCGCTCCTTTACCTCGAGTGCTGCCCACCTCGGGCACCGCCATCTTCTCCTTGTGCTTTGAGGCTTACGTGCCACCTGGAACACACAAACAGCAAGGAACGCTTGTGACTCCGTGAACTGAGCCGTGTGAGCTATAACTGCTTCTCCGTGTAACTCACCGTTGCTGTCCTTTGCCGACACGGCTCCCGTACCGCTATTCCATTTTGGTCATTGCTCTGTATCTCAAAAGAGAAAAAAACCCAAAACGCAATTACTAGCTCTGTAGGTACAAGTTGCAGTTAACTGCTGACTCGGCAGCCGACTCCCTTGGCTATGGAATCTACCCCCGATCCAACTGCCGCCCCTCGCTGCCGGACCCGATGCCTCTGCACGTGTAAAACTCAACATTGGATAACTCACCCCCAAACTCGACAATAACTAAACAATTCCACACGCCGTTTCGATTCGGGAATACCGACGCTTCTTCACGCAATAGCCGGGCAGGAAAAAAAAAAAAAGTTAAAATCAGATCTTAACAACCACACGCAGCAGATTTATTGCGCTGAGAATTTAAACTGCTCAACCGACGCTCCGGCGGCATATCCGAGATGGCTTCGGTCGTTCCCTCTGTGGCCACATAACCGACCAAAAATGATTCTCTTCGCCCCATATATCCATGGCTACTTGCTCTATAATGCATCGTATCGCCTTGCCCTTCAAAATCCATACAGGAATATCTAAACATAGAATTTCGCTGCTATCCTTCTGCTGACGACCGTTTCTTTAGCTCAGGCAGAGCGGCTCCAGCCACATACAAACGTGCGCGGACCGACTCTGCGCAGAAAACCGATGATGGGAAATAAAAAGGAAACTCGGTAAGAAGGACTTTCTAAAGAGAGCTGGAGTTGACCGAGATGACGCAGGGACTTACGAGAAAGAGTATGTTGGCCCTTGCAAAATGGAAGACCGGGCCCCTTAAGGAGACGTAGCCGCAACTAGAAGGATGCGAGGCTGAGCCCCGCTTAAACACCTCAAAACAGAACACATAGGGAAGAAGTCCCACAACGGGGATTTAAGAAAATGGAACGATAAAGGCTTAGGATGCCGACGTGTCCCGCGATGCCTATGCGATAGGCGACTGACCGCAAACTGCCAAAAGGCAAGACCTATCTACGCTTGAAGATTGCGGCGCGAGAAGAGCGCTGCCCAATCGGCACCTTACTAAGAACAGACCTCCGAGAGTCTAGAGATGACGTGTGGCTCAAACGCAAAGATGACATCGAGACCTGCAGAAGATTTAAGATGCGGCAGAGTCTACCTACTCTAAAGAACGAGACAGATATGGGCTGGAACCGCCCTGCCTGGCACTCGCTAGCTCGGGGCTGAAAATTAAAGCCCTCTCCAAACCTGTAATGAGGCGTACTCTTCCCGCACAACCCTCTACCCTAGGCTAAACCTGCCGTTCTCAACATTCTGACCTCTTCACGGCCAAAATCTCAGCCCCCTTAACTCCCTGAGGACTACGGGCCCGAAGCCGTCCTGGGCAGAAAAACTCAAACCGCGCCGACTAACTGGAAAAACCCCACACCGTCGCGTTGTCCTGGACTATAATCTGCCAAAAAAATCCTGACGGAAAACACGGTGCCGAGTCAGCATCGCGCCACGCGCTGCCGACATCTCGTACTAAACCCGCTGCAAAACCGCCGAGGCGTTCCGCTCACCCGTTCGGTGCCGATTCAAACGTTGGACGCTGCGGTCATCGCCCGGGGCGCTTCGGTCCGTCCCCCTCTCCTTCTCCCTACCGTCCGGCTCATCTGAAGTGCTCTGCCTGTTGCCACCGTGCTCCACGGAGCACCTGCCAAACCAACGTTAAACACGTAACTGAGATGCCAAATACTACTTGACTCTTCGAGACGTACTTAATTTCCTCCTCACCGTCAAAGCCACGATAGTGAGAAGAAGCCAGACTACCTCACCGGCGCCACAAAACCCCGTGCCATCTGCTTACCTTTCCTCGCCGCCGCTCCCATTGTAGGGACGTAACGGCGTCGATACCCAGGACGAAAGAAAGATGAGCCGTGGAGATCCAAATTCTAGGAACTTACCAGACTTTAGTCGCAGGAGGGAACGATGAGAACTTGAAAAATAATAACCTCTACTAGTTTTCAAAAAGAGTAAACACGGAACACCTAAGAACACGGGACGCTCACAGCACAGCAATGGAGACTGGAATTACAGAGGCACTCGGCCAATTAAAAACTCACAGCGGTGGGATTTAACAGCTCTAAGACCTAAATTGGAAACTCAACAAACAGGAAAAAACCACGATGGATAACAGGGACAAGGCAGCAACTGCTGCGAGCGATAATAGAGCGAATCTCACCGGTAAGTTCAGGAAAAATCCAAAACTCCGCTAAATAAGGGAAGCTTGTGCGCCCACAGACCGGAGGAAGAAGAGCTGCTCAGCTGCAAACAGTTACAAACCAAAACAAGAACCGTCCTCTTACCTGAGAAAAGCCAGAGAAGACGGGGACAAAATCCTGTGCTGCAGAGAGGCAGCGAGTCTGTACCTTTAAGTAGCGACCTCTCTGACATTTGGAAGGAAGGAGACGGGAAAGAGGCAAAGAAGTCAGTCGAGGAACACCATAAGTAGAAGGTACGAGGGAGCAGAGACCTCAGAGTCCTAGAGATCGCATTTTTTAGGGCAACTAAGACATCTGAGGAGCAAATTCCTCTGATAAGCGAACCAGACAATCGCTGCACGAAGGTCCAGACGATCCACGCCTCGTGTCTCGACCTCATCGCTGCCTCCCATCGGCTGAAGAGAGGCTAGAATGACAGAAACTTGAAGAGCGCTCGCAGCGGATGCCCCGACTGACCCGAGAAACATGAATGAACCCATCTCCCTTTCCCCGGCTCCAAATCGTTAAAGCCCTTTTCCACCCCTGAAAAGTCAAAGAAAGAACCCTGCTGTATTTTAGCTCCTTGACCCTGATGCGTTGATGTTCCTTGGGAGCTGTGCTCCGGAGCTTTTCCCAAGGTTCCCCCGGTCCCTTCTCTCCAATACCAGCCCACAGAATAGACTTACTCCCCTAGGCTAAAGTATTGAAATCTAAATTATTATCCCCCGAGAAATGCCTGCTATAAACTATAGAGATTCAAGGATAAGTGCATTATGCCCCACAGAATGAGGAACAGCAACAAGTTGCTGGGCAATCGGAAATCCTAGATAAAAACCAAGTAACCAGGAAAAAAAAATCAACTGATCAACCAAAAACAAAAAAAAATACCCAAAAAAAAAAAACCACCTTGCCCCCTCAAACACCTAATTGAAAAGCACTGACCAAATACACATCAACATACAAACAAACAAACAAACAAAAAAAAAAAACCTTACAAAAAAACAAAAACAAAAAAAAAAGCTTCCCGGTCTAGCAAACCCTCATGGAAAGCTGCGCTGAGTCAAACCAGCAGCTAACCTCTGATCTCAAGGAAAACCAGAGGCTGAATGAGCTCCCGAGGCGAGGCCGGGGGCTTATATACCCCCTGGGCCTTCACAGGCATCACCTGTGACTGAGGGGTGGTGACCTCCCTCAAAGGTATAAATAGGGTCTGCGGAACAGCTGGGTTTTATTGACTCTCCCTTACATTCTCAGAGAGAGAGATGCTGCTACTCTGCCTGAAAGGATCCTTACCAGAAATAAAGGTCCGTGCGCTTTCGCTGCGACGCTGCTTGTTGTGACGGTCACAGGACCGGGTAGCAAACTTGTTAGAGCTGGATGTTTGGGTTCCTTTCATTTACTGTGCTGCAATACAATTTTTGTTTTTTGGTGTTCCCTTACCCCAATTCTTTTTCTTTCTATGCTGTTTTCTCTGTCTTTTTTTTTTCCTTCCGGTCTTTAGTATCTGTCTGGTGTCTGTAGTTCTTTTTTTTCTTGTCTACCTCATTCTCCTCATTCTCCACCCAAGCATTCAACCTCCTGCCGGCGACAACGGGCCAGTGCCCTGCACCTCACGGCTCCCCAGGAACGGCGTTCCGAGTCACCTCCAAATTGAGCCCTGCCTCAAAGAAAGCTGGCCCCGGCTCAGACTGCATCCAAAACTTGGTGATCGACCACACTTTGCAAACTGCCCGAGACCAGGGATAAAATAACCCAGCCAGGGGAAAACATAACAAACTCCAGCAGGGCTTTCTTTATTCTATTTTCAATCTTGGGTCCTGACTGCCTCCAAAGGAAAACGCTCCATTCCGCACACAAATTCTATGGAGACGACAATAAATGACACCCACCTCCACACACCCAGATGCTAATACACCTTCGCAAACACACCTCCGTGCATCCAAACCCTCAACCCTAGACACGGTCAGACACATCAAATTCTAAGTCCCACATATGTAATCCTAAGTACCGCACGGGCTGTAATGAACGTACTTGGTTTTGAGGTACTTAGGTCCTGCTTCAATAGCTCAGGCCCCAGAGCCTTGATCGTCGCTCCTGCGGCTGCGTAGCCGGGAGGATTCTACTCTCCTCGCTTGCCTGACCTATGGGTACTTGTTCAGCAGTGTAGTATATGACCCTACGCGAGTACTCTGCATATCAGCATATTACCCACACAATATTTCTGCTGCGCTTCTGTTAATGTCTCTAACTTCATTGCCCTGGGCAGAGCAGTTCCAGCCAGACAAACACATAGAGCAGCACCACACATGATAGACCGACAGCAATCCAGATAGAAAAAGAAAACTAAGGAGGATGACACCCAGACCAGAGATGCCATGGGGCAGGAAGACCTAAGGACTGCAAGAACAACTCAATGGCAATTCTGGAAAAGTGACCCTTACAAAGGCATATGGCCACAAGTGAAAGATAGACATACAAGAATCTGTGCCTAAATACTTTAAATGCAGGGAACAGATAAAAGAAGTCCCAGAAGAGGGAAAGAGGGACGCAAAAAGTCCCAGAAGAGGGGAAAGAGGGACGCAAAAAGTCCCAGAAGAGGGAAAGAGGGACGCAAAAAGTCCCAGAAGAAGGGAAAGAGGGACGCAAAAAGTCCCAGAAGAAGGGAAAGAGGGACGCAAAAAGTCCCAGAAGAGGGAAAGAGGGACGCAAAAAGTCCCAGAAGAGGGAAAGAGGGACGCAAAAAGTCCCAGAAGAGGGAAAGAGGGACGCAAAAAGTCCCAGAAGAGGGAAAGAGGGACGCAAAAAGTCCCAGAAGAGGGAAAGAGGGACGCAAAAAGTCCCAGAAGAGGGAAAGAGGGACGCAAAAAGTCCCAGAAGAGGGAAAGAGGGACGCAAACAGTCCCAGAAGAAGGGGGGTAGGGACGCAAAAAGTCCCAGAAGAGGGGGGGAGGGACGCAAACAAGTCCCAGAAGAGGGGGGGAGGGACGCAAACAAGTCCCAGAAGAGGGGGGGAGGGACGCAAACAAGTCCCAGAAGAGGGGGGGTAGGGACGCAAACAAGTCCCAGAAGAGGGGGGGAGGGATGCAAACAAGTCCCAGAAGAGGGGGGGGGAGGGACACAAACAAGTCCCAGAAGAGGGGGAGGGAGGGACGCAAACAAGTCCCAGAAGAAGGGGTGAGGGACGCAAACAAGTCCCAGAAGTAGGGGGGAGGGGGAGGGACACAAAGAGAGACCCTAGAGATGAAGGCCAAGCATGGCAAGAGCCTAGAGAACATCAAGACCTGCAGAAGACCCAAGGCACAGTACACATAGTACATCAACAACACAACAACAGACAGGCTGGAACCGCACTGTCCAGGACATGCTAGCTTTGGCCTGAGAAGTAGGCCCTTTTGCCTTAACCTGCCCAAAGGGGACTGTCCCAGCACAGTACTCTTTCTACACTACTGCTACAACCCCTCCCTGCTATGACAAAACACCTCCCTTCTTCCCAACGTAACATCAGCCCCGATCCCTCAACTTAACTTTCAGAGGTCCGAGAGCCAGAAGCCACGCCTCGCAGAAGCAGCCCAAATCGCATTCGCTGTCGAGGATGGTCCTGCGGTCACCGGGTTCCTCTACATCTGCAAGAAAACAGAACAAAAACCACAGTATCGCCAGTCAGCTCCACCCTACACAGGGCCCCGCCTGTGGCAAATCCACAGGCCCGCGCTCCACCTCCCTGCTACCCGCCTGACCTCAAACGCTCTTCCCGGGCCAAAAGCAGCCCAAGTGGCACCTACAAAACAAAAGAGAAACGCTCAGCTGAGTTGCTCTGTAAAACTTGCCTCTTAGACATCTGTATAGACAACAACCTCCTCGCCTCTCAGACCATTTGTCTACACAAAGCTTCGCCCCTCTAGGCTGCGTGTGGCTCCGGCAGAAGAGAAAGCAAAAACACACGTGCTCAGATACTACCCTAAAACAAAGAAGACCCGCGGTCTTTATTCCCCTGGTCCCGCTCCTTTACCTCGAGTGCTGCCCACCTCGGGCACCGGCATCTTCTCCTTGTGCTTTGAGGCTTACGTGCCACCTGGAACACACAAACAGCAAGGAACGCTTGTGACTCCGTGAACTGAGCCGTGTGAGCTATAACTGCTTCTTCGTGTAACTCACCGTTGCTGTCCTTGGCCGACACGGCTCCCGTACCGCTATTCCATTTTGGTCATTGCTCTGTATCTCAAAAGAGAAAAAAACCCAAAACGCAATTACTAGCTCTGTAGGTACAAGTTGCAGTTAACTGCTGACTCGGCAGCCGACTCCCTTGGCTACGGAATCTACCCCCGATCCAACTGCTGCCCCTCGCTGCCGGAGCCGATGCCTCTGCACGTGGAAAACTCAACATTGGATAACTCACCCCCAAACTCGACAATAACTAAACAATTCCACACGCCGTTTCGATTCGGGAATACCGACGCTTCTTCACGCAATAGCCGGGCAGGAAAAAAAAAAAAAAGTTAAAATCAGATCTTAACAACCGCACGCAGCAGATTTATTGCGCTGAGAATTTAAACTGCTCAACCGACGCTCCGGCGGCATATCCGAGATGGCTTCGGTCGTTCCCTCTGTGGCCACATAACCGACCAAAAATGATTCTCTTCGCCCCATATATCCATGGCTACTTGCTCTATAATGCATCGTATCGCCTTGCCCTTCAAAATCCATACAGGAATATCTAAACATAGAATTTCGCTGCTATCCTTCTGCTGACGACCGTTTCTTTAGCTCAGGCAGAGCGGCTCCAGCCACATACAAACGTGCGCGGACCGACTCTGCGCTGAAAACCGATGATGGGAAATAAAAAGGAAACTCGGTAAGAAGGACTTTCTAAAGAGAGCTGGAGTTGACCGAGATGACGTAGGGACTTACGAGAAAGAGTATGTTGGCCCTTGCAAAATGGAAGACCGGGCCCCTTAAGGAGACGTAGCCGCAACTAGAAGGATGCGAGGCTGAGCCCCGCTTAAACACCTCAAAACAGAACACATAGGGAAGAAGTCCCACAACGGGGATTTAAGAAAATGGAACGATAAAGGCTTAGGATGCCGACGTGTCCCGCGATGCCTATGCGATAGGCGACTGACCGCAAACTGCCAAAAGGCAAGACCTATCTACGCTTGAAGATTGCGGCGCGAGAAGAGCGCTGCCCGATCGGCCCCTTACTAAGAACAGACCTCCGAGAGTCTAGAGATGACGTGTGGCTCAAACGCAAAGATGACATCGAGACCTGCAGAAGATTTAAGATGCGGCAGAGTCTACCTACTCTAAAGAACGAGACAGATATGGGCTGGAACCGCCCTGCCTGGCACACGCTAGCTCGGGGCTGAAAATTAAAGCCCTCTCCAAACCTGTAATGAGGCGTACTCTTCCCGCACAACCCTCTACCCTAGGCTAAACCTGCCGTTCTCAACATTCTGACCTCTTCACGGCCAAAATATCAGCCCCCTTAACTTCCTGAGGACTACGGGCCCGAAGCCGTCCTGGGCAGAAAAACTCAAACCGCGCCGACTAACTGGAAAAACCCCACACCGTCGCGTTGTCCTGGACTATAATCTGCCAAAAAAATCCTGACGGAAAACACGGTGCCGAGTCAGCATCGCGCCACGCGCTGCCGACATCTCGTACTAAACCCGCTGCAAAACCGCCGAGGCGTTCCGCTCACCCGTTCGGTGCCGATTCAAACGTTGGACGCTGCGGTCATCGCCCGGGGCGCTTCGGTCCGTCCCCCTCTCCTTCTCCCTACCGTCCGGCTCATCTGAAGTGCTCTGCCTGTTGCCACCGTGCTCCACGGAGCACCTGCCAAACCAACGTTAAACACGTAACTGAGATGCCAAATACTACTTGACTCTTCAAGACGTACTTAATTTCCTCCTCACCGTCAAAGCCACGATAGTGAGAAGAAGCCAGACTACCTCACCGGCGCCACAAAACCCCGTGCCGTCTGCTTACCTTTCCTCGCCGCCGCTCCCATTGTAGGGACGTAACGGCGCCGATACCCAGGACGAAAGAAAGATGAGCCGTGGAGATCCAAATTCTAGGAACTTACCAGACTGTAGTCGCAGGGGGGAACAATGAAAACTTAAAAAATAATAACCTTTACTAGTTTTCAAAAAGAATAAACACGGAACACCTAAGAACACGGGACGCTCACAGCACAGCAATGGAGACTGGAATTACGGAGGCACTCGGCCAATTAAAAACTCACAGCGGTGGGATTTAACTGCTCTAAGACCTAAATTGGAAACTCAACAAACAGGAAAAAATCACGATGGATAACAGGGACAAGGCAGAAACTGCTGCGAGCGATAATAAAGCGAATCTCACCGGTAAGTTCAGGAAAAATCCAAAACTCCGCTAAATAAGGGAAGCTTGTGCGCCCACAGACCGGATGAAGAAGAGCTGCTCAGCTGCAAACAGTTACAAACCAAAACAAGAACCATCCTCTTACCTGAGAAAGGCCAGAGAAGACGGGGACAAAATCCTGTGCTGCAGAGAGGCAGCGAGTCTGTACCTTTAAGTAGCGACCTCTCTGACATTTGGAAGGAAGGAGACGGGAAAGAGGCAAAGAAGTCAGTCGAGGAACACCATAAGTAGAAGGTACGAGGGAGCAGAGACCTCAGAGTCCTAGAGATTGCATTTTTTAGGGCAACTAAGACATCTGAGGAGCAAATCCCTCTGATAAGCGAACCAGACAATCGCTGCACGAAGGTCCAGACGATCCACGCCTCGTGTCTCGACCTCATCGCTGCCTCCCATCGGCTGAAGAGAGGCTGGAATGACAGAAACTTGAAGAGCGCTCGCAGCGGATGCCCCGACTGACCCGAGAAACATGAATGAACCCATCTCCCTTTCCCCGGCTCCAAATCGTTAAAGCCCTTTTCCACCCCTGAAAAGTCAAAGAAAGAACCCTGCTGTATTTTAGCTCCTTGACCCTGATGCGTTGATGTTCCTTGCGAGCTGTGCTCCGGAGCTTTTCCCAAGGTTCCCCCGGTCCCTTCTCTCCTATACCAGCCCACAGAATAGACTTACTCCCCTAGGCTAAAGTATTGAAATCTAAATTATTATCCCCCGAGAAATGCCTGCTATAAACTATAGAAATTCAAGGATAAGTGCATTATGCCCCACAGAAGGAGGAACAGCAACAAGTTGCTGGGCAATCGGAAATCCTAGATAAAAACGAATTAACCAGGAAAAAAAATCAACTGATCAACCAAAAAAAAAAAAAAAACCCAAAAAAAAAACCACCTTGCCCCCTCAAACACCTAATTGAAAAGCACTGACCAAATACACATCAACATACAAACAAACAAAAAAAAAACCTTACAAAAAAAACAAAAACAAAAAAAAAGCTTCCCGGTGTAGCAAACCCTCATGGAAAGCTGCGCTGAGTCAAACCAGCAGCTAACCTCTGATCTCAAGGAAAACCAGAGGCTGAATGAGCTCCCGAGGCGAGGCCGGGGGCTTATATACCCCCTGGGCCTTCACAGGCATCACCTGTGACTGAGGGGTGGTGACCTCCCTCAAAGGTATAAATAGGGTCTGCGGAACAGCTGGGTTTTATTGACTCTCCCTTACATTCTCAGAGAGAGAGATGCTGCTACTCTGCCTGAAAGGATCCTTACCAGAAATAAAGGTCCGTGCGCTTTCGCTGCGACGCTGCTTGTTGTGACGGTCACAGGACCGGGTAGCAAACTTGTTAGAGCTGGATGTTTGGGTTCCTTTCATTTACCGTGCTGCAATACAATTTTTGTTTTTTGGTGTTCCCTTACCCCGATTCTTTTTCTTTCTATGCTGTTTTCTCTGTCTTTTTTTTTCCTTCCGCTCTTTAGTATCTGTCTGGTGTCTGTAGTTCTTTTTTTCCTTGTCTATCTTTGTCCCAATGGGCATTTTTTTCTTTCTCCTCACGATGTTACTGCTCTGTCCCTGGAGTTTGCTTGTTCTTTCGCTACACCTGCGAGTGCCTTGCCTTCCTGTCTCTTTTTCCTGCGCCTCTCTTTCTTTTTCTATTTTTTTGTATTGCTCACCGTTGCTGTCCCGGCTTCTCCGGTCGCTTGGTATCGTGATACTCCCCTTTACTGCTCCTCTTGCCGTTTCTGAATTTTTGTGCTAGTCCCTGCCCTTTTCCGCAATCCTCTATCTGTCTGTAGAGCTCCTAGTTCCTCTCAAATGAATGGGCTCTTCTTTATGTCCGCGTGTGGCTTTATAAGAGCCCCAGCTGAGATGTTCCTCTTAGCTTCTGCTCAGACCAGCGCCGCTGAAAATATTCGTGTGTGGATACCTTGAGGATGACCGAAGCGGCAGGACTTTAGGGTATTTTCTTCCCTCTTCCCCGCCCCCTGTAACTTAGAGGCACGAGACCCTAACGGACTCGCTTTTGGCACGTGCCTGGGATTCTCCGGCCCCTGTGACTGCAGCCTGACTGACGATGTTGAGACAGCGATAGATCGATTGAGTTCTGCGAGAGGAAAGGCCACGACTTTTGATAAAAGCACAGGCTGTCTCTGTCTTGGATGTACGTGTAGAAATTTCACAGCCTCTTCTCATATGGCTAGAGCCCGTTATTATGGTTAGCTGTTCTGTGACAGCTTTATTGTTTTTCTCAGCCTGGACGTTTTAGCCTGATGACCACGCGAAAGATGCGGCTGTAGGGGATGGTAAGGCTGGTATGAGAAAGGCCAGGGGAGGATCGATGACAGAGTTGAAAATGCCATTTAGAGTTTGCAGCTTCGTTAGCTGCTGAGAAATTATCTAGTCTCTGTGATTTTGCTACCGTATCAGACTGATCAATAGTGTTTAAGCAATGCTCGATGAGAGAGAGCATTGTTAGGCATTGGAACGGTCTGCCCAGGGAGGTGGTTGAGTCACTGTCCCTGGAGGTGTTTAAGGGGATGGTGGATGAGGTACTTAGGAGAATGACTTAGAGATTGCTGGGAATGCTAGGACTTGATGACCTGGTGGGTCTGTTGCAACAGCACCTGCCGAAAAAAAAAACCAGTCAGCTGAGTCGCTACAGAGGACTTGGCTCTTGGACAATCACCTCACCTTCTCACAGCATTTGTTGACAAGAAGCTTGGCCTCTCGGAGTCCGCATGCCGAACCTGCAAGAAGAGATGTGCTTAGCCACAATTCAAATACACGGGCAGCTCCCAGCGAATCCCATCTCCCGCAGAAAAGGTAAGGATGAAAAAGTTAAAGAAGCTCGGAGAAGGTCAGGGAAGGATGAAAAAGTTAAAGAAGCTCGGAGAGGTCCGGGAAGGATGAAAGTCAAAGAAGCTCGGAGAAGGTCAGGGAAGGATGAAAATCACAGAAGCTCGGAGAAGGTCAGGGAAGGATGAAAGTCAAAGAAGCTCGGAGAAGGTCAGGAAAGGATGAAAGTCAAAGAAGCTCGGAGAAGGTCAAGAAAGGATGAAAGTCAAAGAAGCTCGGAGAAGGTCAGGGAAGGATGAAAGTCAAAGAAGCTCGGAGAAGGTCAGGGAAGGATGAAAGTCAAAGAAGCTCGGAGAAGGTCAGGGAAGGATGAAAGAGTCAAAGAAGCTCGGAGAAGGTCAGGGAAGGATGAAAGTCAAAGAAGCTCGGAGAAGGTCAGGGAAGGATGAAAGTCAAAGAAGCTCGGAGAAGGTCAGGGAAGGATAAAAGTCATCAAAGAATCTCGGAGAAGGTCAGGGAAGGACGAAAGTCAAAGAAGCTCGGAGAAGGTCAGGGAAGGATGAAAGTCAAAGAAGCTCGGAGAAGGTCAGGGAAGGATGAAATAGTCCAAGAAGCTCGGAGAAGGTCCTGGAAGGATGAAAGTCAAAGAAGCTCGGAGAAGGTCCTGGAAGGATGAAAGTCAAAGAAGCTCGGAGAAGGTCAGGGAAGGATGAAAGTCAAAGAAGCTCGGAGAAGGTCAGGGAAGGATGAAAGTCAAAGAAGCTCGGAGAAGGGCAGGGAAGGATGAAAGTCAAAGAAGCTCGGAGAAGGGCAGGGAAGGATGAAAGAGTCAAAGACGCTCGGAGAAGGTCAGGGAAGGATGAAAGAGTCAAAGACGCTCGGAGAAGCTCAGGGAAGGATGAAAAAGTCAAAGAAGCTTGGAGAAGGGCAGGGAAGGATGAAAGTCAAAGAAGCTTGGAGAAGGTCAGGGAAGGATGAAAAAGTCAAAGAAGCTCGGAGAAGGTCAGGGAAGGATGAAAAAGTCAAAGAAGCTCGGAGAAGGTCAGGGAAAGATGAACATCAAAGAAGCTCGGAGAAGGTCAGGGAAGGATGAAAAAGTCAAAGAAGCTCGGAGAATGTCAGGGAAGGATGAAAGTCAAAGAAGCTCGGAGAAGGTCAGGGAAGGATGAAAGTCAAAGAAGCTCGGAGAAGGTCAGGGAAGGATGAAAGTCAAAGAAGCTCGGAGAAGGTCAGGGAAGGATGAAAGTCAAAGAAGCTCGGAGAAGGTCAGGAAAGGATGAAAGTCAAAGAAGCTCGGAGAAGGTCAAGAAAGGATGAAAGTCAAACAAGCTCGGAGAAGGTCAGGGAAGGATGAAAGTCAAACAAGCTCGGAGAAGGTCAGGGAAGGATGAAAGTCAAAGAAGCTCGGAGAAGGTCAGGGAAGGATGAAAGTCAAAGAAGCTCGGAGAAGGTCAGGGAAGGATGAAAGTCAAAGAAGCTCGGAGAAGGTCAGGGAAGGATGAAAGAGTCAAAGAAGCTCGGAGAAGGTCAGGGAAGGATGAAAGTCAAAGAAGCTCGGAGAAGGTCAGGGAAGGATGAAAGTCAAAGAAGCTCGGAGAAGGTCAGGGAAGGATAAAAGTCATCAAAGAATCTCGGAGAAGGTCAGGGAAGGACGAAAGTCAAAGAAGCTCGGAGAAGGTCAGGGAAGGATGAAAGTCAAAGAAGCTCGGAGAAGGTCAGGGAAGGATGAAATAGTCCAAGAAGCTCGGAGAAGGTCAGGGAAGGATGAAAGTCAAAGAAGCTCAGAGAAGGTCCTGGAAGGATGAAAGTCAAAGAAGCTCGGAGAAGGTCAGGGAAGGATGAAAGTCAAAGAAGCTCGGAGAAGGTCAGGGAAGGATGAAAGTCAAAGAAGCTCGGAGAAGATCAGGGAAGGATGAAAGTCAAAGAAGCTCGGAGAAGGTCAGGGAAGGATGAAAGAGTCAAAGAAGCTCGGAGAAGGTCAGGGAAGGATGAAAGTCAAAGAAGCTCGGAGAAGGTCAGGGAAGGATGAAAGAGTCAAAGACGCTCGGAGAAGGTCAGGGAAGGATGAAAGAGTCAAAGACGCTCGGAGAAGGTCAGGGAAGGATGAAAGTCAAAGAAGCTCGGAGAAGGGCAGGGAAGGATGAAAGTCAAAGAAGCTCGGAGAAGGTCAGGGAAGGATGAAAAAGTCAAAGAAGCTCGGAGAAGGTCAGGGAAGGATGAAAAAGTCAAAGAAGCTCGGAGAAGGTCAGGGAAAGATGAACATCAAAGAAGCTCGGAGAAGGTCAGGGAAGGATGAAAAAGTCAAAGAAGCTCGGAGAATGTCAGGGAAGGATGAAAGTCAAAGAAGCTCGGAGAAGGTCAGGGAAGGATGAAAGTCAAAGAAGCTCGGAGAAGGTCAGGGAAGGATGAAAGTCAAAGAAGCTCGGAGAAGGTCAGGGAAGGATGAAAGTCAAAGAAGCTCGGAGAAGGTGAGGGAAGGATGAAAGTCAAAGAAGCTCGGAGATGGTCAGGGAAGGATGAAAAAGTCAAAGAAGCTCGGAGATGGTCAGGGAAGGATGGAACTCAAAGATGCTCGGAGAAGGTCAGGAAAGGATGAAAGTCAAAGAAGCTCGGAGAAGGTCAGGGAAGGATGAAAGTCAAAGAAGCTCGGAGAAGGTCAGGGAAGGATGAAAGTCAAAGAAGCTCGGAGAAGGTCAGGGAAGGATGAAAGTCAAAGAAGCTCGGAGAAGGTCAGGGAAGGATGAAAAAGTCAAAGAAGCTCGGAGAATGTCAGAGAAGGATGAAAGTCAAAGAAGCTCGGAGAAGGTCAGGGAAGGATGAAAGTCAAAGAAGCTCGGAGAAGGTCAGGGAAGGATGAAAGTCAAAGAAGCTCGGGGAAGGTCAGGGAAGGATGAAAAAGTCAAAGAAGCTCGGAGAAGATCAGGGAAGGATGAAAGTCAAAGAAGCTCGGAGAAGGTCAGGGAAGGAAGAAAAAGTCAAAGAAGCTCGGAGAAGGTCAGGGAAGGATGAAAGTCAAAGAAGCTCGGAGAAGGTCAGGGAAGGATGAAAGTCAAAGAAGCTCGGAGAAGGTCAAGGAAGGATGAAAGTCAAAGAAGCTCGGAGAAGGTCAAGGAAGGATGAAAGTCAAAGAAGCTCGGAGAAAATAGGGGAGGAAGGAAAAGTCAAAGAAGCTCGGAGAAGGTCAGGGAAGGATGAAAAAGTCAAAGAAGCTCGGAGAAGGTCAGGGAAGGATGAAAGTCAAAGAAGCTCGGAGAAGGTCAGGGAAGGAAGAAAAAGTCAAAGAAGCTCGGAGAAGGTCAGGGAAGGATGAAAGTCAAAGAAGCTCGGAGAAGGTCAGGGAAGGATGAAAGTCAAAGAAGCTCGGAGAAGGTCAGGGAAGGATGAAAGTCAGAGAAGCTCGGAGAATGTCAGGGAAGGATGAAAGTCAAAGAAGCTCGGAGAAGGTCAGGGAAGGATGAAAAAGTCAAAGAAGCTCGGAGAAGGTCAGGGAAGGATGAACGTCAAAGAGCTCGGAGAAGGTCAGGGAAGGATGAAAGTCAAAGAAGCTCGGAGAAGGTCAGGGAAGGATGAAAGTCAAAGAAGCTCGGAGAAGGTGTGGGAAGGATGAAAGTCAAAGAAGCTCGGAGAAGGGCAGGGAAGGATGAAGAAGTCAAAGAAGCTCGGAGAAGGTCAGGGAAGAATGAAAGTCAAAGAAGCTCGGAGAAGGTCAGGGAAGGATGAAAGTAAAAGAAGCTCGGAGAAGGTCAGGGAAGGAAGAAAGTCGTCAATGAAGCTCGGAGAAGGTCAGGGAAGGAAGAAAGTCGTCAATGAAGCTCGGAGAAGGTCAGGGAAGGAAGAAAGTCGTCAACGAAGCTCAGAGAAGGTCAGGGAAGGAAGAAAGTCAACGAAGATCGGAGAAGGTCAGGGGAGGATGAAAAAGTCAAAGAAGCTCGGAGAAGGTCAGGGAAGGATGAAAGTCAAAGAAGCTCGGAGAAGGTCAGGGAAGGATGAAAGTCAAAGAAGCTCGGAGAAGGTCAGGGAAGGATGAAAGTCAAAGAAGTTCGGAGAAGGTCAGGGAAGGATGAAAAAGTCAAAGAAGCTCGGAGAAGGTCAGGGAAGGATGAAAGTCAAAGAAGCTCGGAGAAGGTCAGGGAAGGATGAAAGTCAAAGAGGTTCGGAGAAGGTCAGGGAAGGATGAAAAAGTCAAAGAAGCTCGGAGAAGGTCAGGGAAGGATGAAAAAGTCAAAGAAGCTCAGAGAAGGTCAGGGAAGGATGAAAGTCAAAGAAGTTCGGAGAAGGTCAGGGAAGGATGAAAAAGTCAAAGAAGCTCGGAGAATGCCAGGGAAGGATGAGAGTCTAAGAAGCTCGGAGAATGCCAGGGAAGGATGAAAAAGTCAAAGAATCTCGGAGAAGGTCAGGGAAGGATGAAAGTCAAAGAAGCTCGGAGAAGGTCAGGGAAGGATGAAAATCAAAGAAGCTCGGAGAAGGTCAGGGAAGGATGAAAAAGTCAAAGAAGCTCGGAGAAGGTCAGGGAAGGACGAAAGTCAAGGAAGCTCGGAGAAGGTCAGGGAAGGATGAAAAAGTCAAAGAAGCTCGGAGAAGGTCAGGGAAGGATGAAAGTCAAAGAAGCTCAGAGAAGGTCAGGGAAGGATGAAAGTCAAAGAAGCTCGGAGAAGGTCAGGGAAGGATGAAAATGTCAAAGAAGCTCGGAGACGGTCAGGGAAGGATGAAAATGTCAAAGAAGCTCGGAGACGGTCAGGGAAGGATGAAAATGTCAAAGAAGCTCGGAGACGGTCAGGGAAGGATGAAAGTGAAAGAAGCTCGGAGAAGGTCAGGGAAGGATGGAAGTCAAAGAAGCTCGGAGAGTTCAGGGAAGGATGAAAAAGTCAAAGAAGCTCAGAGAAGGTCAGGGAAGGATGAAAGAGTCAAAGAAGCTCGGAGAAGGTCAGGGAAGGATGAAAGTCAAAGAAGCTCAGAGAAGGTCAGGGAAGGATGGAAGTCAAAGAAGCTCGGAGAAGGTCAGGGAAGGATGAAAGAGTCAAAGAAGCTCGGAGAAGGTCAGGGAAGGCTCAAATTCGTCAAAGAAGCTCGGAGAAGGTCAGGGAAGGATGAAAGTCAAAGAAGCTCGGAGAAGGTCAGGGAAGGGTGAAAATCTAAGAAGCTAGGAGAAGGTCAGGGAAGTATGAAAAAGTCAAAGAAGCTCGGAGAAGGTCAGGGAAGGATGAAAGTCAAAGAAGCTCGGAGAAGGTCAGGGAATGATGAAAGTGAAAGAAGCTCGGAGAAGGTCAGGGAAGGATGAAAAAGTCAAAGAAGCTCGGAGAAGTTCAGGGAAGGATGAAAAGGTCCAAGAAGCTCGGAGAAGGTCAGGGAAGGATGAAAGTCAAAGAAGCTCGGAGAAGGTCAGGGAAGGGTGAAAGTCAAAGAAGCTCGGAGAAGGTCAGGGAAGGATGAAAGTCAAAGAAGGTCGGAGAAGGTCCTGGAAGGATGAAAGTCAAAGAAGCTCGGAGAAGGTCAGGGAAGGATGAAAGTCAAAGAAGGTCGGAGAAGGTCAGGGAAGGACGAAAAAGTCAAAGAAGCTCGGAGAAGGTCAGGGAAGGAAGAAAAAGTCAAAGAAGCTCGGAGAAGGTCAGGGAAGGAAGAAAAAGTCAAAGAAGCTCGGAGAAGGTCAGGGAAGGATGAAAAAGTCAAAGAAGCTCGGAGAAGGTCAGGGAAGGATGAAAGTCAAAGAAGCTCGGAGAAGGTGAGGGAAGGATGAAAGTCAAAGAAGCTCGGAGAAGGTCAGGGAAGGATGAAAGTCCAAGAAGCTCGGAGAAGGTCAGGGAAGGAAGAAAAAGTCAAAGAAGCTCGGAGAAGGTCAGGGAAGGAAGAAAAAGTCAAAGAAGCTCGGAGAAGGTCAGGGAAGGATGAAAAAGTCAAAGAAGCTCGGAGAAGGTCAGGGAAGGATGAAAGTGAAAGAAGCTCGGAGAAGGTCAGGGAAGGATGAAAGTCAAAGAAGCTCGGAGAAGGTGAGGGAAGGATGAAAGTCAAAGAAGCTCGGAGAAGTTCAGGGAAGGATGAAAGTCTAAGAAGGTCGGAGAAGGTCCTGGAAGGATGAAAGTCAAAGAAGCTCGGAGAATGTCAGGGAAGGGTGAAAGTCAAAGAAGGTCGGAGAAGGTCAGGGAAGGATGAAAGTCAAAGAAGCTCGGAGAAGGTCAGGGAAGGATGAAAGTCTAAGAAGGTCGGAGAAGGTCCTGGAAGGATGAAAGTCAAAGAAGCTCGGAGAAGGTCAGGGAAGGATGAAAGTCTAAGAAGGTCGGAGAAGGTCCTGGAAGGATGAAAGTCAAAGAAGCTCGGAGAATGTCAGGGAAGGGTGAAAGTCAAAGAAGCTCGGAGAAGGTCAGGGAAGGACGAAAGTCAAAGAAGCTCGGAGAAGGTCAGGGAAGGATGAAAGTCAAAGAAGCTCGGAGAAGGTCAGGGAAGGATGAAAGTCAAAGAAGCTCGGAGAAGGTCAGGGAAGGATGAAAGTCAAAGAAGCTCGGAGAAGGTCAGGGAAGGATGAAAGTCAAAGAAGCTCGGAGAAGGTCAGGGAAGGATGAAAAATTCAAGGAAGCTCGGAGAAGGTCAGGGAAGGATGAAAGTCAAAGAAGCTCGGAGAAGGTCAGGGAAGGATGAAAAAGTCAAAGGAGCTCGGAGAAGGTCAGGGAAGGATGAAAGTCAAACTAGCTCGGAGTAGGTCAGGGAAGGATGAAAGTCAAAGAAGCTCGGAGAAGGTCAGGGGAGGATGAAAAATTCAAGGAAGCTCGGAGAAGGTCAGGGAAGGATGAAAGTCAAAGAAGCTCGGAGAAGGTCAGGGAAGGATGAAAAAGTCAAAGAATCTCGGAGAAGGTCAGGGAAGGATGAAAGTCAAAGAAGCTCAGAGAAGGTCAGGGAAGGATGAAAGTCAAAGAAGCTCGGAGAAGGTCAGGGAAGGATGAAAGTCGTCAAAGAAGCTCGGAGAAGGTCAGGGAAGGATGAAAAAGTCAAAGAAGCTCAGAGAAGGTCAGGGAAGGATGAAAGTCAAAGAAGCTCGGAGAAGGTCAGGGAAGGATGAAAGTCAAAGAAGCTCGGAGAAGGTCAGGGAAGGATGAAAGTCAAAGAAGCTCGGAGAAGGTCAGGGAAGGATGAAAAAGTCAAAGAATCTCGGAGAAGGTCAGGGAAGGATGAAAGTCAAAGAAGCTCAGAGAAGGTCAGGGAAGGATGAAAGTCGTCAAAGAAGCTCGGAGAAGGTCAGGGAAGGATGAAAGTCGTCAAAGAAGCTCGGAGAAGGTCAGGGAAGGATAAAAAAGTCGTTTTTTTAAAAAGCTAAGTACCTGCAAAGCAAAATATCACACACACACAATCTCTAAAAGCAACCCCGCCACCCCCAAACCGCATACGCAAACCCTCACCCACAAAACCCTCCTCGTTCTCCACCCAAGCATTCAACCTCCTGCCGGCCACAACGGGCCAGTGCCCTGCACCTCACGGCTCCCCAGGAACGGCGTTCCGAGTCACCTCCAAATTGAGCCCTGCCTCAAAGAAAGCTGGCCCCGGCTCAGACTGCATCCAAAACTTGGTGATCGACCACACTTTGCAAACTGCCCGAGACCAGGGATAAAATAACCCAGCCGGGGGAAAACATAACAAACTCCAGCAGGGCTTTCTTTATTCTATTTTCAATCTTGGGTCCTGACTGCCTCCAAAGGAAAACGCTCCATTCCGCACACAAATTCTATGGAGACGACAATAAATGACACCCACCTCCACACACCCAGATGCTAATACACCTTCGCAAACACACCTCCGTGCATCCAAACCCTCAACCCTAGACACGGTCAGACACATCAAATTCTAAGTCCCACATATGTAATCCTAAGTACCGCACGGGCTGTAATGAACGTACTTGGTTTTGAGGTACTTAGGTCCTGCTTCACTAGCTCAGGCCCCAGAGCCTTGATCGTCGCTCCTGCGGCTGCGTAGCCGGGAGGATTCTACTCTCCTCGCTTGCCTGACCTATGGGTACTTGTTCAGCAGTGTAGTATATGACCCTACGCGAGTACTCTGCATATCAGCATATTACCCACACAATATTTCTGCTGCGCTTCTGTTAATGTCTCTAACTTCATTGCCCTGGGCAGAGCAGTTCCAGCCAGACAAACACATAGAGCAGCACCACACATGATAGACCGATAGCAATCCAGATAGAAAAAGAAAACTAAGGAGGATGACACCCAGACCAGAGATGCCATGGGGCAGGAAGACCTAAGGACTGCAAGAACAACTCAATGGCAATTCTGGAAAAGTGACCCTTACAAAGGCATATGGCCACAAGTGAAAGATGGACATACAAGAATCTGTGCCTAAATACTTTAAATGCAGGGAACAGATAAAAGAAGTCCCAGAAGAGGGAAAGAGGGACGCAAAAAGTCCCAGAAGAGGGAAAGAGGGACGCAAAAAGTCCCAGAAGAAGGGAAAGAGGGACGCAAAAAGTCCCAGAAGAGGGAAAGAGGGACGCAAAAAGCCCCAGAAGAGGGAAAGAGGGACGCAAAAAGTCCCAGAAGAGGGAAAGAGGGACGCAAACAGTCCCAGAAGAGGGAAAGAGGGACGCAAACAGTCCCAGAAGAGGGAAAGAGGGACGCAAAAAGTCCCAGAAGAAGGGAAAGAGGGACGCAAAAAGTCCCAGAAGAGAGAAAGAGGGACGCAAAAAGTCCCAGAAGAAGGGGGGAGGGACGCAAAAAGTCCCAGAAGAAGGGAAAGAGGGACGCAAAAAGTCCCAGAAGAAGGGGGGAGGGACGCAAACAGTCCCAGAAGAGGGGGGGTAGGGACGCAAACAGTCCCAGAAGAGGGGGAGGGAGGGACGCAAACAAGTCCCAGAAGAAGGGGCGAGGGACGCAAACAGTCCCAGAAGAAGGGGCGAGGGACGCAAACAAGTCCCAGAAGAGGGGGGGGTAGGGACGCAAACAAGTCCCAGAAGAGGGGGGGGGAAAGGAACACAAACAAGTCCCAGAAGGGGGGGAGGGGGAGGGACACAAAGAGAGACCCTAGAGATGAAGGCCAAGCATGGCATAAGCATAGAGAACATCAAGACCTGCAGAAGACCCAAGGCACAGTACACATAGTACATCAACAACACAACAACAGACAGGCTGGAACCGCACTCTCCAGGACATGCTAGCTTTGGCCTGAGAAGTAGGCCCTTTTGCCTTAACCTGCCCAAAGGGGACTGTCCCAGCACAGTACTCTTTCTACACTACTGCTACAACCCCTCCCTGCTATGACAAAACACCTCCCTTCTTCCCAACGTAACATCAGCCCCGATCCCTCAACTTAACTTTCAGAGGTCCGAGAGCCAGAAGCCACGCCTCGCAGAAGCAGCCCAAATCGCATTCGCTGTCGAGGATGGTCCTGCGGTCACCGGGTTCCTCTCCATCTGCAAGAAAACAGAACAAAAACCACAGTATCGCCAGCCAGCTCCACCCTACACAGGGCCCCGCCTGTGGCAAATCCACAGGCCCGCGCTCCACCTCCCTGCTACCCGCCTGACCTCAAACGCTCTTCCCGGGCCAAAAGCAGCCCAAGTGGCACCTACAAAACAAAAGAGAAACGCTCAGCTGAGTTGCTCTGTAAAACTTGCCTCTTAGACATCTGTATAGACAACAACCTCCTCGCCTCTCAGACCATTTGTCTACACAAAGCTTCGCCCCTCTAGGCTGCGTGTGGCTCCGGCAGAAGAGAAAACAAAAACACACGTGCTCAGATACTACCCTAAAACAAAGAAGACCCGCGGTCTTTATTCCCCTGGTCCCGCTCCTTTACCTCGAGTGCTGCCCACCTCGGGCACCGCCATCTTCTCCTTGTGCTTTGAGGCTTACGTGCCACCTGTAACACACAAACAGCAAGGAACGCTTGTGACTCCGTGAACTGAGCCGTGTGAGCTATAACTGCTTCTTCGTGTAACTCACCGTTGCTGTCCTTTGCCGACACGGCTCCCGTACCGGAGACACGCCTCGTGTCTCGACCTCATCGCTGCCTCCCATCGGCTGAAGAGAGGCTAGAATGACAGAAACTTGAACAGCGCTCGCAGCGGATGCCCCGACTGACCCGAGAAACATGAATGAACCCATCTCCCTTTCCCCGGTTCCAAATCGTTAAAGCCCTTTTCCACCCCTGAAAAGTCAAAGAAAGAACCCTGCTGTATTTTAGCTCCTTGACCCTGATGCGTTGATGTTCCTTGGGAGCTGTGCTCCGGAGCTTTTCCCAAGGTTCCCCCGGTCCCTTCTCTCCAATACCAGCCCACAGAATAGACTTACTCCCCTAGGCTAAAGTATTGAAATCTAAATTATTATCCCCCGTGAAGTGCCTGCTATAAACTATAGAGATTCCAGGATAAGTGCATTATGCCCCACAGAATGAGGAACAGCAGCAAGTTGCTGGGCAATCAGAAATCCTAGATAAAAACAAAGTAACCAGGAAAAAAAATCAACTGATCAACCAAAAACAAAAAAAAAAACCCCAAAAAAAAACCACCTTGCCCCCTCAAACACCTAATTGAAAAGCACTGACCAAATACACATCAACATACAAACAAACAAAAAAAAAAACCTTACAAAAAAACAAAAACAAAAAAAAAGCTTACCGGTCTAGCAAACCCTCATGGAAAGCTGCGCTGAGTCAAACCAGCAGCTAACCTCTGATCTCAAGGAAAACCAGAGGCTGAATGAGCTCCCGAGGCGAGGCCGGGGGCTTATATACCCCCTGGGCCTTCACAGGCATCACCTGTGACTGAGGGGTGGTGACCTCCCTCAAAGGTATAAATAGGGTCTGCGGAACAGCTGGGTTTTATTGACTCTCCCTTACATTCTCAGAGAGAGAGATGCTGCTACTCTGCCTGAAAGGATCCTTACCAGAAATAAAGGTCCGTGCGCTTTCGCTGCGACGCTGCTTGTTGTGACGGTCACAGGACCGGGTAGCAAACTTGTTAGAGCTGGATGTTTGGGTTCCTTTCATTTACTGTGCTGCAATACTATTTTTGTTTTTTGGTGTTCCCTTACCCCAATTCTTTTTCTTTCTATGCCGTTTTCTCTGTCTTTTTTTTTCCTTCCGCTCTTTAGTATCTGTCTGGTGTCTGTAGTTCTTTTTTTTCTTGTCTATCTTTGTCCCAATGGGCATTTTTTTCTTTTTCCTCACGATGTTACTGCTCTGTCCCTGGACTTTGCTTGTTCTTTCGCTACACCTGCGAGTGCCTTGCCTTCCTCTCTCTTTTTCCTGCGCCTCTCTTTCTTTTTCTATTTTTTTGTATTGCTCACCGTTGCTGTCCCGGCTTCTCCGGTCGCTTGGTATCGTGATACTCCCCTTTACTGCTCCTCTTGCCGTTTCTGAATTTTTGTGCTAGTCCCTGCCCTTTTCCGCAATCCTCTATCTGTCTGTAGAGCTCCTAGTTCCTCTCAAATGAATGGGCTCTTCTTTATGTCCGTGTGTGGCTTTATAAGAGCCCCAGCTGAGATGTTCCTCTTAGCTTCTGCTCAGACCAGCGCCGCTGAAAATATTCGTGGGTGGATACCTTGAGGATGACCGAAGCGGCAGGACTTTAGGGTATTTTCTTCCCTCTTCCCCGCCCCCTGTAACTTAGAGGCACGAGACCCTAACGGACTCGCTTTTGGTACGTGCCTGGGATTCTCCGGCCCCTGTGACTGCAGCCTGACTGACGATGTTGAGACAGCGATAGATCGATTGAGTTCTGCGAGAGGAAAGGCCACGACTTTTGATAAAAGCACAGGCTGTCTCTGTCTTGGATGTACGTGTAGAAATTTCACAGCCTCTTCTCATATGGCTAGAGTCCGTTATTATGGTTAGCTGTTCTGCGACAGCTTTATTGTTTTTCTCAGCCGGGACGTTTTAGCCTGATGACCACGCGAAAGATGCGGCTGTATGGGATGGTAAGGCTGGTATGAGAAAGGCCAGGGGAGGATCGATGACAGAGTTGAAAATGCCATTTAGAGTTTGCAGCTTCGTTAGCTGCTGAGAAATTATCTAGTCTCTGTGATTTTGCTACCGTATCAGACAGATCAATGGTGTTTAAGCAATGCTCGATGAGAGAGAGCATTGTTAGGCATTGGAACAGTCTGCCCAGGGAGGTGGTTGAGTCACTGTCCCTGGAGGTGTTTAAGGGGATGGTGGATGAGGTACTTAGGAGCATGACTTAGAGATTGCTGGGAATGCTAGGACTTGATGACCTGGTGGGTCTGTTGCAACAGCACCTGCCGAAAAAAAAACCCAGTCAGCTGAGTCGCTACAGAGGACTTGGCTCTTGGACAACCACCTCACCTTCTCACAGCGTTTGGTGACAAGAAGCTTGGCCTCTCGGAGTCCGCATGCCGAACCTGCAGGAAGAGACGTGCTTAGCCACAATTCAAATACACGGGCAGCTCCCAGCGAATCCCATCTCCCGCAGAAAAGGTAATGATGAAAAAGTCAAAGAAGCTCAGAGAAGGACAGGGAAGGATGAAAAAGTCAAAGAAGCTCTAAGAAGGTCAGGGAAGGATGAAAAAGTCAAAGAAGCTCGGAGAAGTTCAGCGAAGGATGAAAGTCAAAGAAACTTGGAGAAGGTCAGGGAAGGATGAAAGTCAAAGAAGCTCGGAGAAGGTCAGGGAAGGATGAAAAAGTCAAAGAAGCTCGGAGAAGGTCAGGGAAGGATGAAAAAGTCAAAGAAGCTCGGAGAAGGTGAGGGAAGGATGAAAAAGTCAAAGAAGCTCGGAGAAGGTCAGGGAAGGATGAAAAAGTCAAAGAAGCTCGGAGAAGGTCAGGGAAGGATGAAAAAGTCAAAGAAGCTCGGAGAAGGTCAGGGAAGGATGAAAGTCAAAGAAGCTCGGAGAAGGTCAGGGAAGGATGAAAGTCAAAGGAGCTCGGAGAAGGTCAGGGAAGGATGAAAGTTAAAGAAGCTCGGAGAAGGTCAGGGAAGGATGAAAAAGTCAAAGCAACTCGGAGAAGGTCAGGGAAGGATGAAAGTCAAAGAAGCTCGGAGAAGGTCAGGGAAGGATGAAAGTCAAAGAAGCTCGGAGAAGGTCAGGGAAGGATGAAAGTCAAAGAAGCTCGGAGAATGCCAGGGAAGGATGAAAAAGTCAAAGAAGCTCGGAGAAGGTCAGGGAAGGATGAAAGTCAAAGAAGTTCGGAGAAGGTCAGGGAAGGATGAAAGTCAAAAAAGTTCGGAGAAGGTCAGGGAAGGATGAAAGTCAAAGAAGCTCGGAGAAGGTCAGGGAAGGATGAAAGTCAAAGAAGCTCGGAGAAGGTCAGGGAAGGATGAAAAAGTCAAAGAAGCTCAGAGAAGGTCAGGGAAGGATGAAAAAGTCAAAGAAGCTCAAAGAAGGTCAGGGAAGGATGAAAAAGTCAAAGAAGCTCGGAGAAGTTCAGCGAAGGATGAAAGTCAAAGAAACTTGGAGAAGGTCAGGGAAGGATGAAAGTCAAAGAAGCTCGGAGAAGGTCAGGGAAGGATGAAAGTCAAAGAAGCTCCGAGAAGGTCAGGGAAGGATGAAAAAGTCAAAGAAGCTCGGAGAAGGTCAGGGAAGGATGAAAAAGTCAAAGAAGCTCGGAGAAGGTCAGGGAAGGATGAAAGTCAAAGAAGCTCGGAGAAGGTCAGGGAAGGATGAAAGTCAAAGTAGCTCGGAGAAGGTCAGGGAAGGATGAAAGTCAAAGAAGCTCGGAGAAGGTCAGGGAAGGATGAAAAAGTCAAAGCAACTCGGAGAAGGTCAGGGAAGGATGAAAGTCAAAGAAGCTCGGAGAAGGTCAGGGAAGGATGAAAGTCAAAGAAGCTCGGAGAAGGTCAGGGAAGGATGAAAGTCAAAGAAGCTCGGAGAATGCCAGGGAAGGATGAAAAAGTCAAAGAAGATCGGAGAAGGTCAGGGAAGGATGAAAGTCAAAGAAGTTCGGAGAAGGTCAGGGAAGGATGAAAGTCAAAAAAGTTCGGAGAAGTTCAGGGAAGGATGAAAGTCAAAGAAGCTCGGAGAAGGTCAGGGAAGGATGAAAGTCAAAGAAGCTCGGAGAAGGTCAGGGAAGGATGAAAAAGTGAAAGAAGCTCGGAGAAGGTCACGGAAGGATGAAAATCAAAGAAGTTCAGAGAAGGTCAGGGAAGGATCAAAGTCAAAGAAGCTCGGAGAAGGTCAGGGAAGGATGAAAGAGTCAAAGAAGCTCGGAGAAGGTCAGGGAAGGATGAAAGAGTCAAAGAAGCTCGGAGAAGGTCAGGGAAGGATGAAAGTCAAAGAAGCTCGGAGAAGGTCAGGGAAGGATGAAAAAGTCAAAGAAGCTCGGAGAAGGTCAGGAAGGATGAAAGTCAAAGAAGCTCGGAGAAGGTCAGGGAAGGATGAAAAAGTCAAAGAAGCTCGGAGAAGGTCAGGAAGGATGAAAGTCAAAGAAGCTTGGAGAAGGGCAGGGAATGATGAAAAAGTCAAAGAAGCTCGGAGAAGGTCAGGGAAGGATCAAAGTCAAAGAAGCTCGGAGAAGGTCAGGGAAGGATGAAAGTAAAAGAAGCTCGGAGAAAATCAGGGGAGGAAGAAAAAGTCAAAGAAGCTCAGAGAAGGTCAGGGAAGGATGAAAGTCAAAGAAGCTCGGAGAAGGTCAGGGAAGGATGAAAGTCAAAGAAGCTCGGAGAAGGTCAGGGAAGGATGAAAGTCAAAGAAGCTCGGAGAAGGTCAGGGAAGAATGAAAAAGTCAAAGAAGTTCGGAGAAGGTCAGGGAAGGATGAAAAAGTCAAGGAAGCTCGGAGAAGGTCAGGGAAGGATGAAAGTCAAAGAAGCTCGGAGAAGGTCAGGGAAGGATGAAAGTCAAAGAAGCTCGGAGAAGGTCAGAGAAGGATGAAAGTCAAAGAAGCTCGGAGAAGGTCAGGGAAGGATGAAAGTGAAAGAAGCTCGGAGAAGGTGAGGGAAGGATGAAAGTCAAAGAAGCTCGGGGAAAGTCAGGGAAGGATGAAAAAGTCAAAGAAGCTCGGAGAAGGTCAGGGAAGGATGAAAGTCAAAGAAGCTGGGAGAAGGGCAGGGAAGGATGAAAGTCAAAGAAGCTGGGAGAAGGGCAGGGAAGGATGAAAAAGTCAAAGAAGCTCAGAGAAGGTCAGGGAAGGATGAAAGTCAAAGAAGCTCGGAGAAGGTCAGGGAAGGATGAAAGTCAAAGAAGCTCGGAGAAGGTCAGGGAAGGATGAAAGTCAAAGAAGCTCGGAGAAGGTCAGGGAAGGAAGAAAAAGTCAAAGAAGCTCAGAGAAGGTCAGGGAAGGATGAAAGTCAAAGAAGCTCGGAGAAGTTCAGGGAAGGATGAAAAAGTCAAAGAAGCTCGGAGAAGGTCAGGGAAGAATGAAAGTCAAAGAAGCTCGGAGAAGGTCAGGTAATGATGAAAAAGTCAAAGAAGCTCGGAGAAGGTCAGGGAAGGATGAAAGTCAAAGAAACTTGGAGAAGGTCAGGGAATGATGAAAAAGTCAAAGAAGCTCGGAGAAGGTCAGGGAAGGAGGAAAGTCAAAGAAGCTCGGAGAAGGTCAGGGAAGGATGAAAGTCAAAGAAGCTCAGAGAAGGTCAGGGAAGCATGAAAGTCAAAGAAGCTCGGAGAAGGTCAGGGAAGGATGAAAAAGTCAAAGAAGCTCGGAGAAGGTCAGGGAAGGATGAAAGTCAAAGAAGCTCGGAGAAGGTCAGGGAAGGATGAAAAAGTCAAAGAAGCTCGGAGAAGGTCAGGGAAGGATGAAAGTCAAAGAAACTTGGAGAAGGTCAGGGAATGATGAAAAAGTCAAAGAAGCTCGGAGAAGGTCAGGGAAGGAGGAAAGTCAAAGAAGCTCGGAGAAGGTCAGGGAAGGAGGAAAGTCAAAGAAGCTCAGAGAAGGTCAGGGAAGCATGAAAGTCAAAGAAGCTCGGAGAAGGTCAGGGAAGGATGAAAAAGTCAAAGAAGCTCAGAGAAGGTCAGGGAAGGATGAAAGTCAAAGAAGCTGGGAGAAGGTCAGGGAAGGATGAAAGTCAAAGAAGCTCGGAGAAGGTCAGGGAAGGATGAAAGTCAAAGAAGCTCGGAGAATGTCAGAGAAGGATGAAAGTCAAAGAAGCTCGGAGAATGTCAGAGAAGGATGAAAGTCAAAGAAGCTCGGAGAAGGTGAGGGAAGGATGAAAGTCAAAGAAGCTCGGGGAAGGTCAGGGAAGGATGAAAAAGTCAAAGAAGCTCGGAGAAGGTCAGGGAAGGATGAAAGTCAAAGAAGCTCGGAGAAGGTCAGGGAAGGATGAAAGTCAAAGAAGCTCGGAGAAGGTCAGGGAAGGATGAAAGTCAAAGAAGCTCGGAGAAGGTCAGGGGAGGATGAAAGTCAAAGAAGCTCGGAGAAGGTCAGGGAAGGATGAAAAAGTCAAAGAAGCTCGGAGAAGGTCGGGGAAGGATGAAAGTCAAAGAAGCTCGGGGAAGGTCAGGGAAGGATGAAAGTCAAAGAAGCTCGGAGAAGGTCAGGGGAGGATGAAAGTCAAAGAAGCTCGGAGAAGGTCAGGGAAGGATGAAAAAGTCAAAGAAGCTCGGAGAAGGTCGGGGAAGGATGAAAGTCAAAGAAGCTCGGAGAAGGTCAGGTAATGATGAAAAAGTCAAAGAAGCTCGGAGAAGGTCAGGGAAGGATGAAAGTCAAAGAAGCTCGGAGAAGGTCAGGGAAGGATGAAAAAGTCAAAGAAGCTCGGAGAAGGTCAGGGAAGGATGAAAGTCAAAGAAACTTGGAGAAGGTCAGGGAATGATGAAAAAGTCAAAGAAGCTCGGAGAAGGTCAGGGAAGGAGGAAAGTCAAAGAAGCTCGGAGAAGGTCAGGGAAGGAGGAAAGTCAAAGAAGCTCAGAGAAGGTCAGGGAAGCATGAAAGTCAAAGAAGCTCGGAGAAGGTCAGGGAAGGATGAAAAAGTCAAAGAAGCTCAGAGAAGGTCAGGGAAGGATGAAAGTCAAAGAAGCTGGGAGAAGGTCAGGGAAGGATGAAAGTCAAAGAAGCTCGGAGAAGGTCAGGGAAGGATGAAAGTCAAAGAAGCTCGGAGAATGTCAGAGAAGGATGAAAGTCAAAGAAGCTCGGAGAATGTCAGAGAAGGATGAAAGTCAAAGAAGCTCGGAGAAGGTGAGGGAAGGATGAAAGTCAAAGAAGCTCGGGGAAGGTCAGGGAAGGATGAAAAAGTCAAAGAAGCTCGGAGAAGGTCAGGGAAGGATGAAAGTCAAAGAAGCTCGGAGAAGGTCAGGGAAGGATGAAAGTCAAAGAAGCTCGGAGAAGGTCAGGGAAGGATGAAAGTCAAAGAAGCTCGGAGAAGGTCAGGGGAGGATGAAAGTCAAAGAAGCTCGGAGAAGGTCAGGGAAGGATGAAAAAGTCAAAGAAGCTCGGAGAAGGTCGGGGAAGGATGAAAGTCAAAGAAGCTCGGGGAAGGTCAGGGAAGGATGAAAGTCAAAGAAGCTCGGAGAAGGTCAGGGGAGGATGAAAGTCAAAGAAGCTCGGAGAAGGTCAGGGAAGGATGAAAAAGTCAAAGAAGCTCGGAGAAGGTCGGGGAAGGATGAAAGTCAAAGAAGCTCGGAGAAGGTCAGGTAATGATGAAAAAGTCAAAGAAGCTCGGAGAAGGTCAGGGAAGGATGAAAGTCAAAGAAACTTGGAGAAGGTCAGGGAATGATGAAAAAGTCAAAGAAGCTCGGAGAAGGTCAGGGAAGGAGGAAAGTCAAAGAAGCTCGGAGAAGGTCAGGGAAGGATGAAAGTCAAAGAAGCTCAGAGAAGGTCAGGGAAGCATGAAAGTCAAAGAAGCTCGGAGAAGGTCAGGGAAGGATGAAAAAGTCAAAGAAGCTCGGAGAAGGTCAGGGAAGGATGAAAGTCAAAGAAGCTCGGAGAAGGTCAGGGAAGGATGAAAAAGTCAAAGAAGCTCGGAGAAGGTCAGGGAAGGATGAAAGTCAAAGAAACTTGGAGAAGGTCAGGGAATGATGAAAAAGTCAAAGAAGCTCGGAGAAGGTCAGGGAAGGAGGAAAGTCAAAGAAGCTCGGAGAAGGTCAGGGAAGGAGGAAAGTCAAAGAAGCTCAGAGAAGGTCAGGGAAGCATGAAAGTCAAAGAAGCTCGGAGAAGGTCAGGGAAGGATGAAAAAGTCAAAGAAGCTCAGAGAAGGTCAGGGAAGGATGAAAGTCAAAGAAGCTGGGAGAAGGTCAGGGAAGGATGAAAGTCAAAGAAGCTCGGAGAAGGTCAGGGAAGGATGAAAGTCAAAGAAGCTCGGAGAATGTCAGAGAAGGATGAAAGTCAAAGAAGCTCGGAGAATGTCAGAGAAGGATGAAAGTCAAAGAAGCTCGGAGAAGGTGAGGGAAGGATGAAAGTCAAAGAAGCTCGGGGAAGGTCAGGGAAGGATGAAAAAGTCAAAGAAGCTCGGAGAAGGTCAGGGAAGGATGAAAGTCAAAGAAGCTCGGAGAAGGTCAGGGAAGGATGAAAGTCAAAGAAGCTCGGAGAAGGTCAGGGAAGGATGAAAGTCAAAGAAGCTCGGAGAAGGTCAGGGGAGGATGAAAGTCAAAGAAGCTCGGAGAAGGTCAGGGAAGGATGAAAAAGTCAAAGAAGCTCGGAGAAGGTCGGGGAAGGATGAAAGTCAAAGAAGCTCGGGGAAGGTCAGGGAAGGATGAAAGTCAAAGAAGCTCGGAGAAGGTCAGGGGAGGATGAAAGTCAAAGAAGCTCGGAGAAGGTCAGGGAAGGATGAAAAAGTCAAAGAAGCTCGGAGAAGGTCGGGGAAGGATGAAAGTCAAAGAAGCTCGGAGAAGGTCGGGGAAGGATGAAAGTCAAAGAAGCTCGGAGAAGGTCAGGGAAGCATGAAAGTCAAAGAAGCTCGGAGAAGGTCAGGGAAGGATGAAAGTCGTCAACGAAGCTCGGAGAAGGTCAGGGAAGGAAGAAAGTCGTCAACGAAGCTCAGAGAAGGTCAGGGAAGGAAGAAAGTCAACGAAGATCGGAGAAGGTCAGGGGAGGATGAAAAAGTCTAAGAAGCTCGGAGAAGGTCAGGGAAGGATGAAAGTAAAAGAAGCTCGGAGAAGGTCAGGGAAGGATGAAAGTCAAAGAAGCTCAGAGAAGGTCAGGGAAGGATGAAAAAGTCAAAGAAGCTCGGAGAAGGTCAGGGAAGGATGAAAGTCAAGGAAGCTCGGAGAAGGACAGGGAAGGATGAAAGTCAAAGAAGCTCGGAGAAGGTCAGGGAAGGATGAATGTCAAAGAGGTTCGGAGAAGGTCAGGGAAGGATGAAAGTCAAAGAGGTTCGGAGAAGGTCAGGGAAGGATGAAAAAGTCAAAGAAGCTCGGAGAAGGTCAGGGAAGGATGAAAGTCAAAGAAGCTCGGAGAAGGTCAGGGAAGGATGAAAAAGTCAAAGGAGCTCGGAGAAGGTCAGGGAAGGATGAAAGTCAAAGAAGCTCGGAGAAGGTCAGGGAAGGATGAAAAAGTCAAAGCAACTCGGAGAAGGTCAGGGAAGGATGAAAGTCAAAGAAGCTCGGAGAAGGTCAGGGAAGGATGAAAGTCAAAGAAGCTCGGAGAAGGTCAGGGAAGGATGAAAGTCAAAGAAGCTCGGAGAAGGTCAGGGAAGGATGAAAGTCAAAGAAGCTCGGAGAAGGTCAGGGAAAGATGAAAGTCAAAGAAGCTCGGAGAAGGTCAGGGAAGGATGAAAGTCAAAGAAGCTCGGAGAAGGTCAGGGAAGGATGAAAAAGTCAAAGAAGCTCAGAGAAGGTCAGGGAAGGATGAAAAAGTCAAAGAAGCTCGGAGAAGGTCAGGGAAGGATGAAAGTCAAAGAAGCTCGGAGAAGGTGAGGGAAGGATGAAAGTCAAAGGAGCTCGGAGAAGGTCAGGGAAGGATGAAAGTCAAAGAAGCTCGGAGAAGGTCAGGGAAGGATGAAAAAGTCAAAGCAACTCGGAGAAGGTCAGGGAAGGATGAAAGTCAAAGAAGCTCGGAGAAGGTCAGGGAAGGATGAAAGTCAAAGAAGCTCGGAGAAGGTCAGGGAAGGATGAAAGTCAAAGAAGCTCGGAGAAGGTCAGGGAAGGATGAAAGTCAAAGAAGCTCGGAGAAGGTCAGGGAAGGATGAAAGTCAAAGAAGCTCGGAGAATGCCAGGGAAGGATGAAAAAGTCAAAGAAGCTCGGAGAAGGTCAGGGAAGGATGAAAATCAAAGAAGTTCAGAGAAGGTCAGGGAAGGATCAAAGTCAAAGAAGCTCGGAGAAGGTCAGGGAAGGATGAAAGAGTCAAAGAAGCTCGGAGAAGGTCAGGGAAGGATGAAAAAGTCAAAGAAGCTCGGAGAAGGTCAGGGAAGGATGAAAGAGTCAAAGAAGCTCGGAGAAGGTCAGGGAAGGATGAAAGTCAAAGAAGCTGGGAGAAGGGCAGGGAAGGATGAAAGTCAAAGAAGCTCGGAGAAGGTCAGGGAAGGATGAAAGTCAAAGAAGCTCGGAGAAGGTCAGGGAAGGATGAAAGTCAAAGAAGCTCGGAGAAGGTCAGGGAAGAATGAAAAAGTCAAAGAAGTTCGGAGAAGGTCAGGGAAGGATGAAAAAGTCAAGGAAGCTCGGAGAAGGTCAGGGAAGGATGAAAGTCAAAGAAGCTCGGAGAAGGTCAGGGAAGGATGAAAGTCAAAGAAGCTCGGAGAAGGTCAGAGAAGGATGAAAGTCAAAGAAGCTCGGAGAAGGTCAGGGAAGGATGAAAGTGAAAGAAGCTCGGAGAAGGTGAGGGAAGGATGAAAGTCAAAGAAGCTCGGGGAAAGTCAGGGAAGGATGAAAAAGTCAAAGAAGCTCGGAGAAGGTCAGGGAAGGATGAAAGTCAAAGAAGCTCGGAGAAGGTCAGGGAAGGATGAAAGTCAAAGAAGCTGGGAGAAGGGCAGGGAAGGATGAAAAAGTCAAAGAAGCTCAGAGAAGGTCAGGGAAGGATGAAAGTCAAAGAAGCTCGGAGAAGGTCAGGGAAGGATGAAAGTCAAAGAAGCTCGGAGAAGGTCAGGGGAGGAAGAAAAAGTCAAAGAAGCTCAGAGAAGGTCAGGGAAGGATGAAAGTCAAAGAAGCTCGGAGAAGGTCAGGGAAGGAAGAAAAAGTCAAAGAAGCTCAGAGAAGGTCAGGGAAGGATGAAAGTCAAAGAAGCTCGGAGAGGTTCAGGGAAGGAAGAAAAAGTCAAAGAAGTTCGGAGAAGGTCAGGGAAGGATGAAAAAGTCAAAGAAGCTCGGAGAAGGTCAGGGAAGGATGAAAGTGAAAGAAACTTGGAGAAGGTCAGGGAATGATGAAAAAGTCAAAGAAGCTCGGAGAAGGTCAGGGAAGGAGGAAAGTCAAAGAAGCTCGGAGAAGGTCAGGGAAGGATGAAAGTCAAAGAAGCTCAGAGAAGGTCAGGGAAGCATGAAAGTCAAAGAAGCTCGGAGAAGGTCAGGGAAGGATGAAAAAGTCAAAGAAGCTCGGAGAAGGTCAGGGAAGGATGAAAGTCAAAGAAGCTCGGAGAAGGTCAGGGAAGGATGAAAAAGTCAAAGAAGCTCGGAGAAGGTCAGGGAAGGATGAAAGTCAAAGAAACTTGGAGAAGGTCAGGGAATGATGAAAAAGTCAAAGAAGCTCGGAGAAGGTCAGGGAAGGAGGAAAGTCAAAGAAGCTCCGAGAAGGTCAGGGAAGGATGAAAGTCAAAGAAGCTCAGAGAAGGTCAGGGAAGCATGAAAGTCAAAGAAGCTCGGAGAAGGTCAGGGAAGGATGAAAAAGTCAAAGAAGCTCAGAGAAGGTCAGGGAAGGATGAAAGTCAAAGAAGCTGGGAGAAGGTCAGGGAAGGATGAAAGTCAAAGAAGCTCGGAGAAGGTCAGGGAAGAATGAAAAAGTCAAAGAAGTTCGGAGAAGGTCAGGGAATGATGAAAAAGTCAAAGAAGCTCGGAGAATGTCAGAGAAGGATGAAAGTCAAAGAAGCTCGGAGAATGTCAGAGAAGGATGAAAGTCAAAGAAGCTCAGAGAAGGTGAGGGAAGGATGAAAGTCAAAGAAGCTCGGAGAAGGTCAGGGAAGGATGAAAAAGTCAAAGAAGCTCGGAGAAGGTCAGGGAAGGATGAAAGTCAAAGAAGCTCGGGGAAGGTCAGGGAAGGATGAAAGTCAAAGCAGCTCGGAGAAGGTCAGGGGAGGATGAAAGTCAAAGAAGCTCGGAGAAGGTCAGGGAAGGATGAAAAAGTCAAAGAAGCTCGGAGAAGGTCGGGGAAGGATGAAAGTCAAAGAAGCTCGGAGAAGGTCGGGGAAGGATGAAAGTCAAAGAAGTTCGGGGAAGGTCAGGGAAGGATGAAAGTCAAAGAAGCTCGGAGAAGGTCAGGGAAGGATGAAAGTCAAAGAAGCTCGGAGAAGGTCAGGGGAGGAAGAAAAAGTCAAAGAAGCTCGGAGAAGGTCAGGGAAGGATGAAAGTCAAAGAAGCTCGGAGAAGGTCAGGGAAGCATGAAAGTCAAAGAAGCTCGGAGAAGGTCAGGGAAGGATGAAAGTCATCAACGAAGCTCGGAGAAGGTCAGGGAAGGATGAAAGTCGTCAACGAAGCTCGGAGAAGGTCAGGGAAGGAAGAAAGTCGTCAACGAAGCTCAGAGAAGGTCAGGGAAGGAAGAAAGTCAACGAAGATCAGAGAAGGTCAGGGGAGGATGAAAAAGTCAAAGAAGCTCGGAGAAGGTCAGGGAAGGATGAAAGTAAAAGAAGCTCGGAGAAGGTCAGGGAAGGATGAAAGTCAAAGAAGCTCAGAGAAGGTCAGGGAAGGATGAAAAAGTCAAAGAAGCTCGGAGAAGGTCAGGGAAGGATGAAAGTCAAGGAAGCTCGGAGAAGGACAGGGAAGGATGAAAGTCAAAGAAGCTCGGAGAAGGTCAGGGAAGGATGAATGTCAAAGAGGTTCGGAGAAGGTCAGGGAAGGATGAAAGTCAAAGAGGTTCGGAGAAGGTCAGGGAAGGATGAAAAAGTCAAAGAAGTTCGGAGAAGGTCAGGGAATGATGAAAAAGTCAAAGAAGCTCGGAGAATGTCAGAGAAGGATGAAAGTCAAAGAAGCTCGGAGAATGTCAGAGAAGGATGAAAGTCAAAGAAGCTCAGAGAAGGTGAGGGAAGGATGAAAGTCAAAGAAGCTCGGAGAAGGTCAGGGAAGGATGAATGTCAAAGAGGTTCGGAGAAGGTCAGGGAAGGATGAAAGTCAAAGAGGTTCGGAGAAGGTTAGGGAAGGATGAAAAAGTCAAAGAAGCTCGGAGAAGGTCAGGGAAGGATGAAAGTCAAAGAAGCTCGGAGAAGGTCAGGGAAGGATGAAAGTCAAAGAAGCTCAGAGAAGGTCAGGGAAGCATGAAAGTCAAAGAAGCTCGGAGAAGGTCAGGGAAGGATGAAAAAGTCAAAGAAGCTCGGAGAAGGTCAGGGAAGGATGAAAGTCAAAGATGCTCGGAGAAGGTCAGGGAAGGATGAAAAAGTCAAAGAAGCTCGGAGAAGGTCAGGGAAGGATGAAAGTCAAAGAAGGTCGGAGAAGGTCAGGGAAGGATGAAAAAGTCAAAGAAGCTCGGAGAAGGTCAGGGAAGGAGGAAAGTCAAAGAAGCTCGGAGAAGGTCAGGGAAGGATGAAAGTCAAAGAAGCTCAGAGAAGGTCAGGGAAGCATGAAAGTCAAAGAAGCTCGGAGAAGGTCAGGGAAGGATGAAAAAGTCAAAGAAGCTCAGAGAAGGTCAGGGAAGGATGAAAGTCAAAGAAGCTGGGAGAAGGTCAGGGAAGGATGAAAGTCAAAGAAGCTCGGAGAAGGTCAGGGAAGGATGAAAGTCAAAGAAGCTCGGAGAAGGTCAGGGAAGGATGAAAGTCAAAGAAGCTCGGAGAAGGTCAGGGAAGGATGAAAGTCAAAGAAGCTCGGAGAAGGTCAGGGAAGGATGAAAGTCAAAGAAGCTCGGAGAAGGTCAGGGAAGAATGAAAAAGTCAAAGACGTTCGGAGAAGGTTACGGAAGGATGAAAAAGTCAACGAAGCTCGGAGAAGATCAGGGAAGGATGAAAGTCAAAGAAGCTCGGAGAAGGTCAGGGAAGGATGAAAGTCAAAGAAGCTCGGAGAATGTCAGAGAAGGATGAAAGTCAAAGAAGCTCGGAGAATGTCAGAGAAGGATGAAAGTCAAAGAAGCTCGGAGAAGGTCAGGGAAGGATGAAAATGTCAAAGAAGCTCGGAGAAGGTCAGGGAAGGATGAAAGTCAAAGAAGCTCGGAGAAGGTCAGGGGAGGATGAAAGTCAAAGAAGCTCGGAGAAGGTCAGGGGAGGATGAAAGTCAAAGAAGCTCGGAGAAAGTCAGGGAAGGATGAAAAAGTCAAAGAAGCTCGGAGAAGGTCAGGGAAGGATGAAAGTCAAAGAAGCTCGGAGAAGGTCAGGGAAGGATGAAAGTCAAAGAAGCTCGGAGAAGGTCAGGGAAGAATGAAAAAGTCAAAGAAGTTCGGAGAAGGTCAGGGAAGGATGAAAAAGTCAAGGAAGCTCGGAGAAGGTCAGGGAAGGATGAAAGTCAAAGAAGCTCGGAGAAGGTCAGGGAAGGATGAAAGTCAAAGAAGCTCGGAGAAGGTCAGAGAAGGATGAAAGTCAAAGAAGCTCGGAGAAGGTCAGGGAAGGATGAAAGTGAAAGAAGCTCGGAGAAGGTGAGGGAAGGATGAAAGTCAAAGAAGCTCGGGGAAAGTCAGGGAAGGATGAAAAAGTCAAAGAAGCTCGGAGAAGGTCAGGGAAGGATGAAAGTCAAAGAAGCTCGGAGAAGGTCAGGGAAGGATGAAAGTCAAAGAAGCTGGGAGAAGGGCAGGGAAGGATGAAAAAGTCAAAGAAGCTCAGAGAAGGTCAGGGAAGGATGAAAGTCAAAGAAGCTCGGAGAAGGTCAGGGAAGGATGAAAGTCAAAGAAGCTCGGAGAAGGTCAGGGGAGGAAGAAAAAGTCAAAGAAGCTCAGAGAAGGTCAGGGAAGGATGAAAGTCAAAGAAGCTCGGAGAAGGTCAGGGAAGGAAGAAAAAGTCAAAGAAGCTCAGAGAAGGTCAGGGAAGGATGAAAGTCAAAGAAGCTCGGAGAGGTTCAGGGAAGGAAGAAAAAGTCAAAGAAGTTCGGAGAAGGTCAGGGAAGGATGAAAGTCAAAGAAGCTCGGAGAAGGTCAGGTAATGATGAAAAAGTCAAAGAAGCTCGGAGAAGGTCAGGGAAGGATGAAAAAGTCAAAGAAGCTCGGAGAAGGTCAGGGAAGGATGAAAGTGAAAGAAACTTGGAGAAGGTCAGGGAATGATGAAAAAGTCAAAGAAGCTCGGAGAAGGTCAGGGAAGGAGGAAAGTCAAAGAAGCTCGGAGAAGGTCAGGGAAGGATGAAAGTCAAAGAAGCTCAGAGAAGGTCAGGGAAGCATGAAAGTCAAAGAAGCTCGGAGAAGGTCAGGGAAGGATGAAAAAGTCAAAGAAGCTCGGAGAAGGTCAGGGAAGGATGAAAGTCAAAGAAGCTCGGAGAAGGTCAGGGAAGGATGAAAGTCAAAGAAGCTCGGAGAAGGTCAGGGAAGAATGAAAAAGTCAAAGAAGTTCGGAGAAGGTCAGGGAAGGATGAAAGTCAAAGAAGCTCGGAGAATGTCAGAGAAGGATGAAAGTCAAAGAAGCTCGGAGAATGTCAGAGAAGGATGAAAGTCAAAGAAGCTCGGAGAAGGTGAGGGAAGGATGAAAGTCAAAGAAGCTCGGAGAAGGTCAGGGAAGGATGAAAAAGTCAAAGAAGCTCGGAGAAGGTCAGGGAAGGATGAAAGTCAAAGAAGCTCGGGGAAGGTCAGGGAAGGATGGAAGTCAAAGAAGCTCGGAGAAGGTCAGGGGAGGATGAAAGTCAAAGAAGCTCGGAGAAGGTCAGGGAAGGATGAAAAAGTCAAAGAAGCTCGGAGAAGGTCGGGGAAGGATGAAAGTCAAAGAAGCTCGGAGAAGGTCGGGGAAGGATGAAAGTCAAAGAAGTTCGGGGAAGGTCAGGGAAGGATGAAAGTCAAAGAAGCTCGGAGAAGGTCAGGGAAGGATGAAAGTCAAAGAAGCTCGGAGAAGGTCAGGGGAGGAAGAAAAAGTCAAAGAAGCTCGGAGAAGGTCAGGGAAGGATGAAAGTCAAAGAAGCTCGGAGAAGGTCAGGGAAGCATGAAAGTCAAAGAAGCTCGGAGAAGGTCAGGGAAGGATGAAAGTCGTCAACGAAGCTCGGAGAAGGTCAGGGAAGGATGAAAGTCGTCAACGAAGCTCGGAGAAGGTCAGGGAAGGAAGAAAGTCGTCAACGAAGCTC
The DNA here is from genome assembly GCA_033459285.1 of Clamator glandarius. NCBI lineage: Eukaryota > Metazoa > Chordata > Aves > Cuculiformes > Cuculidae > Clamator > Clamator glandarius. Next base: position 161,166 of record JAUNZM010001438.1, read on the forward strand.
AGAGAAGGTCAGGGAAGGAAGAAAGTCAACGAAGATCAGAGAAGGTCAGGGGAGGATGAAAAAGTCTAAGAAGCTCGGAGAAGGTCAGGGAAGGATGAAAGTAAAAGAAGCTCGGAGAAGGTCAGGGAAGGATGAAAGTCAAAGAAGCTCAGAGAAGGTCAGGGAAGGATGAAAAAGTCAAAGAAGCTCGGAGAAGGTCAGGGAAGGATGAAAGTCAAGGAAGCTCGGAGAAGGACAGGGAAGGATGAAAGTCAAAGAAGCTCGGAGAAGGTCAGGGAAGGATGAATGTCAAAGAGGTTCGGAGAAGGTCAGGGAAGGATGAAAGTCAAAGAGGTTCGGAGAAGGTTAGGGAAGGATGAAAAAGTCAAAGAAGCTCGGAGAAGGTCAGGGAAGGATGAAAGTCAAAGAAGCTCGGAGAAGGTCAGGGAAGGATGAAAGTCAAAGAAGCTCAGAGAAGGTCAGGGAAGCATGAAAGTCAAAGAAGCTCGGAGAAGGTCAGGGAAGGATGAAAAAGTCAAAGAAGCTCGGAGAAGGTCAGGGAAGGATGAAAGTCAAAGATGCTCGGAGAAGGTCAGGGAAGGATGAAAAAGTCAAAGAAGCTCGGAGAAGGTCAGGGAAGGATGAAAGTCAAAGAAGGTCGGAGAAGGTCAGGGAAGGATGAAAAAGTCAAAGAAGCTCGGAGAAGGTCAGGGAAGGATGAAAGTCAAAGAAGCTCGGAGAAGGTCAGGGAAGGATGAAAGTCAAAGAAGCTCAGAGAAGGTCAGGGAAGCATGAAAGTCAAAGAAGCTCGGAGAAGGTCAGGGAAGGATGAAAAAGTCAAAGAAGCTCAGAGAAGGTCAGGGAAGGATGAAAGTCAAAGAAGCTGGGAGAAGGTCAGGGAAGGATGAAAGTCAAAGAAGCTCGGAGAAGGTCAGGGAAGAATGAAAAAGTCAAAGACGTTCGGAGAAGGTTACGGAAGGATGAAAAAGTCAACGAAGCTCGGAGAAGATCAGGGAAGGATGAAAGTCAAAGAAGCTCGGAGAAGGTCAGGGAAGGATGAAAGTCAAAGAAGCTCGGAGAATGTCAGAGAAGGATGAAAGTCAAAGAAGCTCGGAGAATGTCAGAGAAGGATGAAAGTCAAAGAAGCTCGGAGAAGGTCAGGGAAGGATGAAAATGTCAAAGAAGCTCGGAGAAGGTCAGGGAAGGATGAAAGTCAAAGAAGCTCGGAGAAGGTCAGGGGAGGATGAAAGTCAAAGAAGCTCGGAGAAGGTCAGGGGAGGATGAAAGTCAAAGAAGCTCGGAGAAAGTCAGGGAAGGATGAAAAAGTCAAAGAAGCTCGGAGAAGGTCGGGGAAGGATGAAAGTCAAAGAAGCTCGGGGAAGGTCAGGGAAGGATGAAAGTCAAAGAAGCTCGGAGAAGGTCAGGGGAGGATGAAAGTCAAAGAAGCTCGGAGAAGGTCAGGGAAGGATGAAAAAGTCAAAGAAGCTCGGAGAAGGTCGGGGAAGGATGAAAGTCAAAGAAGCTCGGAGAAGGTCGGGGAAGGATGAAAGTCAAAGAAGCTCGGGGAAGGTCAGGGAAGGATGAAAGTCAAAGAAGCTCGGAGAAGGTCAGGGAAGGATGAAAGTCAAAGAAGCTCGGAGAAGGTCAGGGGAGGAAGAAAAAGTCAAAGAAGCTCGGAGAAGGTCAGGGAAGGATGAAAAAGTCAAAGAAGCTCGGAGAAGGTCAGGGAAGGATGAAAAAGTCAAAGAAGCTCGGAGAAGGTCAGGGAAGGATGAAAGAGTCAAAGAAGCTCGGAGAAGGTCAGGGAAGGATGAAAGTCAAAGAAGCTCGGAGAAGGTCAGGGAAGCATGAAAGTCAAAGAAGCTCGGAGAAGGTCAGGGAAGGATGAAAGTCGTCAACGAAGCTCGGAGAAGGTCAGGGAAGGATGAAAGTCGTCAACGAAGCTCGGAGAAGGTCAGGGAAGGAAGAAAGTCGTCAACAAAGCTCAGAGAAGGTCAGGGAAGGAAGAAAGTCAACGAAGATCGGAGAAGGTCAGGGGAGGATGAAAAAGTCTAAGAAGCTCGGAGAAGGTCAGGGAAGGATGAAAGTAAAAGAAGCTCGGAGAAGGTCAGGGAAGGATGAAAGTCAAAGAAGCTCAGAGAAGGTCAGGGAAGGATGAAAAAGTCAAAGAAGCTCGGAGAAGGTCAGGGAAGGATGAAAGTCAAGGAAGCTCGGAGAAGGACAGGGAAGGATGAAAGTCAAAGAAGCTCGGAGAAGGTCAGGGAAGGATGAATGTCAAAGAGGTTCGGAGAAGGTTAGGGAAGGATGAAAAAGTCAAAGAAGCTCGGAGAAGGTCAGGGAAGGATGAAAGTCAAAGAGGTTCGGAGAAGGTTAGGGAAGGATGAAAAAGTCAAAGAAGCTCGGAGAAGGTCAGGGAAGGATGAAAGTCAAAGAAGCTCGGAGAAGGTCAGGGAAGGATGAAAAAGTCAAAGAAGCTCGGAGAAGGTCAGGGAAGGATGAGAGTCAAAGAAGCTCGGAGAAGGTCAGGGAAGGATGAACAAGTCAAAGAAGCTCGGAGAAGGTCAGGGAAGGATGAAAGTCAAAGAAGCTCGGAGAAGGTCAGGGAAGGATGAAAGTCAAAGAAGCTCGGAGAATGTCAGGGAAGGATGAAAGTCAAAGAAGCTCAGAGAAGGTCAGGGAAGGATGAAAGTCAAAGAAGCTCGGAGAAGGTCAGGGAAGGATGAAAGAGTCAAAGAAGCTCGGAGAAGGTCAGGGAAGGATGAAAGTCAAAGAAGCTCGGAGAAGGTCAGGGAATGATGAAAGTCAAAGAAGCTCGGGGAAGGTCAGGGAAGGATGAAAAAGTCAAAGAAGCTCGGAGAAGGTCAGGGAAGGATGAAAAAGTCAAAGAAGCTCGGAGAAGGTCAGGGAAGGATGAAAGTCAAAGAAGCTCGGAGAAGGTCAGGGAAGGATGAAAAAGTCAAAGAAGCTCGGAGAAGGTCAGGGAAGGATGAAAGTCAAAGAAGCTCGGAGAAGGTGAGGGAAGGATGAAAGAGTCAAAGAAGCTCGGAGAAGGTCAGGGAAGGATGAAAGTCAAAGAAGCTCGGAGAAGGTCAGGGAAGGATGAAAGTCAAAGAAGCTCGGAGAAGGTGAGGGAAGGATGAAAGAGTCAAAGAAGCTCGGAGAAGGTCAGGGAAGGATGAAAGTCAAAGAAGCTCGGAGAAGGTCAGGGAAGGATGAAAGTCAAAGAAGCTCGGAGAAGTTCAGGGAAGGATGAAAGAGTCAAAGAAGCTCGGAGAAGGTGAGGGAAGGATGAAAGTCAAAGAAGCTCGGAGAAGGTCAGGGAAGGATGAAAGTCAAAGAAGCTCGGAGAAGGTCAGGGAAGGATGAAAGTCAAAGGAGCTCGGAGAAGGTCAGGGAAGGATGAAAGTCAAAGAAGCTCAGAGAAGGTCAGGGAAGTATAAAAGTCAAAGAAGCTCGGAGAAGGTCAGGGAAGGATGAAAGTCAAAGAAGCTCGGAGAAGGTCAGGGAAGGATGAAAAAGTCAAAGAAGCTCGGAGAAGGTCAGGGAAGGATGAAAGTCAAAGAAGCTCGGAGAAGGTCAGGGAAGGATGAAAGTCAAAGAAGCTCGGAGAAGGTCAGGGAAGGATGAAAAAGTCAAAGAAGCTCGGAGAAGGTCAGGGAAGGATGAAAGTCAAAGAAGCTCGGAGAAGGTCAGGGAAGGATGAAAGTCAAAGAAGGTCTGAGAAGGTCAGGGAAGGATGAAAGTCAAAGAAGGTCGGAGAAGGTCAGGGAAGGATGAAAAAGACAAAGAAGGTCGGAGAAGGTCAGGGAAGGATGAAAGTCAAAGAAGCTCGGAGAAGGTCAGGGAAGGATGAAAGTCAAAGAAGCTCGGAGAAGGTCAGGGAAGGATGAAAAAGTCAAAGAAGCTCGGAGAAGGTCAGGGAAGGATGAAAAAGTCAAAGAAGCTCGGAGAAGGTCAGGGAAGGATGAAAGTCAAAGAAGCTCGGAGAAGGTCAGGGAAGGATGAAAGTCAAAGAAGCTCGGAGAAGGTCAGGGAAGGATGAAAGTCAAAGAAGCTCGGAGAAGGTCAGGGAAGGATGAAAAAGTCAAAGAAGCTCGGAGAAGGTGAGGGAAGGATGAAAGTCAAAGAAGCTCGGAGAAGGTCAGGGAAGGATGAAAGTCAAAGAAGCTCGGAGAAGGTCAGGGAAGGATGAAAAAGTCAAAGAAGCTCGGAGAAGGTGAGGGAAGGATGAAAGTCAAAGAAGCTCGGAGAAGGTGAGGGAAGGATGAAAAAGTCAAAGAAGCTCGGAGAAGGTGAGGGAAGGATGAAAGTCAAAGAAGCTCGGAGAAGGTCAGGGAAGGATGAAAGTCAAAGAAGCTCGGAGAAGGTCAGGGAAGGATGAAAAAGTCAAAGAAGCACGGAGAAGGTGAGGGAAGGATGAAAGTCAAAGAAGCTCGGAGAAGGTCAGGGAAGGATGAAAAAGTCAAGGAAGCTCGGAGAAGGTCAGGGAAGGATGAAAAAGTCAAAGAAGCTCGGAGAAGGTCAGGGAAGGATGAAAGTCAAAGAAGCTCGGAGAAGGTCAGGGAAGGATGAAAGTCAAAGAAGCTCGGAGAAGGTCAGGGAAGGATGAAAGAGTCAAAGAAGCTCGGAGAAGGTCAGGGAAGGATGAAAGTCAAAGAAGCTCGGAGAAGGTCAGGGAAGGATGAAAGTCAAAGAAGCTCGGAGAAGGTGAGGGAAGGATGAAAGTCAAAGAAGCTCGGAGAAGGTGAGGGAAGGATGAAAGTCAAAGAAGCTCGGAGAAGGTGAGGGAAGGATGAAAGTCAAAGAAGCTCGGAGAAGGTCAGGGAAGGATGAAAAAGTCAAAGAAGCTCGGAGAAGGTCAGGGAAGGATGAAAAAGTCAAAGAAGCACGGAGAAGGTGAGGGAAGGATGAAAGTCAAAGAAGCTCGGAGAAGGTGAGGGAAGGATGAAAGTCAAAGAAGCTCGGAGAAGGTCAGGGAAGGATGAAAAAGTCAAGGAAGCTCGGAGAAGGTCAGGGAAGGATGAAAAAGTCAAAGAAGCTCGGAGAAGGTCAGGGAAGGATGAAAGTCAAAGAAGCTCGGAGAAGGTCAGGGAAGGATGAAAGTCAAAGGAGCTCGGAGAAGGTCAGGGAAGGATGAAAGTCAAAGGAGCTCGGAGAAGGTCAGGGAAGGATGAAAGTCAAAGGAGCTCGGAGAAGGTCAGGGAAGGATGAAAGTCAAAGGAGCTCGGAGAAGGTCAGGGAAGGATGAAAAAGTCAAAGAAGCTCGGAGAAGGTCAGGGAAGGATGAAAAAGTCAAAGAAGCTCGGAGAAGGTCAGGGAAGGATGAAAGTCAAAGAAGCTCGGAGAAGGTCAGGGAAGGATGAAAGTCAAAGAAGCTCGGAGAAGGTCAGGGAAGGATGAAAGTCAAAGAAGCTCGGAGAAGGTCAGGGAAGGATGAAAAAGTCAAAGAAGCTCGGAGAAGGTCAGGGAAGGATGAAAGTCAAAGAAGCTCGGAGAAGGTCAGGGAAGGATGAAAGTCAAAGAAGCTCAGAGAAGTTCAGGGAAGGATGAAAGTCAAAGAAGCTCGGAGAAGGTCAGGGAAGGATGAAAGTCAAAGAAGCTCGGAGAAGGTCAGGGAAGGATGAAAAAGTCAAAGAAGCTCGGAGAAGGTGAGGGAAGGATGAAAGTCAAAGAAGCTCGGAGAAGGTGAGGGAAGGATGAAAGTCAAAGAAGCTCGGAGAAGGTGAGGGAAGGATGAAAGTCAAAGAAGCTCGGAGAAGGTCAGGGAAGGATGAAAAAGTCAAGGAAGCTCGGAGAAGGTCAGGGAAGGATGAAAAAGTCAAAGAAGCTCGGAGAAGGTCAGGGAAGGATGAAAGTCAAAGAAGCTCTGAGAAGGTCAGGGCAGGATGAAAAGGTCAAAGAAGCTCGGAGAAGTTCAGGGAAGGATGAAAAAGTCAAAGAAGCTCGCAGAAGGTGAGGGAAGGATGAAAGTCAAAGAAGCTCGGAGAAGGTCAGGGAAGGATGAAAAAGTCAAAGAAGCTCGGAGAAGGTCAGGGAAGGATGAACAAGTCAAAGAAGCTCGGAGAAGGTCAGGGAAGGATGAAAGTCAAAGAAGCTCGGAGAAGGTCAGGGAAGGATGAACAAGTCAAAGAAGCTCGGAGAAGGTCAGGGAAGGATGAAAGTCAAAGAAGCTCGGAGAAGGTGAGGGAAGGATGAAAGTCAAAGAAGCTCGGAGAAGCTCAGGGAAGGATGAAAAAGTCAAAGAAGCTCGGAGAATGTGAGGGAAGGATGAAAGTCAAAGAAGCTGGGAGAAGGTCAGGGAAGGATGAACAAGTCAAAGAAGCTCGGAGAAGGTCAGGGAAGGATGAAAGTCAAAGAAGCTCGGAGAAGGTCAGGGAAGGATGAAAGTCAAAGAAGCTCGGAGAAGGTCAGGGAAGGATGAAACAATTCAAATACTCAGGCAGCTCCCAGCCAATCCCATCTCCCGCTGCCTTACCTTGACCGCTCGGCCACCTAGCCTCCTCCATCACCTCGGGCCGCCACGTCGAGGATGGCTCCACCTGGAAACCACAAGCAGTAAAGGACGGCCGGACCTTCGCTGCCTTGAAGACACGTGCACGACAAGCGTTGCTCCCCACAACTCACCACGGGCGCTCTCCTCACCCCAGCCGGCTCCTCTGACACTCACCGCTTTGCCCAGTGCCCCGAGCCTTCAAAGCAAAAACAAACCCCATTACCTAGTCGTACAGGCACCGGTCGCCCCTTCCCGCCTGCCCCACAGCGGAGCCACCTCCCCAGGGCAGAGCAGCTCCAGCCAGACACAAATACACGCACAACACCCACACACGAGACCCACAGCGGGAACCGGGGGCAACGGAAAATTCGCGGTCAACCAGGAGGACTCCTGGGTCACGCATGCCGATGGGCAAGAGGCAACGGACAGGGCTCCGAGGGAGAACCTACGGCAGCCCTGGGAAAGCAAAGAACCGTGCGTGGTTCCCAAGATACGTGGACTCAACGGGCAAGATGAAGGGGCAAGAAGCCCCTTGGAAAGACGTAAAGATGCGGAGGATGCGCGGAACAAGTCCCGGAACGGGGAGCCAAGAGAACGGAATCACATCGGCTAATGGAAATCATCCTGCAGTCACTGGGTTCCTCTTCAGCATCTGCAGGTAAAAAAAAATCAAACAGAAAACCACAGTGCCAAATCCCAATATCGATCCAGGCGTTAGGAGCACGATGCAAGAAAAGTAGTGCCCGAGCACCAGTGCATTGATAAGTACGAGCACTCAGGACCCTAGATATGGCACTCGAGGCCTCTCCGTCACGCTGGAAAGGATCCTTTATTACAACGCTACGTGGCCAAAACTGAGAGGAGGGACCTTAAAGAATCTCTTTTTAAATGCCTAAAGGCACAAGATGCGTGGAAGATGTATCAGGCCAACAGGGACCCTTGAACCTTTATGACTAGCGAGTTTGGCCTCCGATATGGGCTTCGAGGCTTCAGGAACAGAGGGCTGACTAGAAGTTTTGAAAACGTGAAGCTCATCCCCGCTTAGGTCCCGATGCAATAAGAACGGTGCCTAATTGGCACTCCCAGCCTGCTCCCCTCGGGCACACCCCACCCCTGCCCCCGGCCCCAATCATACTTTGCTCTTCCAGACAGACTTAATTCCCTCCTCGCAGGCAGCCCCACGATAGGAAGAATAAGCCTGTCTGCCTCCCCCGTGCCCCAAAATTCCATGCTGGCTGCTTACCTCTCCTCCTCGCTGCTTGAGTTCTAGGGCTGGGAGTGGCGATACGCAGGGCGAAAGAAAGATGAGCCGCCGAGATCCAAACTCTAGGAAGGTACCAGGCTTCAGGCGCAGGAGCCAACAAAAAGAACTGGAGAAAAGATTCTTATTGGAAACCAGGAAATATTATTAACGCAGGAGACCTAGAAACACAGTGCGCTCACCACCCGGCAACGGAGACTGGAATTCCAGATGCAGTCAGCCAATGAAATCGCACAGCAGGGGGATTTAACAACTCTAAGAGCTAAATTGGAAACTCAACGACCATAAAAAAATCACAGTGGGTAACGTGGACAAGGTAACAACTGCTGTGAGCAATAATAGAGCAAACCTCACTGCTAAGTTCAGGGAAATCCCAAACTCTACTAAATAAGGGAGGCTCGCAGACCCACCGCCCCGATGAAGAAGAGTCGCTCGGCTGCGAACTGTTCCAAACCAAACTAATATCCAATCTCTTCCCCAAGAAACGCAAGGGAAACAAGGAGCAGAACCCTGCGCTGGAGATAGGGAGCAAGCCCACACCTTTAAGCAGCAAGGTCTCTGATTTTTATAGAATCGCCGGGTTGGAAAAGAGCTACTGAATCGTTGGGTCCAACCGTTTCCATCGGTCATTAAACCGCGTTCCTCACCGCCTCACCCAAACTAGTTTAATCTCCTTAAAAGCTGCGATGGATTGAACCAGCAACCAAGCCCTAAACTCCTGACAAAGCTCCATGAGACCCGAGGCGAGGCCGGGGGTTTATATACCTCCTGGGCCTTCCCAGCCACCACCTGTGAATGGGGTGTGGGAACCTCCTCCCAGGTATAAATAGGGCCTGGGGGCAGCTGGGGTTGATTAACTCTGCTTTTCATTCTCAGCTACAACAACACTACTAAAGGTCTGAAAGCCCCTGCTGAGAAATAACAGTCTGGGGGCTTTCCCTGCAGTGTTGCTGGGTCTGGCAGGGATGGGACTAGGTAGGAAACATTTTAGAATGGGACTTTTTGGGTCCTTTCCTTTATTGTGTTGCTATAATTTTTGCCTACCGGTATCCTTATATCTCTATTCTATTTTTTTTCTGTGCTCTTTTCTTTCTTTCTTTCTTTATTTCCCAGCCTTTAGCATCTGTTCTCTGCCTATACTTTTTTTCCCTTTTCCATCTTTGTCCCAATCCGCATTCCTCATTCTTTTCCCCTGCGATTTCCCTGGCTTGATCCTTGCGGTTTGTTCTTTCTCTGCATCTGCAAACGCCTTGCTTTTCTTTCTTTCTCTCTCTCTCTTTCTCTCTCTCTCGTTTTGTCTCGCTCACCGTTGCTGTTCCAGCTTTTAAATTCCCTCTGCACCTCGACGCTCCCCTTGGCTCTTTGTGCCGTTTCAGAATTTCGGTGCCGGTCCCTGTCGTTTTCTATAATCTTCTGCCTGCAGGGCTCCTAGTTCCTCTCCAACGAGTCAGATCTTTGTGATGTACACGTCTGGCTTTAGAAGCTCCCTGGGCTGAACTGTTCTGCTGAGCTGCTGCTGCAAAGATCCGGGTGTCGATACCTTCCAGGTGCCTGAAGCAGGAGAGCTTTAGGGCATTTTCTTCCTCGTTCCCCCTCCCTTCCCCAGGGTCTGGAACTTAGAGGCACGGGACCCGAGCTGACTTACTTTTGGACGTGCCGGGGATTCCCGGGCTCCTGAAACCGGAGCCTGCCTGATGCTGTTGGGGCAGCGATCGTATCGAGTTCGTTCTGGGAGAGGCAGAGCCACAATCCAGGTGAGAAAAGCACCGGCTGCCTCTGTCTCGGATGGAAATCGAGGAGTTTCGGAGCCTTTCCTCTTACGGCTGGGGGTTGCTATTCCAGCTTCTCTGGGACGGCTCGATTGTTCTTCTCAGCCGGGACATTTTAGCCTGGTGGCTACACAAAAGATGTGGCTGTAGGCGATGGAAAGGCTGCTGGGAGAAGGGCACGAAGAGGATCAATAACGAGGAGTGGAAAATGCCCTTTAGAGTTTGCTGCTTCGTTGCAGGCTGAGAAATAGCTCAGTCTCTGTGGTTTTGCTCCTGTATGGAACATCTCAAAGGTGCTTAATCGACGCTCGATTCTATCTAAATGGGGCGTGAGAATACGATTACGTAAACCCGGGGGCGGCAGAGAGACGGGTTAATCGATACGGGCTGCAGTACCGCGTTGCGGCCACCCGGGGGCAGCAGAGAGACGGGTTAATCGATACGGGCTGCAGTACCGCGTTGCGGCCACCCGGGGGCGGCAGAGAGACGGGTTAATCGATACGGGCTGCAGTACCGCGTTGCGGCCACCCGGGGGCAGCAGAGAGACGGGTTAATCGATACGGGCTGCAGTACCGCGTTGCGGCCACCCGGGGGCAGCAGAGAGACGGGTTAATCGATACGGGCTGCAGTACCGCGTTGCGGCCACCCGGGGGCGGCAGAGAGACGGGTTAATCGATACGGGCTGCAGTACCGCGTTTCGGCCACCCGGGGGCAGCAGAGAGACGGGTTAATCGATACGGGCTGCAGTACCGCGTTGCGGCCACCCGGGGGCAGCAGAGAGACGGGTTGATCCATTCAGGCTGCGCTTCCCTCCGCCTGTTTTCCCTTCTCCATCCTTCAAATTCCCAGCATCCAAACGAAGAGAAGAGAATCTCCTTCAAATTAGCGGCAAACCTTTTCACTTGTGCACCTGAACAGAAACCACAAGGGAAGTTAGGACTTGCAAGCCTGCAAACAGCATCACTGGACTAAGGTTTATAAATAACCAGGAGAATCCAATTTATTCTAGTTCTCTATTATTTGTACATTATCCTAGGGGGTCTTTGTGCATTCGGAGGGGCTGTGGTCCCGTTCTGGGGAGTCCCTGTGCCCGTTGTTTGAGTCTGTGCCCATCTGTGGGGCTTGGTTTTTTGAATCTCTGAGCCCATTTTGGGGGGGCCTTAGATTTGGGGGTTGGGGCTCCAGACTTGGCTTTGGCATCTCCGTGCCCATTGGTGTTGTCTCCGGGCTTGTTTGGCGGGTGTCTGTGCTCTTTCTTTGTGTCTCGGCTCCTATTTTTGGGGTCTCTGTGGAGGTGTCCACCCACACGCTCTGATAATCGTAGGCCTGGAAATCAGGGGAAAAAAAAGAGGAAAATATAGAAACTGTGGCAGAAGGGGCAGGTCGCTCCTGAGGGCTACAAGGACAAAGTGGGATCGTGTAGAGAAAAGAACCTGAAGGACTAAAGACCGATTAGAACTCAGATGGGCCCGTTCTCTGAAAGATAATAACAAATTATCTCACCAGGGGAGATTTAGGCTGGACATTAGGAACAAATTTTTCACAGAAAGGGTCATTGGGCGCTGGAACAGGCTGCCCAGGGAGGGGGTGATTCCCCTTCCCTGGAGGTGTTTAAGGCACGGGGGGACGAGGTGTCGAGGGACACGGTTTCGTGTTTGATAGGAGCGCTTGGGCTCGATGATCCGGCGGGTCTCTCCCAACCTGGTTATTCCATGAAATCTTTCTTAAAATATATTGATAAGGAAGGAAGGAGCCCAGGAGAATCTCTGCCCTTGGCTGGATGCGGGGGAACAATAGTGACCGAGGATGAGGATGGATAAGGTGCTTAAGGCCCCCTTGGCCTCAGCCTTTAGTAGGAAGGCAAGAGGTACCCTGGCTGCTCCACCTCCTGAGGCTGCAGGCAGGGAGGAGGCACGGAACGAGGTTCCCTCGCTCCAAGAAGAAAGGGCGAGAGACCTGCTGGGCAAATTCAATATTCATAAGGCTGCGCGGCTCGCGGGGATTGGCCCGAGGCTATTGAGAGCTGGCGGAGGCGCTTGCCAAACCTCTCGGCATCATCTGCCGGCGCTCTGGAGGAATTCTTACCCCAATATTCCTGAGATGCTGCCTGAGCCTCCCCCTTGGTGCGAGCGCTTGGCTGGGAAGCTAACGATTCGATTTCCTCGAGCCAGCGACAGAGACAGAGCTGAAGGCGCCTCCGCAAAGAGCGAGAAAGAAATGGGCTTCAGCCCGAACTTCGAGGAACCCTTCCCTAGTTCCCGTCTGTCGGAGGAGACGGAATGGCTCCAGCAGGCGCCCGGGACGGCCACACGTGCCGCTGCGGAATCCACGGGGCTGCACGGAGGGGCTCCTCGCACCCCAGTTACTAGGACTCGTTCCAGAACCAACTGAGCTCCAGAGCTGCAACCCATAGGTCTTCGGGCCGAGAACCAAAGTGCCGGCACCGAGGACCGGTCTGAGGCTACAGCTATTTGCAATTAGCCGCGGGGAAATACAAATAATTCAATAATACATCGCGGTTTAGGGCGACGAGCAGCCAAAGATTGTTCGAGTCGCGCATCGGTGAAAAGCTAAAGGGGGAAAAAGAGAGAAGGAAAAGAGCAGCCGACGAGCTCTCTCCTGCTGGGAAAAGAGACCGAGAAGGAATTGAAAAGCGCGAGCGGCGACTTGGTACGATGAGCTTCGCCTCTCCAGGCCGACAGCTGCTGCCCAGAACGATCTAGAGATTTTCGAAAGCTCCGAGACTGATGGGAACCCAAGTGCCATAGACTGCGAGGCTTGCGAGTGGATTCCTAGGCAGGGGATCTACCATCCCCAGAGAATTCCGAGCAGCTGGAGGGGGGTCGGTACATCTTTTTGTTTAGATCCAAATCGTAAGCTCCAAAAGACAAACCTTTTGGCACCGACCGACTGAAGAAAACGTTTCTCTGCGTGTGTTTGAGAGACGGTGTTATCGCCCAGGTAGTTACTGAGCGATCGCAGGCAAAGAAGGGGGCAGCCAACCCAGACTGAGAGCGGATGGAAATGATCCTCCTCGAGATGCAAAAGCCACTGGAATCTTCATTGAATCGAAGTTCTCAAAGCGATGACACGGCAATTTTCTTTTACTCCGTGACAAAATGAATGGAAAGGTCAGAAAATAAGCGTATATATTAGCTGAGCCGACAAGGCAGAACGACGCGGGAAACTTGGCTAAAGCCGTATTGGAAAAATAGGGATGAGCAGGTTTTGAAACCCTGTCCACGCGCAGAGGAGAAAAGTTTTAGTAGCTACCAGAGGAAGGCGGCGAGCGCAAGTATGATCCTTCGGGAAAAAACTAGCAGTGTTCTCTTCAATGGGGAAACCCCTTTCTCCTGGGATAATCGACTCCGTGCCCTTTGGCATCTGAGCTCATTTAGCTCCAGGGGCAGTAATTGGGTCATAAACCTAAACCCCCAACCAGGGTGCAACTTCCAATTATTAAACCTTTTCTAGTCTGAACGGAGCAGGCAGAGAAGTCCGGGGAAGCAGGTGGGAGACGGTGGGAGCACGATGGAGAACGACCTCCTTCAACCGTCTTTGACCTTCTCTGACTTTCTTCGATGTTCTTTGACCTTCTCTGACTTTCTCCGACCTTCTCCGTCGGAGAAGGTCGGAGAAAGATGAAGAAGGTGGGAGAAAGATGAAGAAGGTGGGAGAAAGATGAAGAAGGTGGGAGAAAGATGAAGAAGGTGGGAGAAAGATGAAGAAGGTGGGAGAAAGATGAAGAAGGTGGGAGAAAGATGAAGAAGGTGGGAGAAAGATGAAGAAGGTGGGAGAAAGATGAAGAAGGTGGGAGAAAGATGAAGAAGGTGGGAGAAAGATGAAGAAGGTGGGAGAAAGATGAAGAAGGTGGGAGAAGGTGGGAGAAGGTGGGAGAAGGTGGGAGAAGGTGGGAGAAGGTGGGAGAAGGTGGGAGAAGGTGGGAGAAGGTGGGAGAAGGTGGGAGAAGGTGGGAGAAGGTGGGAGAAGGTGGGAGAAGGTGGGAGAAGGTGGGAGAAGGTGGGAGAAGGTGGGAGAAGGTGGGAGAAGGTGGGAGAAGGTGGGAGAAGGTGGGAGAAGGTGGGAGAAGGTGGGAGAAGGTGGGAGAAGGTGGGAGAAGGTGGGAGAAGGTGGGAGAAGGTGGGAGAAGGTCAAAAAATATCGGAGAAGTCGGAGAAGTTCAAAGAAGTTCAAAGAAGGTCAAACAAGGTCGTAGACGGTGGGAGAAGAACGAAGAAGGTCGGAGAAAGCCGGAGAAAATCGGAGTAGGTCAAAGAAGATCAATGAATATTGGAGAAGATCAGAGAAGATCAAAGAAGGTCGAAGAAGGTCGAGGAAGTTCAAACAGGTTTAGAGAAAAACGGAGAAGTTCGAAGAACGTCAAAGAAGGCCGGAGGAGGTTGAAGAAGGTCAAAGAAGGTCAGAGAAGACCAGAGAAGGTCAAAGAAGGTCAAAGAAGGTCAAAGAATGCTGGAGAAAGTCAAAAGAGTTCAGAGAAGGTCAGAGATGTTCAGAGAAGGTCAAAGAAGCCGGAGAAGGTGGAAGAAGGTGGAAGAATTTGGAAGACGGTGGGAGACAATCGTAACAGGTGGGAGCAGGTGAGAGCAGGTCGTAGAAAGTTGGAGAAGGTCAAAGAAGGTCAAAGAATATCAGAAAAGTTGGAGAAGGTCAAATCATTTCGAAGAAGGTCAAACAAGGTCGGAGAAAGACGAAGAAGGTGGAAGAATGTCCAAGAAGGTCAAAGAAGATCAGAGAAGGCCAAAGAAGGCTAAATATGGCCACAGAAGGCTGGAGAAGGTCCAAGAAGTTCAGAGAAGATCAGGGAAGGTCAAAGAAGGCCAAAGAAGGCAAAATATGGCCAAAGGAGGCCAGAGAAGGCTGAAGAAGGTCAGAGAAGATCAGGGATGGCTGAAGAAATTCAAACAAGGCCACAGAAGGCCAGAGAAGGCCAGAGAAGGTCAGAGAAGGCGAAAAGAGTGGAAGAAGTTCTAAAAAATATCTGAGAATTTGGAGAAGGTCAAAGAAGGTCAAACAAGGTCGGTGAATGTGGAAGAAGCTGGGAGACGGTCTGAGTAGGTGGGAGCAGGTCGGAGAAAGTCAGAGAAAGTCAAGGAATATCGTAGACGGTCGGAGAAGGTCAAAGAAGGTCGGAGAAGGTCAAACAAGATCAGGAAAGGCCGAAGAAGGTCAGTGAAAGTCGGAGAAAATGATAGAAGGTCGGAGAAGGTCGGAGAAGGTCGGAGAAGGTCGGAGAAGGTCGGAGAAGGTCAAAGAAGGTCAAAGAAGGTCGGAGAAGGTCGGAGAAGGTCGGAGAAGGTCAAAGAAGGTCAAAGAAGGTCAAAGAAGGTCAAAGAAGGTCAAAGAAGGTCAAAGAAGGTCAAAGAAGGTCAAAGAAGGTCAAAGAAGGTCAAAGAAGGTCAAAGAAGGTCAAAGAAGGTCAAAGAAGGTCAAAGAAGGTCAAAGAAGGTCAAAGAAGGTCAAAGAAGGTCAAAGAAGGTCAAAGAAGGTCAAAGAAGGCAAATAAGGCCAGAGAAGTTCAAAACAGGTCAAAGAAGGCAGGAGAAGGTCAAAGAAGGTCAGAGAAGGTCAAAGAAGGTGGAAAAAGGTGGAAGAAGTTGGAAGAAGGTCAGAGAAGGCCCGAGAAAGTCAAAGAAAATTGGAGAAAGTCAGAGAAGTTCAAAAAGTATCAGAGAAGTCGGAGAACGTAAAAGAAGATCAAAGAAGGTCAAACGAGGTGGGAGACGGTAAAAGAACTTCAAAGAATATCGGAGAAGGTTGGAGGAGGTCAAAGAAGGTCGGAGAATGACAAAGAAGGCCAAAGAAAGCCGAAGAAGGTCGAAGCCGGTCAGAGAATGTCAGAAAACGTCAGAGAAGGGCAGAGAAGGACAAAGAAGTTAGAAGAATATCAAAGAGGGTCAAAGAAGGTAAAAGAAGGTCGGAGAAGGTCAGAGAA
Organism: Clamator glandarius; assembly: GCA_033459285.1. NCBI lineage: Eukaryota > Metazoa > Chordata > Aves > Cuculiformes > Cuculidae > Clamator > Clamator glandarius. Next base: position 176,621 of record JAUNZM010001438.1, read on the forward strand.
GGTCAGAGAAGGCAAAAGAGGCCAAAGGAAACCAAAAATGGCCAGAGAGGCCACAGAAAGCCAGAGAAGGCCAGAGAGGCCAGAGAGGGTGGAAGAAGTTCAAAAAATATCGGAGAAGGTCAGAGAAGGTCAAACAAGGTCGGAGAATGTGGAAGAAGGTGGGAGACGGTCGGAGCAGGTGGGAGCAGGTCGGAGAATGTCAAGGAATCTCGTAGACGGACAGAGAAGGTCAAAGAAGGTGGAAGAAGGTCAAACAAGGTCAGGAAAGGCCGAAGAAGGTCAGTGAAATTTGGAGAAAATGAAAGAAGGTCAGAGAAAGCCAAAGAAGTTCGAAGAAGGCCAAAGAAGTTTGGAGAACGTAAGAGAAGGTCAAAGAAATTCAAAAAAGGTCGGAGAAGGTCAAACAAGGTCAAACAAGGTTGAAGAATGTGGGAGACGGTGTGAGAAGGTCGGAGAAAGTCAAATAGTTTAAAGAATATCGGAGAACATCAAAGAAGACCAAAGAAGTCCGGAGAAGGGCAGAGAAGTCCGGAGAAGGCCAGAGAAGGCCAAACAAGGCCAGAGAAGGTCGGAGAAGGTCAAAGAAAGTCAAATAAGGCAAAAGAAGGTGAAAGAAAGCAAAAGAAAGCTGGAGAAGGGCAGAGAAATTGAAAACAGGCCAAAGAAGGCTGGAGAAGGTCAAAGAATCGAAGAGGAGATCGAAGCGGGAGGGAGGAGGTCGAAGCGGGAGGGAGGAGGTCGAAGCGGGAGGGAGGAGGTCGAAGCGGGAGGGAGGAGGTCGAAGCGGGAGGGAGGAGGTCGAAGCGGGAGGGAGGAGGTCGAAGCGGGAGGGAGGAGGTCGAAGCGGGAGGGAGGAGGTCGAAGCGGGAGGGAGGAGGTCGAAGCGGGAGGGAGGAGGTCGAAGCGGGAGGGAGGAGGTCGAAGAAGGTCAAAAAAGGTCGGAGATTGTCAGAGAGGGTCAGAAACGGTTGAAGGTCAAAGAAGGTCAGGAAAGGTCGAAGAAGATCAGAGGTCTGAGAAGGTCGGAGGTTTGAGAAGGTCAGAGAAGGTCAAAACAGGTTGATGAAAGTCGAAGAAGGTTGGAGAGGTCGCAGAGGTCAGAGAAGGTCGAAGGGGAACATCAGAGAAGGTCGGAGAATGTTAAAGAAAATCAAAGAAGGTCAGAAAAGGTAATAGAAGGTCTAAGGATGTCGGAGAAGGTTGGAGAAGAAGGTCAAAGGAGTTCGGAGAAGACTGAAGAAGGTCAGAAGAGGTCAGGGAAGTTTGAAGAACGTCAGAGAATATCAAAGAAGGTCAGAGATGGTCAAAGAAAGACAGAAGGGAAGGTCCGGGAAGGTCAAAGAAATTCGGAGAAGGTCGGAGAGGTCGAAGAAGGACGGAGAAGGTCGGAGAAAACCAGAGAAGAAGGTCAAAGGAGGCCAGAGAAAATTGAAGAAAGTCAAAGAAGGTCAGAGAAGCTAAAAGAAAGTTTAAGAATGTCAGAGAAGGTTGAAGAAGGTCAGAGAACGTTACAGAGGTCGAAGAAGGTCAAAGAAGGTCAGAGAAGGTCAGAAAGGTCAAAGAACGACCAAGAAGGCCGGAGAAGAAGCCTAAAGGAGGTTGGAGAAAGACGGAGAAGGTTAGAGCCGTCGAAGAAGGTCAGAGAAGTTTAAAGAAGGTCGAAGAAGGTCAGAGAAGTTTAAAGAAGGTCGAACAAGGTCAGAGAAGTTTAAAGAAGGTGGTCAAAGAAAGACGAAGGTCGAAGAAGGTTGGAGACAGTCGGAGAATGTCAGGGAAAGTCAGAGAAGGTCGTCAGAGAAGGTTGTGGAAAATTGAAGAAGCTCAGAGAAGGCTGGAGATGGTCAGAGGAGACGGCCAAGGGAGGAGGTCAAGGAAGAAGGTCAGAGAAGGTCAAGGAAGAAGGTCAGAGAAGGTCAAGGAAGAAGGCTAAAGAAGGTTGGAGATGGTCAGAGAAAGTCAAAGAAGGTCCAAGAAGGTCAAACAACGGAGGAGAAGGTCAGAGAAGGTCGAAGAAGATAGAAGAAGGCAGTCAGAGAAGGTCAGGGGAGGGAAAAGAAGGTCAAAGGAGGTCAGAGAAGGTTAAAGAGGGTCGAGGAAAGTCGAGGGAGAAGGAGGGAGAAGATCAAAGAAGGTCATAGAAAGTCAGAGAAGATCCAAGAAGGTGGAAGGTCAGGGAAGGTTGAAGAATAAGGGTAAAGAAGGTTGGAGAAGGTCGGAGAAAGTTAGAGAGGTTGGAGAAGGTCAAAGAAAATCAAAGAAGGTCAGAGAAGCCTAAAAAAGGTCTAAGGAAGTCAAAGAAGGCTGAGGAAAAAGGTCAAAGAAGGTTAAAGAAGGTCGGAGAAGGTAGGAGAAGGATGAAAGTCAAAGAAGCTCGGAGAAGGTCAGGGAAGGATGAAAAAGTCAAAGAAGCTCAGAGAAGGTCAGGGAATGATGAAAGTCAAAGAAGCTCGGAGAAGGTCAGGGAATGATGAAAGTCAAAGAAGCTCGGAGAAGGTCAGGGAAGGATGAAAGTCAAAGAAGCTCGGAGAAGGTCAAGGAAGGATGAAAGTCAAAGAAGCTCGGAGAAGGTCAGGGAAGGATGAAAGTCAAAGAAGCTCGGAGAAGGTCAGGGAAGGATGAAAGTCAAAGAAGCTCGGAGAATGTCAGGGAAGGATGAAATAGTCAAAGAAGCTCGGAGAAGGTTAGGGAAGGATGAAAGTCAAAGAAGCTCGGAGAAGGTCAGGGAAGGAAGAAAGTCAAAGAAGCTTGGAGAAGGTCAGGGAAGGATGAAAAAGTCAAAGAAGCTCGGAGAAGGTCAGGGAAGGATGAAAAAGTCACAGAAGCTCGGAGAAGGTCAGGGAAGGATGAAAGTCAAAGAAGCTCGGAGAAGGTCAGGGAGGGATGAAAAAGTCACAGAAGCTCGGAGAAGGTCAGGGAAGGATGAAAAAGTCACAGAAGCTCGGAGAAGGTCAGGGAAGGATGAAACTCAAAGAAGCTCGGAGAAGTTCAGGGAAGGATGAACAAGTCAAAGAAGCTCGGAGAAGGTCAGGGAAGGACGAGAAAGTCAAAGAAGCTCGGAGAAGGTCAGGGAAGGACGAAAGTCAAAGAAGCTCAGAGAAGGTCAGGGAAGGATGAAAGTCAAAGAAGCTCGGAGAAGGTCAGGGAAGGATGAAAGTCAAAGAAGCTCGGAGAAGGTCAGGGAAGGATGAAAAAGTCAAAGAAGCTCGGAGAAGGTCAGGGAAGGATGAAAGTCAAAGAAGCTCGGAGAAGGTCAGGGAAGGATGAATGTCAAAGAAGCTCGGAGAAGGTCAGGGAAGGATGAAAGTCAAAGAAGCTCGGAGAAGGTCAGGGAAGGATGAAAAAGTCAAAGAAGCTCGGAGAAGGTCAGGGAAGGATGAAAGTCAAAGAAGCTCGGAGAAGGTCAGGGAAGGATGAAAGTCAAAGAAGCTCGGAGAAGGTCAGGGAAGGATGAAAGTCAAAGAAGCTCGGAGAAGGTGAGGGAAGGATGAAAGTCAAAGAAGCTCGGAGAAGGTGAGGGAAGGATGAAAGTCAAAGAAGCTCGGAGAAGGTGAGGGAAGGATGAAAGTCGAAGAAGCTCGGAGAAGGTCAGGGAAGGATGAAAGTCAAAGAAGCTCGGAGAAGGTCAGGGAAGGATGAAAAAGTCACCTCCCTTCTTCCCAGCGTAACATCAGCCCCGATCCCTCAACTTAACTTTCAGAGGTCCGAGAGCCAGAAGCCACGCCTCGCAGAAGCGGCCCGAATCGCATTCGCTGTCGAGGATGGTCCTGCGGTCACCGGGTTCCTCTCCATCTGCAAGAAAACAGAACAAAAACCACAGTATCGCCAGCCAGCTCCACCCTACACAGGGCCCCGCCTGTGGCAAATCCACAGCCCCGCGCTCCACCTCCCTGCTACCCGCCTGACCTCAAACGCTCTTCCCGGGCCAAAAGCAGCCCAAGTGGCACCTACAAAACAAAAGAGAAACGCTCAGCTGAGTTGCTCTGTAAAACTTGCCTCTTAGACATCTGTATAGACAACAACCTCCTCGCCTCTCAGACCATTTGTCTACACAAAGCTTCGCCCCTCTAGGCTGCGTGTGGCTCCAGCAGATAAGAAAACAAAAACACACGTGCTCAGATACTACCCTAAAACAAAGAAGACCCGCGGTCTTTATTCCCCTGGTCCCGCTCCTTTACCTCGAGTGCTGCCCACCTCGGGCACCGCCATCTTCTCCTTGTGCTTTGAGGCTTACGTGCCACCTGGAACACACAAACAGCAAGGAACGCTTGTGACTCCGTGAACTGAGCCGTGTGAGCTATAACTGCTTCTTCGTGTAACTCACCGTTGCTGTCCTTGGCCGACACGGCTCCCGTACCGCTATTCCATTTTGGTCATTGCTCTGTATCTCAAAAGAGAAAAAAAACCCAAAACGCAATTACTAGCTCTGTAGGTACAAGTTGCAGTTAACTGCTGACTCGGCAGCCGACTCCCTTGGCTATGGAATCTACCCCCGATCCAACTGCTGCCCCTCGCTGCCGGACCCGATGCCTCTGCACGTGGAAAACTCAACATTGGATAACTCACCCCCAAACTCGACAATAACTAAACAATTCCACACGCCGTTTCGATTCGGGAATACCGACGCTTCTTCACGCAATAGCCGGGCAGGAAAAAAAAAAAAAAGTTAAAATCAGATCTTAACAACCGCACGCAGCAGATTTATTGCGCTGAGAATTTAAACTGCTCAACCGACGCTCCGGCGGCATATCCGAGATGGCTTCGGTCGTTCCCTCTGTGGCCACATAACCGACCAAAAATGATTCTCTTCGCCCCATATATCCATGGCTACTTGCTCTATAATGCATCGTATCGCCTTGCCCTTCAAAATCCATACAGGAATATCTAAACATAGAATTTCGCTGCTATCCTTCTGCTGACGACCGTTTCTTTAGCTCAGGCAGAGCGGCTCCAGCCACATACAAACGTGCGCGGACTGACTCTGCGCAGAAAACCGATGATGGGAAATAAAAAGGAAACTCGGTAAGAAGGACTTTCTAAAGAGAGCTGGAGTTGACCGAGATGACGCAGGGACTTACGAGAAAGAGTATGTTGGCCCTTGCAAAATGGAAGACCGGGCCCCTTAAGGAGACGTAGCCGCAACTAGAAGGATGCGAGGCTGAGCCCCGCTTAAACACCTCAAAACAGAACACATAGGGAAGAAGTCCCACAACGGGGATTTAAGAAAATGGAACGATAAAGGCTTAGGATGCCGACGTGTCCCGCGATGCCTATGCGATAGGCGACTGACCGCAAACTGCCAAAAGGCAAGACCTATCTACGCTTGAAGATTGCGGCGCGAGAAGAGCGCTGCCCGATCGGCACCTTACTAAGAACAGACCTCCGAGAGTCTAGAGATGACGTGTGGCTCAAAGGCAAAGATGACATCGAGACCTGCAGAAGATTTAAGACGCGGCAGAGTCTACCTACTCTAAAGAACGAGACAGATATGGGCTGGAGCCACCCTGCCTGGCACACGCTAGCTCGGGGCTGAAAATTAAAGCCCTCTCCAAACCTGTAATGAGGCGTACTCTTCCCGCACAACCCTCTACCCTAGGCTAAACCTGCCGTTCTCAACATTCTGACCTCTTCACGGCCAAAATCTCAGCCCCCTTAACTCCCTGAGGACTACGGGCCCGAAGCCGTCCTTGGCAGAAAAACTCAAACCGCGCCGACTAACTGGAAAAACCCCACACCGTCGCGTTGTCCTGGACTATAATCTGCCAAAAAAATCCTGACGGAAAACACGGTGCCGAGTCAGCATCGCGCCACGCGCTGCCGACATCTCGTACTAAACCCGCTGCAAAACCGCCGAGGCGTTCCGCTCACCCGTTCGGTGCCGATTCAAACGTTGGACGCTGCGGTCATCGCCCGGGGCGCTTCGGTCCGTCCCCCTCTCCTTCTCCCCACCGTCCGGCTCATCTGAAGTGCTCTGCCTGTTGCCACCGTGCTCCACGGAGCACCTGCCAAACCAACGTTAAATACGTAACTGAGATGCCAAATACTACTTGACTCTTCGAGACGTACTTAATTTCCTCCTCACCGTCAAAGCCACGATAGCGAGAAGAAGCCAGACTACCTCACCGGCGCCACAAAACCCCGTGCCGTCTGCTTACCTCTCCTCGCCGCCGCTCCCATTGTAGGGACGTAACGGCATCGATACCCAGGACGAAAGAAAGATGAGCCGTGGAGATCCAAATTCTAGGAACTTACCAGACTTTAGTCGCAGGAGGGAACGATGAGAACTTGAAAAATAATAACCTTTACTACTTTTCAAAAAGAGTAAACACGGAACACCTAAGAACACGGGACGCTCACAGCACAGCAATGGAGACTGGAATTAGGGAGGCACTCGGCCAATTAAAAACTCACAGCGGTGGGATTTAACTGCTCTAAGACCTAAATTGGAAACTCAACAAACAGGAAAAAACCACGATGAATAACAGGGACAAGGCAGAAACTGCTGCGAGCGATAATAAAGCGAATCTCACCGGTAAGTTCAGGAAAAATCCAAACCTCTGCTAAATAAGGGAAGCTTGTGCGCCCACAGACCGGATGAAGAAGAGCTGCTCAGCTGCAAACAGTTACAAACCAAACCAAGAACCGTCCTCTTACCTGAGAAAGGCCAGAGAAGACGGGGACAAAATCCTGTGCTGCAGAGAGGCAGCGAGTCTGTACCTTTAAGTAGCGACCTCTCTGACATTTGGAAGGAAGGAGACGGGAAAGAGGCAAAGAAGTCAGTCGAGGAACACCATAAGTAGAAGGTACGAGGGAGCAGAGACCTCAGAGTCCTAGAGATCGCATTTTTTAGGGCAACTAAGACATCTGAGGAGCAAATTCCTCTGATAAGCAAACCAGACAATCGCTGCACGGAGGTCCAGACGATCCACACCTCGTGTCTCGACCTCATCGCTGCCTCCCATCGGCTGAAGAGAGGCTAGAATGACAGAAACTTGAAGAGCGCTCGCAGCGGATGCCCCGACTGACCCGAGAAACATGAATGAACCCATCTCCCTTTCCCCGGCTCCAAATCGTTAAAGCCCTTTTCCACCCCTGAAAAGTCAAAGAAAGAACCCTGCTGTATTTTAGCTCCTTGACCCTGATGCCTTGATGTTCCTTGGGAGCTGTGCTCCGGAGCTTTTCCCAAGGTTCCCCCGGTCCCTTCTCTCCTATACCAGCCCACAGAACAGACTTACTCCCCTAGGCTAAAGTATTGAAATCTAAATTATTATCCCCCGAGAAATGCCTGCTATAAACTATAGAGATTCAAGGATAAGTGCATTATGCCCCACAGAAGGAGGAACAGCAACAAGTTGCTGGGCAATCGGAAATCCTAGATAAAAACAAAGAAACCAGGAAAAAAAATCAACTGATCAACCAAAAACCAAAAAAAACCCCCCCAAAAAAAAAAAACCACCTTGCCCCCTCAAACACCTAATTGAAAAATACTGACCAAATACACATCAACATACAAACAAACAAACAAAAAAAAAACCTTACAAAAAAACAAAAACAAAAAAAAAAGCTTCCCGGTCTAGCAAACCCTCATGGAAAGCTGCGCTGAGTCAAACCAGCAGCTAACCTCTGATCTCAAGGAAAACCAGAGGCTGAATGAGCTCCCGAGGTGAGGCCGGGGGCTTATATACCCCCTGGGCCTTCACAGGCATCACCTGTGACTGAGGGGTGGTGACCTCCCTCAAAGGTATAAATAGGGTCTGCGGAACAGCTGGGTTTTATTGACTCTCCCTTACATTCTCAGAGAGAGAGATGCTGCTACTCTGCCTGAAAGGATCCTTACCAGAAATAAAGGTCCGTGCGCTTTCGCTGCGACGCTGCTTGTTGTGACGGTCACAGGACCGGGTAGCAAACTTGTTAGAGCTGGATGTTTGGGTTCCTTTCATTTACCGTGCTGCAATACAATTTTTGTTTTTTGGTGTCCCCTTACCCCAATTCTTTTTCTTTCTATGCTGTTTTCTCTGTCTTTTTTTTTTCCTTCCGGTCTTTAGTATCTGTCTGGTGTCTGTAGTTCTTTTTTTTCTTGTCTATCTCATTCTCCTCATTCTCCACCCAAGCATTCGACCTCCTGCCGGCCACAACAGGCCATCCCTCCTAGGACCCGTGGCTCCCCGGGAACGGCGTTCCCGGGGGCCCCAAAAGTTAATCCTGCCTCAAGAAAACCCGGTCCCGGGTCAGTCTGCACCCAAACCTTGGTGATGAACATCGCCTCGCAGACTGGCCGGGACCGGGGAAAAAAAAAAATCCCCCAGCTGGGGTTTTTTTATTCTATTATCATTTTTTAAAAAGCTAAGTACCTGCAAAGCAAAATATCACACACACACAATCTCTAAAAGCAACCCCGCCACCCCCAAACCGCATACGCAAACCCTCACCCAGAAAACCCTCCTCGTTCTCCACCCAAGCATTCAACCTCCTGCCGGCCACAACGGGCCAGTGCCCTGCACCTCACGGCTCCCCAGGAACGGCGTTCCGAGTCACCTCCAAATTGAGCCCTGCCTCAAAGAAAGCTGGCCCCGGCTCAGACTGCATCCAAAACTTGGTGATCGACCACACTTTGCAAACTGCCCGAGACCAGGGATAAAATAACCCAGCCGGGGGAAAACATAACAAACTCCAGCAGGGCTTTCTTTATTCTATTTTCAATCTTGGGTCCTGACTGCCTCCAAAGGAAAACGCTCCATTCCGCACACAAATTCTATGGAGACGACAATAAATGACACCCACCTCCACACACCCAGATGCTAATACACCTTCGCAAACACACCTCCGTGCATCCAAACCCTCAACCCTAGACACGGTCAGACACATCACATTCTAAGTCCCACATATGTAATCCTAAGTACCGCACGGGCTGTAATGAACGTACTTGGTTTTGAGGTACTTAGGTCCTACTTCAATAGCTCAGGCCCCAGAGCCTTGATCGTCGCTCCTGCGGCTGCGTAGCCGGGAGGATTCTACTCTCCTCGCTTGCCTGACCTATGGGTACTTGTTCAGCAGTGTAGTATATGACCCTACGCGAGTACTCTGCATATCAGCATATTACCCACACAATATTTCTGCTGCGCTTCTGTTAATGTCTCTAACTTCATTGCCCTGGGCAGAGCAGTTCCAGCCAGACAAACACATAGAGCAGCACCACACATGATAGACCGATAGCAATCCAGATAGAAAAAGAAAACTAAGGAGGATGACACCCAGACCAGAGATGCCATGGGGCAGGAAGACCTAAGGACTGCAAGAACAACTCAATGGCAATTCTGGAAAAGTGACCCTTACAAAGGCATATGGCCACAAGTGAAAGATAGACATACAAGAATCTGTGCCTAAATACTTTAAATGCAGGGAACAGATAAAAGAAGTCCCAGAAGAGGGAAAGAGGGACGCAAAAAGTCCCAGAAGAGGGAAAGAGGGACGCAAAAAGTCCCAGAAGAGGGAAAGAGGGACGCAAAAAGTCCCAGAAGAAGGGAAAGAGGGACGCAAAAAGTCCCAGAAGAAGGGAAAGAGGGACGCAAAAAGTCCCAGAAGAAGGGAAAGAGGGACGCAAAAAGTCCCAGAAGAGGGAAAGAGGGACGCAAAAAGCCCCAGAAGAGGGAAAGAGGGACGCAAAAAGTCCCAGAAGAGGGAAAGAGGGACGCAAAAAGTCCCAGAAGAAGGGGGGAGGGACGCAAAAAGTCCCAGAAGAAGGGGGGAGGGACGCAAAAAGTCCCAGAAGAGGGAAAGAGGGACGCAAAAAGTCCCAGAAGAGGGAAAGAGGGACGCAAAAAGTCCCAGAAGAAGGGAAAGAGGGACGCAAAAAGTCCCAGAAGAGGGAAAGAGGGACGCAAAAAGTCCCAGAAGAAGGGGGGAGGGACGCAAACAGTCCCAGAAGAAGGGGGGAGGGACGCAAACAGTCCCAGAAGAGGGGGGGTAGGGACGCAAACAGTCCCAGAAGAGGGGGGGTAGGGACGCAAACAAGTCCCAGAAGAAGGGGGGAGGGACGCAAACAGTCCCAGAAGAGGGGGAGGGAGGGACGCAAACAGTCCTAGAAGAGGGGGGGGGAGGGACGCAAACAGTCCCAGAAGAGGGGGGGAGGGGGAGGGACACAAAGAGAGACCCTAGAGATGAAGGCCAAGCATGGCAAAAGCATAGAGAACATCAAGACCTGCAGAAGACCCAAGGCACAGTACACATAGTACATCAACAACACAACAACAGACAGGCTGGAACCGCACTGTCCAGGACATGCTAGCTTTGGCCTGAGAAGTAGGCCCTTTTGCCTTAACCTGCCCAAAGGGGACTGTCCCAGCACAGTACTCTTTCTACACTACTGCTACAACCCCTCCCTGCTATGACAAAACACCTCCCTTCTTCCCAACGTAACATCAGCCCCGATCCCTCAACTTAACTTTCAGAGGTCCGAGAGCCAGAAGCCACGCCTCGCAGAAGCGGCCCAAATCGCATTCGCTGTCGAGGATGGTCCTGCGGTCACCGGGTTCCTCTCCATCTGCAAGAAAACAGAACAAAAACCACAGTATCGCCAGCCAGCTCCACCCTACACAGGGCCCCGCCTATGGCAAATCCACAGGCCCGCGCTCCACCTCCCTGCTACCCGCCTGACCTCAAACGCTCTTCCCGGGCCAAAAGCAGCCCAAGTGGCACCTACAAAACAAAAGAGAAACGCTCAGCTGAGTTGCTCTGTAAAACTTGCCTCTTAGACATCTGTATAGACAACAACCTCCTCGCCTCTCAGACCATTTGTCTACACAAAGCTTCGCCCCTCTAGGCTGCGTGTGGCTCCGGCAGAAGAGAAAACAAAAACACACGTGCTCAGATACTACCCTAAAACAAAGAAGACCCGCGGTCTTTATTCCCCTGGTCCCGCTCCTTTACCTCGAGTGCTGCCCACCTCGGGCACCGGCATCTTCTCCTTGTGCTTTGAGGCTTACGTGCCACCTGGAACACACAAACAGCAAGGAACGCTTGTGACTCCGTGAACTGAGACGTGTGAGCTATAACTGCTTCTTCGTGTAACTCACCGTTGCTGTCCTTGGCCGACACGGCTCCCGTACCGGTATTCCATTTTGGTCATTGCTCTGTATCTCAAAAGAGAAAAAAAACCCAAAACGCAATTACTAGCTCTGTAGGTACAAGTTGCAGTTAACTGCTGACTCGGCAGCCGACTCCCTTGGCTATGGAATCTACCCCCGATCCAACTGCCGCCCCTCGCTGCCGGACCCGATGCCTCTGCACGTGGAAAACTCAACATTGGATAACTCACCCCCAAACTCGACAATAACTAAACAATTCCACACGCCGTTTCGATTCGGGAATACCGACGCTTCTTCACGCAATAGCCGGGCAGGGAAAAAAAAAAAAGTTAAAATCAGATCTTAACAACCGCACGCAGCAGATTTATTGCGCTGAGAATTTAAACTGCTCAACCGACGCTCCGGCGGCATATCCGAGATGGCTTCGGTCGTTCCCTCTGTGGCCACATAACCGACCAAAAATGATTCTCTTCGCCCCATATATCCATGGCTACTTGCTCTATAATGCATCGTATCGCCTTGCCCTTCAAAATCCATACAGGAATATCTAAACATAGAATTTCGCTGCTATCCTTCTGCTGACGACCGTTTCTTTAGCTCAGGCAGAGCGGCTCCAGCCACATACAAACGTGCGCGGACCGACTCTGCGCAGAAAACCGATGATGGGAAATAAAAAGGAAACTCGGTAAGAAGGACTTTCTAAAGAGAGCTGGAGTTGACCGAGATGACGCAGGGACTTACGAGAAAGAGTATGTTGGCCCTTGCAAAATGGAAGACCGGGCCCCTTAAGGAGACGTAGCCGCAACTAGAAGGATGCGAGGCTGAGCCCCGCTTAAACACCTCAAAACAGAACACATAGGGAAGAAGTCCCACAACGGGGATTTAAGAAAATGGAACGATAAAGGCTTAGGATGCCGACGTGTCCCGCGATGCCTATGCGATAGGCGACTGACCGCAAACTGCCAAAAGGCAAGACCTATCTACGCTTGAAGATTGCGGCGCGAGAAGAGCGCTGCCCGATCGGCACCTTACTAAGAACAGACCTCCGAGAGTCTAGAGATGACGTGTGGCTCAAACGCAAAGATGACATCGAGACCTGCAGAAGATTTAAGATGCGGCAGAGTCTACCTACTCTAAAGAACGAGACAGATATGGGCTGGAACCGCCCTGCCTGGCACACGCTAGCTCGGGGCTGAAAATTAAAGCCCTCTCCAAACCTGTAACGAGGCGTACTCTTCCCGCACAACCCTCTACCCTAGGCTAAACCTGCCGTTCTCAACATTCTGACCTCTTCACGGCCAAAATATCAGCCCCCTTAACTTCCTGAGGACTACGGGCCCGAAGCCGTCCTGGGCAGAAAAACTCAAACCGCGCCGACTAACTGGAAAAACCCCACACCGTCGCGTTGTCCTGGACTATAATCTGCCAAAAAAATCCTGACGGAAAACACGGTGCCGAGTCAGCATCGCGCCACGCGCTGCCGACATCTCGTACTAAACCCGCTGCAAAACCGCCGAGGCGTTCCGCTCACCCGTTCGGTGCCGATTCAAACGTTGGACGCTGCGGTCATCGCCCGGGGCGCTTCGGTCCGTCCCCCTCTCCTTCTCCCTACCGTCCGGCTCATCTGAAGTGCTCTGCCTGTTGCCACCGTGCTCCACGGAGCACCTGCCAAACCAACGTTAAATACGTAACTGAGATGCCAAATACTACTTGACTCTTCGAGACGTACTTAATTTCCTCCTCACCGTCAAAGCCACGATAGTGAGAAGAAGCCAGACTACCTCACGGGCGCCACAAAACCCCGTGCCGTCTGCTTACCTTTCCTCGCCGCCGCTCCCATTGTAGGGACGTAACGGCGTCGATACCCAGGACGAAAGAAAGATGAGTCGTGGAGATCCAAATTCTAGGAACTTACCAGACTGTAGTCGCAGGAGGGAACGATGAAAACGTAAAAAATAATAACCTTTACTAGTTTTCAAAAAGAATAAACACGGAACACCTAAGAACACGGGACGCTCACAGCACAGCAATGGAGACTGGAATTACGGAGGCACTCGGCCAATTAAAAACTCACAGCGGTGGGATTTAACAGCTCTAAGACCTAAATTGGAAACTCAACAAACAGGAAAAAACCACGATGAATAACAGGGACAAGGCAGAAACTGCTGCGAGCGATAATAAAGCAAATCTCACCGGTAAGTTCAGGAAAAATCCAAAACTCTGCTAAATAAGGGAAGCTTGTGCGCCCACAGACCGGATGAAGAAGAGCTGCTCAGCTGCAAACAGTTACAAACCAAAACAAGAACCGTCCTCTTACCTGAGAAAAGCCAGAGAAGACGGGGACAAAATCCTGTGCTGCAGAGAGGCAGCGAGTCTGTACCTTTAAGTAGCGACCTCTCTGACATTTGGAAGGAAGGAGACGGGAAAGAGGCAAAGAAGTCAGTCGAGGAACACCATAAGTAGAAGGTACGAGGGAGCAGAGACCTCAGAGTCCTAGAGATCGCATTTTTTAGGGCAACTAAGACATCTGAGGAGCAAATTCCTCTGATATGCGAACCAGACAATCGCTGCACGAAGGTCCAGACGATCCACGCCTCGTGTCTCGACCTCATCGCTGCCTCCCATCGGCTGAAGAGAGGCTAGAATGACAGAAACTTGAAGAGCGCTCGCAGCGGATGCCCCGACTGACCCGAGAAACATGAATGAACCCATCTCCCTTTCCCCGGTTCCAAATCGTTAAAGCCCTTTTCCACCCCTGAAAAGTCAAAGAAAGAACCCTGCTGTATTTTAGCTCCTTGACCCTGATGCGTTGATGTTCCTTGGGAGCTGTGCTCCGGAGCTTTTCCCAAGGTTCCCCCGGTCCCTTCTCTCCTATACCAGCCCACAGAATAGACTTACTCCCCTAGGCTAAAGTATTGAAATCTAAATTATTATCCCCCGTGAAGCGCCTGCTATAAACTATAGAGATTCAAGGATAAGTGCATCATGCCCCACAGAATGAGGAACAGCAACAAGTTGCTGGGCAATCGGAAATCCTAGATAAAAACGAAGTAACCAGGAAAAAAAAATTAACTGATCAACAAAAAAAAAAAAAAAAAAAAAACAAAAAAAACACCTTGCCCCCTCAAACACCTAATTGAAAAGCACTGACCAAATACACATCAACATACAAACAAACAAACAAACAAAAAAAAAACCTTACAAAAAAACAAAAACAAAAAAAAAGCTTCCCGGTGTAGCAAACCCTCATGGAAAGCTGCGCTGAGTCAAACCAGCAGCTAACCTCTGATCTCAAGGAAAACCAGAGGCTGAATGAGCTCCCGAGGCGAGGCCGGGGGCTTATATACCCCCTGGGCCTTCCCAGGCATCACCTGTGACTGAGGGGTGGTGACCTCCCTCAAAGGTATAAATAGGGTCTGCGGAACAGCTGGGTTTTATTGACTCTCCCTTACATTCTCAGAGAGAGAGATGCTGCTACTCTGCCTGAAAGGATCCTTACCAGAAATAAAGGTCCGTGCGCTTTCGCTGCGACGCTGCTTGTTGTGACGGTCACAGGACCGGGTAGCAAACTTGTTAGAGCTGGATGTTTGGGTTCCTTTCATTTACTGTGCTGCAATACAATTTTTATTCCTTGGCGTCCCCTTATTCCTATTCTTTTTCTTTCTATGCTGTTTTCTCTGTCTTTTTTTTTTTCCTTCCGCTCTTTAGTATCTGTCTGGTGTCTGTAGTTCTTTTTTTTCTTGTCTATCTTTGTCCCAATCGGCATTTTTTTCTTTCTCCTCACGATGTTACTGCTCTGTCCCTGGAGTTTGCTTGTTCTTTCGCTACACCTGCGAGTGCCTTGCCTTCCTCTCTCTTTTTCCTGCGCCTCTCTTTCTTTTTCTATTTTTTTGTATTGCTCACCGTTGCTGTCCCGGCTTCTCCGGTCGCTTGGTATCGTGATACTCCCCTTTACTGCTCCTCTTGCCGTTTCTGAATTTTTGTGCTAGTCCCTGCCCTTTTCCGCAATCCTCTATCTGTCTGTAGAGCTCCTAGTTCCTCTCAAATGAATGGGCTCTTCTTTATGTCCGCGTGTGGCTTTATAAGAGCCCCAGCTGAGATGTTCCTCTTAGCTTCTGCTCAGACCAGCGCCGCTGAAAATATTCGTGTGTGGATACCTTGAGGATGACCGAAGCGGCAGGACTTTAGGGTATTTTCTTCCCTCTTCCCCGCCCCCTGTAACTTAGAGGCACGAGACCCTAACGGACTCGCTTTTGGTACGTGCCTGGGATTCTCCGGCCCCTGTGACTGCAGCCTGACTGACGATGTTGAGACAGCGATAGATCGATTGAGTTCTGCGAGAGGAAAGGCCACGACTTTTGATAAAAGCACAGGCTGTCTCTGTCTTGGATGTACGTGTAGAAATTCCACAGCCTCTTCTCATATGGCTAGAGCCCGTTATTATGGTTAGCTGTTCTGTGACAGCTTTATTGTTTTTCTCAGCCGGGACGGTTTAGCCTGATGACCACGCGAAAGATGCGGCTGCATGCGATGGTAAGGCTGGTATGAGAAAGGCCAGGGGAGGATCGATGACAGAGTTGAAAATGCCATTTAGAGTTTGCGGCTTCGTTAGCTGCTGAGAAATTATCTAGTCTCTGTGATTTTGCTACCGTATCAGACAGATCAATGGTGTTTAAGCAATGCTCGATGCTATCTAAATGGTGCATTAGTGTATTATTATTGTAGGCGCAATTGACTTATGTAATTTAAATCAAGCTTCGCTATGCTACTTATTTAAAAACTCTCATTAAGCTGCCAACACAATTTATTTAAGTTACCCGGTGACAGCAGAGAGCTTGGCGCTCTCGCTCTGCCATGCGTGCAGGGCACCCGGGCAGCGGTAGCGCTGTTGGAAGATGATGGAAAGGGGTTGGGCCAGCACATCCGCCGGTACCCTCAGAACTTCCACCCAACAGCTGTGAGGGAACTGGCAGGTGTGCTGGCCGAACCCCTTTCCATCGTCTTCCCGCAGTCCTGGATGACTGGGGAGGTTCCGCTGGATTGGAGGCTGATGTCGTGCGCATCTATAAGAAGGGACGCAGGGAGGATCCGGGGAACTACAGGCCTGTCAGCCTCACCTCGGTACCGGGGAAAGTCATGGAGCGGGTGATCCTGAGTGCCACCAAGATGCACTTGCGAGAGAACCGGGGGATCAGGGCCGGTGAACGTGGGTTCATGAAAGGCAGGTCTTGCCAGAGTCATCTGATCACCTTCCATGACCGAGTGAGACTAGACTCTCGGACAAAGAAAAGGCTGTGGAAGTGCTCTTCCTGGATTTGAGTAAAGCCTTGGATACAGTTTCTCACAGCATTCTGCTTCGGAAACTGTCCGCCTCTGGCCTGGAGGGGCGCACGCTCTCCTGGGGGAAAAACTGGTTGGATGACCGGGCCCAGAGGGTGGTGGGAAACGGAGTTAAATCCAGCTGGAGGCCAGTGACGAGTGGGGTTCCCCAGGGCTCAGTCCTGGGTCTAGTCCTGTTTAATGACTTTATCAATCACCTGGATGAAGGCATCGAGTCCTCCCCTAGGAAGTTTGCAGATGACACCCAGCTGCGTGGAAGTGTCCATCTGCTGGAGAGTAGGGAGGCTCTGCAAAGGGACCTGAACGGGCTGGACTGCTGGGCTGAGACCAACGGCAGGAGGTTTAACGAGGCCAAATGCCGGGTCCTGCACTTGGGGCACAACAACCCTGAGCAGAGGTACAAACTAGGAGAAGCCTGGCTGGAAAGCTGCCAGGAGGAGAAGGATCTGGGGGTGCTGGTTGACAGCCGACTGAACGTGAGCCAGCAGTGTGCCCAGGTGGCCAAAAAGGCCGATGGCATCTGGGCCTGTATCAGGAACGGCGTGACCGGCAGGTCCAGGGAGGTTATTGTCCCTCCGTACTCGGCACTGGTGAGACCGCACCTCGAGTCCTGTGTTCAGTTCTGGGCCCCTCACCGCAAGAAGGATGTTGAGGCTCTGGAGCGAGTCCAGAGAAGAGCAAAGAAGCTGGTAAAGGGGCTGGAGAAGAAGAGGATCAGCTGAGAGAGCTGGGGTTGTTCAGCCTGGAGAAGAGGAGGCTGAGGGGGAGACTTCATTGCTCTTTCCAACTCCCTGAGAGGAGGTTGTGGAGAGCAGATCGCTGGCCTCTTCGGCCAAGTGACAGAGGGCAGGACAAGAGGGAATGGCCTCGAGCTCCGGCAAGGGAAATTTAGGCTTGAGATAAAGTTCTTCACAGAGAGCATTGTTAGGCATTGGAACGGTCTGCCCAGGGAGGTGGTTGAGTCACTGTCCCTGGAGGTGTTTAAGGGGATGGTGGATGAGGTGCTTAGGAGCATGACTTAGAGATTGCTGGGAATGCTAGGACTTGATGACCTGGTGGGTCTGTTGCAACAGCACCTGCCGAAAAAAAAACCCAGTCAGCTGAGTCCCTACAGAGTACTTGGCTCTTGGACAACCCCCTCACCTTCTCACAGCGTTTGTTGACAAGAAGCTTGGCCTCTCGGAGTCCGCATGCCGAACCTGCAGGAAGAGATGTGCTTAGACACAATTCAAATACACTGGCAGCTCCCAGCCAATCCCATCTCCCGCTACCTTACCTTGACCGCTCGGCCACCTAGCCTCCTCCATCACCTCGGGCCGCCACGTCGAGGATGGCTCCACCTGGAAACCACAAGCAGTAAAGGACGGCCGGACCTTCGCTGCCTTGAAGACACGTGCACGACAAGCGTTGCTTCCCACAACTCACCACGGGCGCTCTCCTCACCCCAGCCGGCTCCTCTGACACTCACCGCTTTGCCCAGTGCCCCGAGCCTTCAAAGCAAAAACAAACCCCATTACCTAGTCGTACAGCCACCGGTCGCCCCTTCCCGCCTGCCCCACAGCGGAGCCACCTCCCCAGGGCACTCTACCTGCATGCAGCTCCGTCCGTGCCCCTCAGCACCCAGTTCACTCCTCTACATCTGAAAAACACAACAGCAAAGTAGTCACCCGGAGGCTCGGCAACGCCCTGAGAATTCCAAGCCTCTGGGCTGCTTTCACCGAGACCACCTCCACTGCGTATTCCGGCCAGGGAAAGCTACTCCACAACCCAACCCGAACGGTAAGTACCGCTCCCTTGCCTTTCCGACTCCCTCGCTACTGCTCCCGCTGGCTCTGCCACGCAGTTTGGGTCGTCCCCCACCGTGGCTACAGGGACCAGCAGAAACTACCCTCCGCACCCACCGCGCCGAGGGCTGCTACTTCTGCAAAGTAATGCAGCACCTAGACTGCAACGTCTAGTCACGTCCAACCCTAAAGCACACGGCCGGGCCACTACACCTCTGCTGACTCTCATCACCTCCTCTACGCCCCGGGCAGAGCAGCTCCAACCAGACACAAATACACGCACAACACCCACACACGAAACCCACATCGGGAACCGGGGACAACGGAAAATTCGCGGTCAACCAGGAGGACTCCTGGATCACGCATGCCGATGGGCAAGAGGCAACGGACAGGGCTCCGAGGGAGAACCTACGGCAGCCCTGGGAAAGCAAAGAACCGTGCGTGGTTCCCAAGATACGTGGACTCAACGGGCAAGATGAAGGGGCAAGAAGCCCCTTCATAAAACGTAAAGATGCGGAGGATGCGCGGAACAAGTCCCGGAACTGGGAGCCAAGAAAACGGAAGATGGCTATCCTGGACGGCGAGGCAGGCTGCAAGGCCGCATCAAAAGATGACTGACTGGATGCTTCCAAAGCACAAGAGCTATCCACACTTTAGAAAAGCTAAGAAAGAAAAGCTGCACCCCATCGACGCTGCCTTCATCAGTACGAGCATTCGGCACCCTAGACATGGCGCCCAAGGCGCGTCCGGCATGCCCCGAGCACAAAAGAGGACATCAAGACCCGCAGAACATTTCAGACTCGGCACGGGGACTGCACAAACTAGACAACGACAGATCCAGGCTGGAACTGCCCTGCCCACGCTGGGTTTGGGCTCCGAAGTGGGTCCTCTGCCTTCACCCGCCCAAGGAGGACTCTCTCCGCACAGCCCCGGCTACCCTCAAAACCCCTCCCTGCTAGCCCGAAGCCGCCTCCCGCTCCCCAACTCTGGTCCCTCAACTTAGCTTTCAGAGGGCCACCATTGAAGCCGTCCTTGGCCAAAGCAGCTCAGATCTCATGAGACAACGGAAATAATCCATCAGTCACTGGCTTCCTCTTCAGCATCTGCAAGGGAAAAACCAAACAAAAACACAGCGCCAACCGGAGGCACCACACTGCTCGCTGCCGACATCTCGTACTACGCCACCTCACCCACTGCAAACCTGCCAGTGCCTCCTGCTCACCTGCCCCTCGCTCGCTCACACAGCAGGAGCGGCAGCTGCCACGGCCTGGGGCACCAGCAGTGCCAAGAGGCAGAATCGCTCTGGTGCCGACGGCAAAGTGGGCGTCCCACACACTCCTCCTCATGAAGAGCCAGTCTCCCCTCAGACCATCACCCTCCTCCAGAGGCTCCCCGAACAGCACCTGCCAAAACAAAAAACACTCAGCGGAGTCGCTACAGAGGACTTGGCTCTTGGACAAGAACCTCACCTTCTCACAGCGTTTGGTGACAAGAAGCTTGGCCTCTCGGAGTCCGCATGCCGAACCTGCAGGAAGAGATGTGCTTAGCCACAATTCAAATACACGGGCAGCTCCCAGCGAATCCCATCTCCCGCAGAAAAGGAAAGGATGAAAAAGTTAAAGAAGCTCGGAGAAGGTCAGGGAAGGATGAAAGTCAAAGAAGCTCGGAGAAGGTCAGGGAAGGATGAAAGTCAAAGAAGTTCGGAGAAGGTCAGGGAAGGATCAAAGTCAAAGAAGCTCGGAGAAGGTCAGGGAAGGATGAAAGTCAAAGAAGCTCAGAGAAGGTCAGGGAAGGATGAAAGTCAAAGAAGCTCAGAGAAGGTCAGGGAAGGATGAAAATGTCAAAGAAGCTCGGAGAAGGTCAGGGAAGGATGAGAGTCAAAGAAGCTGGGAGAAGGTCAGGAAAGGATGAAAAAGTCAAAGAAGCTCGGAGAAGGTCAGGGAAGGGTGAAAGTCAAAGAAGCTCGGAGAAGGTCAGGGAAGGATGAAAGTCAAAGAAGCTCGGAGAAGGTCAGGGAAGGATGAAAGTCAAAGGAGCTCGGAGAAGGTCAGGGAAGGATGAAAGTCAAAGAAGCTCGGAGAAGGTCAGGGAAGGATGAAAAAGTCAAAGAAGTTCGGAGAAGGTCAGGGAAGGATGAAAGTCAAAGAAGCTCGGAGAAGGTCAGGGAAGGATGAAAGTCAAAGAAGCTCAGAGAAGGTCAGGGAAGGATGAAAGTCCATGAAGCTCGGAGAAGGTCAGGGAAGGATGAAATGTCAAAGAAGCTCGGAGAAGGTGAGGGAAGATTGAAAGTCAAGGAAGCTCGGAGAAGGTCAGGGAAGGATGAAAGTCCAAGAAGCTCGGAGAAGGTCAGGGAAGGATGAAAAAGTCAGAGAAGCTCGGAGAAGGTCAGGGAAGGATGAAAGTCAGAGAAGCTCAGGGAAGGATGAAAGAGTCAAAGAAGCTCGGAGAAGGTCAGGGAAGGATGAAAAACTCAAAGAAGCTCGGAGAAGGTGAGGGAAGGATGAAAGTCAAAGAAGTTCGGAGAAGGTCAGGGAAGGATGAAAATCAAAGAAGCTCGGAGAAGGTCAGGGAAGGATGAAAGTCAAAGAAGCTCGGAGAAGGTCAGGGAAGGATGAAAGTCAAAGAAGCTCGGAGAAGGTCAGGGAAGGATGAAAGTCAAGGAAGCTCGGAGAAGGTCAGGGAAGGATGAAAGTCAAAGGAGCTCGGAGAAGGTCAGGGAAGGATGAAAGTCAAAGGAGCTCGGAGAAGGTCAGGGAAGGATGAAAGTCGTCAAAGAAGCTCGGAGAAGGTCAGGGAAGGATGAAAGTCAAAGAAGCTCGGAGAAGGTCAGGGAAGGATGAAAGTCAAAGGAGCTCGGAGAAGGTCAGGGAAGGATGAAAGTCGTCAAAGAAGCTCGGAGAAGGTCAGGGAAGGATGAAAGTCGTCAAAGAAGCTCGGAGAAGGTCAGGGAAGGATGAAAGTCGTCAAAGAAGCTCGGAGAAGGTCAGGGAAGGATGAAAGTCAAGGAAGCTCGGAGAAGGTCAGGGAAGGATGAAAGTCAAAGAAGCTCGGAGAAGGTCAGGGAAGGATGAAAGTCAAAGAAGCTCGGAGAAGGTCAGGGAAGGATGAAAAATTCCAAGAAGCTCGGAGAAGGTCAGGGAAGGATGAAAGTCAAAGAACCTCGGAGAAGGTCAGGGAAGGATGAAAGTCAAAGAGCCTCGGAGAAGGTCAGGGAAGGATGAAAGTCAAAGAAGCTCGGAGAAGGTCAGGGAAGGATGAAAGTCAAAGAAGCTCGGAGAAGGTCAGGGAAGGAAGAAAAAGCCAAAGAAGCTCGGAGGAGGTCAGGGAAGGATGAAAGTCAAAGAAGCTCGGAGAAGGTCAGGGAAGGATGAAAGTCAAAGAAGCTCGGATAAGGTGAGGGAAGGATGAAAGTCAAAGAAGCTCGGAGAAGGTCAGGGAAGGATGAAAGTCAAAGAAGCTCGGAGAAGATCAGGGAAGGATGAAAGTCAAAGAAGCTCGGAGAAGGTCAGGGAAGGATGGAAGTCAAAGAAACTCGGAGAAGGTGAGGGAAGGATGAAAGTCAAAGAAGCTCGGAGAAGGTCAGGGAAGGATGAAAAGTTCCAAGAAGCTCGGAGAAGGTCAGGGAAGGATGAAAGTCAAAGAAGCTCGGAGAAGGTCAGGGAAGGATGAAAGTCAAAGAAGCTCGGAGAAGGTCAGGGAAGGATGAAAGTCAAAGAAGCTCGGAGAAGGTCAGGGAAGGATGAAAGTCAAAGAAGCTCGGAGAAGGTCAGGGAAGGATGAAAAAGTCAAAGAAGCTCGGAGAAGTTCAGGGAAGGATGAGAAAGCCAAAGAAGCTCGGAGAAGGTCAGGGAAGGATGAAAGTCAAAGAAGCTCGGAAAAGGTCAGGGAAGGATGAAAGTCAAAGAAGCTCGGAGAAGGTCAGGGAAGGAGGAAAGACAAAGAAGCTCGGAGAAGGTCAGGGAAGGATGAAAAAGCCAAAGAAGCTCGAAGAAAGTCAGTGAAGGATGAAAAAGCCAAAGAAGCTCGGAGAAGGTCAGGGAAGGATGAAAGTCAAAGAAGCTCGGAGAAGGTCAGGGAAGGAAGAAAAAGCCAAAGAAGCTCGGAGAAGGTCAGGGAAGGATGAAAAAGTCAAAGAAGCTCGAAGAAGGTCAGGGAAGGATGAAAGTCAAAGAAGCTCGGAGAAGGTGAGGGAAGGATGAAAGTCAAAGAAGCTCGGAGAAGGTCAGGGAAGGATGAAAAAGTCAAAGAAGCTCGGAGAAGGTCAGGGAAGGATGAAAAAGTCAAAGAAGCTCGAAGAAGGTCAGGGAAGGATGAAAGTCAAAGAAGCTCGGAGAAGATCAGGGAAGGATGAAAGTCAAAGAAGCTCGGAGAAGGTCAGGGAAGGATGAAAAAGTCAAAGAAGCTCGGAGAAGGTCAGGGAAGGATGAAAGTCAAAGAAGCTCAGAGAAGGTCAGGGAAGGATGAAAGTCAAAGAAGCTCGGAGAAGGTCAGGGAAGGAAGAAAAAGCCAAAGAAGCTCGGAGAAGGTCAGGGAAGGATGAAAGTCAAAGAAGCTCGGAGAAGGTCAGGGAAGGATGAAAGTCAAAGAAGCTCGGAGAAGGTCAGGGAAGGATGAAAAATTCCAAGAAGCTCGGAGAAGGTCAGGGAAGGATGAAAGTCAAAGAAGCTCGGAGAAGTTCAGGGAAGGATGAAAAAGTCAAAGAAGCTCGGAGAAGGTCAGGGAAGGATGAAAAAGTCAAAGAAGCTCGGAAAAGGTCAGGGAAGGATGAAAAAGTCAAAGAAGCTCAGAGAAGGTCAGGGAAGGATGAAAAAGTCAAAGAAGCTCGGAGAAGGTCAGGGAAGGATGAAAGTCAAAGAAGCTCGGAGAGGGTCAGGGAAGGATGAAAGTCAAAGAAGCTCGGAGAAGGTCAGGGAAGGATGAAAAAGTCCAAGAAGCTCAGAGAAGGTCAGGGAAGGATCAAAGTCTAAGAAGCTCGGAGAAGGTCAGGGAAGGATGAAAGTCAAAGAAGCTCGGAGAAGGTCAGGGAAGGATGAAAGTCAAAGAAGCTCAGAGAAGGTCAGGGAAGGATGAAAAAGTCAAAGAAGCTCGGAGAAGGTCAGGGAAGAATGAAAGAGTCAAGAAGCTCGGAGAAGATCAGGGAAGGATGAAAGTCAAAGAAGCTCAGAGAAGGTCAGGGAAGGATGAAAGAGTCAAAGAAGCTCGGAGAAGGTCAGGGAAGGATGAAAAAGTCAAAGAAGCTCGGAGAAGGTCAGGGAAGGATGAAAAAGTCCAAGAAGCTCGGAGAAGGTCAGGGAAGGATGAAAAAGTCAAAGAAGCTCGGAGAAGGTCAGGGAAGGATGAAAGTCAAAGAAGCTCGGAGAAGGTCAGGGAAGGATGAAAAAGTCCAAGAAGCTCGGAGAAGGTCAGGGAAGGATGAAAAAGTCCAAGAAGCTCGGAGAAGGTCAGGGAAGGATGAAAAAGTCAAAGAAGCTCGGAGAAGGTCAGGGAAGGATGAAAAAGTCAAAGAAGCTCGGAGAAGGTCAGGGAATGATGAAAAGGTCCAAGAAGCTCGGAGAAGGTCAGGGAAGGATGAAAAAGTCAAAGAAGCTCGGAAAAGGTCAGGGAAGGATGAAAGTCAAAGAAGCTCGGAGAAGGTCAGGGAAGGATGAAAGTCAAAGAAGCTCGGAGAAGGTCAGGGAAGGATGAAAGTCAAGGAAGCTCGGAGAAGGTCAGGGAAGGATGAAAGTCAAAGGAGCTCGGAGAAGGTCAGGGAAGGATGAAAGTCGTCAAAGAAGCTCGGAGAAGGTCAGGGAAGGATGAAAGTCGTCAAAGAAGCTCGGAGAAGGTCAGGGAAGGATGAAAGTCGTCAAAGAAGCTCGGAGAAGGTCAGGGAAGGATGAAAGTCAAGGAAGCTCGGAGAAGGTCAGGGAAGGATGAAAGTCAAAGAAGCTCGGAGAAGGTCAGGGAAGGATGAAAAAGCCAAAGAACCTCGGAGAAGGTCAGGGAAGGATGAAAGTCAAAGAACCTCGGAGAAGGTCAGAGAAGGATGAAAGTCAAAGAGCGTCCGAGAAGGTCAGGGAAGGATGAAAGTCAAAGAAGCTCGGAGAAGGTCAGGGAAGGATGAAAGTCAAAGAAGCTCGGATAAGGTGAGGGAAGGATGAAAGTCAAAGAAGCTCAGAGAAGGTCAGGGAAGGATGAAAGTCAAAGAAGCTCGGAGAAGGTCAGGGAAGGATGAAAGTCAAAGAAGCTCGGAGAAGGTCAGGGAAGGATGAAAGTCAAAGAAGCTCGGAGAAGGTCAGGGAAGGACGAAAGTCAAAGAAGCTCGGAGAAGATCAGGGAAGGATGAAAGTCAAAGAAGCTCGGAGAAGGTCAGGGAAGGATGGAAGTCAAAGAAACTCGGAGAAGGTGAGGGAAGGATGAAAGTCAAAGAAGCTCGGAGAAGGTCAGGGAAGGATGAAAAGTTCCAAGAAGCTCGGAGAAGGTCAGGGAAGGATGAAAAGGTCCAAGAAGCTCGGAGAAGGTCAGGGAAGGATGAAAGTCAAAGAAGCTCGGAGAAGTTCAGGGAAGGATGAAAGTCGTCAAAGAAGCTCGGAGAAGGTCAGGGAAGGATGAAAGTCGTCAAAGAAGCTCGGAGAAGGTCAGGGAAGGATGAAAGTCGTCAAAGAAGCTCGGAGAAGGTCAGGGAAGGATGAAAGTCGTCAAAGAAGCTCGGAGAAGGTCAGGGAAGGATGAAAAAGTCAAAGAAGCTCGGAGAAGGTCAGGGAAGGATGAAAGTCAAAGAAGCTCGGAGAAGGTCAGGGAAGGATGAAAGTCAAAGAAGCTCGGAGAAGGTCAGGGAAGGATCAAAGTCAAAGAAGCTCGGAGAAGGTCAGGGAAGGATGAAAGTCAAAGAAGCTCGGAGAAGGTCAGGGAAGGATCAAAGTCAAAGAAGCTCGGAGAAGGTCAGGGAAGGATGAAAAAGCCAAAGAAGCTCGGAGAAGGTCAGGGAAGGATCAAAGTCAAAGAAGCTCGGAGAAGGTCAGGGAAGGATGAAAGTCAAAGAGCCTCGGAGAAGGTCAGGGAAGGATGAAAGTCAAAGAAGCTCGGAGAAGGTCAGGGAAGGATGAAAGTCAAAGAATCTCGGAGAAGGTCAGGGAAGGATGAAAAAGTCTAAGAATCTCGGAGAAGGTCAGGGAAGGATGAACAAGTCAAAGAAGCTCGGAGAAGGTCAGGGAAGGATGAAAAAGTCTAAGAAGCTCGGAGAAGGTCAGGGAAGGATGAAAGTCAAGGAAGCTCGGAGAAGGTCAGGGAAGGATGAAAGTCAAAGAAGCTCGGAGAAGGTCAGGGAAGGATGAAAGTCAAAGAAGCTCGGAGAAGGTCAGGGAAGGATGAAAGTCCATGAAGCTCGGAGAAGGTCAGGGAAGGATGAAATGTCAAAGAAGCTCGGAGAAGGTCAGGGAAGGATGAAAAAGTCAAAGAAGCTTGGAGAAGGTCAGGGAAGGATGAACAAGTCAAAGAAGCTCGGAGAAGGTCAGGGAAGGATGAAAGTCAAAGAAGCTCGGAGAATGTCAGGGAAGGATGAAAAAGTCAAAGAAGCTCGGAGAAGGTCAGGGAAGGATGAAAGTCAAAGAAGCTCGGAGAAGGTCAGGGAAGGATGAAAATGTCAAAGAAGCTCGGAGAAGGTGACGGAAGGATGAAAGTCAAAGAAACTCAGAGAAGGTCAAGGAAGGATGAAAGTCAAAGAAGCTCGGAGAAGATGAAGGAAGGATGAAAGTCAAAGAAGCTCGGAGAAGGTCAGGGAAGGATGAAAGTCAAAGAAGCTCGGAGAAGGTCAGGGAAGGATGAAAAAGTCAAAGAAGTTCGGAGAAGGTCAGGGAAGGATGAAAGTCAAAGAAGCTCAGAGAAGGTCAGGGAAGGATGAAAGTCAAAGAAGCTCGGAGAAGGTCAGGGAAGGATGAAAGTCAAAGAAGCTCGGAGAAGGTCAGGGAAGGATGAAAAAGTCAAAGAAGCTCGGAGAAGGTCAGGGAAGGATGAAAGTTAAAGAAGCTCGGAGAAATTCAGGGAAGGATGAAAAAGTCAAAGAAGCTCGGAGAAGGTGAGGGAAGGATGAAAGTCAAAGAAGCTCGGAGAAGGTCAGGGAAGGATGAAAGTCAAAGAAGCTCGGAGAAGGTCAGGGAAGGATGAAAAAGTGAAAGAAGTTCGGAGAAGGTGTGGGAAGGATGAAAAAGTCAAAGAAGCTCGGAGAAGGTCAGGGAAGGATGAAAGTCCATGAAGCTCGGAGAAGGTCAGGGAAGGATGAAATGTCAAAGAAGCTCGGAGAAGGTCAGGGAAGGATGAAAAAGTCAAAGAAGTTCGGAGAAGGTGTGGGAAGGATGAAAGTCCAAGAAGCTCGGAGAAGGTCAGGGAAGGATGAAAAAGTCAGAGAAGCTCGGAGAAGGTCAGGGAAGGATGAAAGTCAGAGAAGCTCGGAGAAGGTCAGGGAAGGATGAAAGAGTCAAAGAAGCTCGGAGAATGTCAGGGAAGGATGAAAGTCAAAGAAGCTCGGAAAAGGTCAGGGAAGGATGAAAGTCAAAGAAGATCGGAGAAGGTCAGGGAAGGATGAAAGTCAAAGAAGCTCGGAGAAGGTCAGGGAAGGATGAAAGTCAAGGAAGCTCGGAGAAGGTCAGGGAAGGATGAAAGTCAAAGGAGCTCGGAGAAGGTCAGGGAAGGATGAAAGTCGTCAAAGAAGCTCGGAGAAGGTCAGGGAAGGATGAAAGTCGTCAAAGAAGCTCGGAGAAGGTCAGGGAAGGATGAAAGTCAAGGAAGCTCGGAGAAGGTCAGGGAAGGATGAAAGTCAAAGAAGCTCGGAGAAGGTCAGGGAAGGATGAAAGTCAAAGAAGCTCGGAGAAGGTCAGGGAAGGATGAAAAAGCCAAAGAACCTCGGAGAAGGTCAGGGAAGGATGAAAGTCAAAGAACCTCGGAGAAGGTCAGGGAAGGATGAAAGTCAAAGAAGCTCGGAGAAGGTCAGGGAAGGATGAAAAAGTGAAAGAAGCTCGGAGAAGGTCAGGGAAGGATGAAAAAGTCAAAGAAGCTCGGAGAAGGTCAGGGAAGGATGAAAGTCCATGAAGCTCGGAGAAGGTCAGGGAAGGATGAAATGTCAAAGAAGCTCGGAGAAGGTCAGGGAAGGATGAAAAAGTCAAAGAAGCTCGGAGAAGGTGTGGGAAGGATGAAAGTCCAAGAAGCTCGGAGAAGGTCAGGGAAGGATGAAAAAGTCAGAGAAGCTCGGAGAAGGTCAGGGAAGGATGAAAGTCAGAGAAGCTCGGAGAAGGTCAGGGAAGGATGAAAGAGTCAAAGAAGCTCGGAGAATGTCAGGGAAGGATGAAAGTCAAAGAAGCTCGGAAAAGGTCAGGGAAGGATGAAAGTCAAAGAAGCTCGGAGAAGGTCAGGGAAGGATGAAAGTCAAAGAAGCTCGGAGAAGGTCAGGGAAGGATGAAAGTCAAGGAAGCTCGGAGAAGGTCAGGGAAGGATGAAAGTCAAAGGAGCTCGGAGAAGGTCAGGGAAGGATGAAAGTCGTCAAAGAAGCTCGGAGAAGGTCAGGGAAGGATGAAAGTCGTCAAAGAAGCTCGGAGAAGGTCAGGGAAGGATGAAAGTCAAGGAAGCTCGGAGAAGGTCAGGGAAGGATGAAAGTCAAAGAAGCTCGGAGAAGGTCAGGGAAGGATGAAAGTCAAAGAAGCTCGGAGAAGGTCAGGGAAGGATGAAAAAGCCAAAGAACCTCGGAGAAGGTCAGGGAAGGATGAAAGTCAAAGAACCTCGGAGAAGGTCAGAGAAGGATGAAAGTCAAAGAGCCTCCGAGAAGGTCAGGGAAGGATGAAAGTCAAAGAAGCTCGGAGAAGGTCAGGGAAGGATGAAAGTCAAAGAAGCTCAGATAAGGTGAGGGAAGGATGAAAGTCAAAGAAGCTCAGAGAAGGTCAGGGAAGGATGAAAGTCAAAGAAGCTCGGAGAAGGTCAGGGAAGGATGAAAGTCAAAGAAGCTCGGAGAAGATCAGGGAAGGATGAAAGTCAAAGAAGCTCGGAGAAGGTCAGGGAAGGATGGAAGTCAAAGAAACTCGGAGAAGGTGAGGGAAGGATGAAAGTCAAAGAAGCTCGGAGAAGGTCAGGGAAGGATGAAAAGTTCCAAGAAGCTCGGAGAAGGTCAGGGAAGGATGAAAAGGTCCAAGAAGCTCGGAGAAGGTCAGGGAAGGATGAAAGTCAAAGAAGCTCAGAGAAGTTCAGGGAAGGATGAAAGTCAAAGAAGCTCGGAGAAGGTCAGGGAAGGATGAAAGTCAAAGAAGCTCGGAGAAGGTCAGGGAAGGATGAAAGTCAAAGAAGCTCGGAGAAGGTCAGGGAAGGATGAAAAAGTCAAAGAAGCTCGGAGAAGTTCAGGGAAGGATGAGAAAGCCAAAGAAGCTCGGAGAAGGTCAGGGAAGGATGAAAGTCAAAGAAGCTCGGAAAAGGTCAGGGAAGGATGAAAGTCAAAGAAGCTCGGAGAAGGTCAGGGAAGGAGGAAAGACAAAGAAGCTCGGAGAAGGTCAGGGAAGGATGAAAAAGCCAAAGAAGCTCGAAGAAAGTCAGTGAAGGATGAAAAAGCCAAAGAAGCTCGGAGAAGGTCAGGGAAGGATGAAAGTCAAAGAAGCTCGGAGAAGGTCAGGGAAGAATGAAAGTCAAAGAAGCTCGGAGAAGGTCAGGGAAGGATGAAAGTCAAAGAAGCTCGGAGAAGGTCAGGGAAGGATGAAAGTCAAAGAAGCTCGGAGAAGGTCAGGGAAGGATGAAAGTCAAAGAAGCTCGGAGAAGGTCAGGGAAGGATGAAAGTCAAAGAAGCTCGGAGAAGGTGAGGGAAGGATGAAAGTCAAAGAAGCTCGGAGAAGGTCAGGGAAGGATGAAAAATTCAAAGAAGCTCGGAGAAGGTCAGGGAAGGATGAAAAAGCCAAAGAAGCTCGGAGAAGGTCAGGGAAGGAAGAAAAAGCCAAAGAAGCTCGGAGAAGGTCAGGGAAGGATGAAAAAGTCAAAGAAGCTCGAAGAAGGTGAGGGAAGGATGAAAGTCAAAGAAGCTCGGAGAAGATCAGGGAAGGATGAAAGTCAAAGAAGCTCGGAGAAGGTGAGGGAAGGATGAAAGTCAAAGAAGCTCGGAGAAGATCAGGGAAGGATGAAAGTCAAAGAAGCTCGGAGAAGGTCAGGGAATGATGAAAAGGTCCAAGAAGCTCGGAGAAGGTCAGGGAAGGATGAAAAAGTCAAAGAAGCTCGAAGAAGGTCAGGGAAGGATGAAAGTCAAAGAAGCTCGGAGAAGATCAGGGAAGGATGAAAGTCAAAGAAGCTCGGAGAAGGTCAGGGTAGGATGAAAAAGTCAAAGAAGCTCGGAGAAGGTCAGGGAAGGATGAAAAAGTCAAAGAAGCTCGGAGAAGGTCAGGGAAGGATGAAAGTCAAAGAAGCTCAGAGAAGGTCAGGGAAGGATGAAAGTCAAAGAAGCTCGGAGAAGGTCAGGGAAGGACGGAAAAGTCAAAGAAGCTCGGAGAAGGTCAGGGAAGGATGAAAGTCAAAGAAGCTCGGAGAAGGTCAGGGAAGGATGAAAAATTTAAAGAAACTCGGATAAGGTCAGGGAAGGATGAAAAAGTCAAAGAAGCTCGGAGAAGGTCAGGGAAGGATGAAAGTCAAAGAAGCTCGGAGAAGGTCAGGGAAGGATGAAAAATTCCAAGAAGCTCGGAGAAGGTCAGGGAAGGATGAAAGTCAAAGAAGCTCGGAGAAGGTCAGGGAAGGATGAAAAATTCCAAGAAGCTCGGAGAAGGTCAGGGAGGGATGAAAAATTCCAAGAAGCTCGGAGAAGGTGAGGGAAGGATGAAAGTCAAAGAAGCTCGGAGAAGGTGAGGGAAGGATGAAAGTCAAAGAAGCTTGGAGAAGGTCAGGGAAGGATGAAAGTCAAAGAAGCTCGGAGAAGGTCAGGGAAGGATGAAAAAGTCAAAGAAGCTCGGAGAAGGTCAGGGAAGGATGAAAAAGTCAAAGAAGCTCAGAGAAGGTCAGGGAAGGATGAAAAAGTCAAAGAAGCTCGGAGAAGGTCAGGGAAGGATGAAAGTCAAAGAAGCTCGGAGAGGGTCAGGGAAGGATGAAAGTCAAAGAAGCTCGGAGAAGGTCAGGGAAGGATGAAAAAGTCCAAGAAGCTCAGAGAAGGTCAGGGAAGGATCAAAGTCTAAGAAGCTCGGAGAAGGTCAGGGAAGGATGAAAGAGTCAAAGAAGCTCGGAGAAGGTCAGGGAAGAATGAAAGAGTCAAGAAGCTCGGAGAAGATCAGGGAAGGATGAAAGTCAAAGAAGCTCAGAGAAGGTCAGGGAAGGATGAAAGTCAAAGAAGCTCGGAGAAGGTCAGAGAAGGATGAAAGTCAAAGAAGCTCGGAGAAGGTCAGGGAAGGATGAAAGTCAAAGAAGCTCGGAGAAGGTCAGGGAAGGATGAAAGTCAAAGAAGCTCGGAGAAGGTCAGGGAAGGATGAAAGTCAAAGAAGCTCGGAGAAGGTCAGGGAAGGATGAAAAAGTCAAAGAAGCTCGGAGAAGGTCAGGGAAGGATGAAAAAGTCAAAGAAGCTCGGAGAAGGTCAGGGAAGGATGAAAAAGTCCAAGAAGCTCGGAGAAGGTCAGGGAAGGATGAAAAAGTCAAAGAAGCTCGGAGAAGGTCAGGGAAGGATGAAAGTCAAAGAAGCTCGGAGAAGGTCAGGGAAGGATGAAAAAGTCCAAGAATCTCGGAGAAGGTCAGGGAAGGATGAAAAAGTCCAAGAAGCTCGGAGAAGGTCAGGGAAGGATGAAAAAGTCAAAGAAGCTCGGAGAAGGTCAGGGAAGGATGAAAAAGTCAAAGAAGCTCGGAGAAGGTCAGGGAATGATGAAAAGGTCCAAGAAGCTCGGAGAAGTTCAGGGAAGGATGAAAGTCAAAGAAGCTCGGAGAAGGTCAGGGAAGGATGAAAAAGTCAAAGAAGCTCGGAGAAGGTCAGGGAAGGATGAAAGTCAAAGAAGCTCGGAGAAGGTCAGGGAAGGATGAAAGTCAAAGAAGCTCGGAGAAGGTCAGGGAAGGATGAAAGAGTCTTAGAAGCTCGGAGAAGGTCAGGGAAGGATGAAAGTCAAAGAAGCTCGGAGAAGGTCAGGGAAGGATGAAAGTCAAAGAAGCTCAGAGAAGGTCAGGGAAGGATGAAAAAGTCAAAGAAGCTCGGAGAAGGTCAGGGAAGGATGAAAGTCAAAGAAGCTCGGAGAAGGTCAGGGAAGGATGAAAGTCAAAGAAGCTCGGAGAAGGTCAGGGAAGGATGAAAGTCAAAGAAGCTCGGAGAAGGTCAGAGAAGGATGGAAGTCAAAGAAGCTCGGAGAAGGTCAGGGAAGGATGAAAGTCAAAGAAGCTCGGAGAATGTCAGAGAAGGATGGAAGTCAAAGAAGCTCGGAGAAGGTCAGGGAAGGATGAAAAAGTCAAAGAAGCTCGGAGAAGGTCAGGGAAGGATGAAAGTCAAAGAAGCTCGGAGAAGGTCAGGGAAGGATGAAAAAGTCAAAGAAGCTCGGAGAAGGTCAGGGAAGGATGGAAGTCAAAGAAGCTCGGAGAAGGTCAGAGAAGGATGGAAGTCAAAGAAGCTCGGAGAAGGTCAGGGAAGGATGAAAGTCAAAGAAGCTCGGAGAAGGTCAGGGAAGGATGAAAGTCAAAGAAGCTCGGAGAAGGTCAGGGAAGGATGAAAGTCAAAGAAGCTCGGAGAAGGTCAGGGAAGGATGAAAGTCAAAGAAGCTCGGAGAAGGTCAGGGAAGGATGAAAAAGTCAAAGAAGTTCGGAGAAGGTTACAGAAGGATGAAAAAGTCAAGGAAGCTCGGAGAAGGTCAGGGAAGGATGAAACTCAAAGAAGCTCGGAGAAGGTCAGAGAAGGATGAAAGTCAAAGAAGCTCGGAGAAGGTCAGGGAAGGATGAAAGTGTAAGAAGCTCGGAGAAGGTGAGGGAAGGATGAAAGTCAAAGAAGCTCGGAGAAGGTCAGGGAAGGATGAAAGTCAAAGAAGCTCGGAGAAGGTCAGGGAAGGATGAAAGTCAAAGAAGCTGGGAGAAGCGCAGGGAAGCTTGAAAAAGTCAAAGAAGCTCGGAGAAGGTCAGGGAAGGATGAAAGTAAAAGAAGCTCGGAGAAGGTCAGGGGAGGAAGAAAAAGTCAAAGAAGCTCGGAGAAGGTCAGGGAAGGATGAAAGTCAAAGAAGCTCGGAGAAGGTCAGGGAAGGATGAAAGTCAAAGAAGGTCGGAGAAGGTCAGGGAAGGATGAAAGTCAAAGGAGCTCGGAGAAGGTCAGGGAAGGATGAAAGTCAAAGAAGCTCGGAGAAGGTCAGGGAAGGATGAAAAAGTCAAAGAAGCTCGGAGAAGGTCAGGGAAGGATGAAAAAGTCAAAGAAGCTCGGAGAAGGTCAGGGAAGGATGAAAGTCAAAGAAGCTCGGAGAAGGTCAGGGAAGGATGAAAAAGTCAAAGAAGCTCGGAGAAGGTCAGGGAAGGATGAAAGTCAAAGGAGCTCGGAGAAGGTCAGGGAAGGATGAACAAGTCAAAGAAGCTCGGAGAAGGTCAGGGAAGGATGAAAGTCAAAGAAGCTCGGAGAAGGTCAGGGAAGGATGAAAGTCAAAGAAGCTCGGAGAATGTCAGGGAAGGATGAAAGTCAAAGAAGCTCGGAGAAGGTCAGGGAAGGATGAAAGTCACAGAAGCTCGGAGAAGGTCAGGGAAGGATGAAAGTCAAAGAAGCTCGGAGAAGTTCAGGGAAGGATGAAAGTCAAAGAAGCTCGGAGAAGTTCAGGGAAGGATGAACAAGTCAAAGAAGCTCGGAGAAGGTCAGGGAATGATGAAAGTCAAAGAAGCTCGGAGAAGGTCAGGGAAGGATGAAAAAGTCAAAGAAGCTCGGAGAAGGTCAGGGAAGGATGAAACTCAAAGAAGCTCAGAGAAGGTCAGGGAAGGATGAAAGTCAAAGAAGCTCGGAGAAGGTCAGGGAAGGATGAAAGTCAAAGAAGCTCGGAGAAGGTCAGGGAAGGATGAACAAGACAAAGAAGCTCGGAGAAGGTCAGGGAAGGATGAAAGTCAAAGAAGCTCGGAGAAGGTCAGGGAAGGATGAAAGTCAAAGAAGCTCGGAGAAGGTCAGGGAATGATGAAAGTCAAAGAAGCTCGGAGAAGGTCAGGGAAGGATGAAAGTCAAAGAAGCTCGGAGAAGGTCAGGGAAGGATGAAAAAGTCAAAGAAGCTCGGAGAAGGTCAGGGAAGGATGAATGTCAAAAGCACGGAGAAGGTCAGGGAAGGATGAATGCCAAAGAAGCTCGGAGAAGGTCAGGGAAGGTTGAAAGTCAAAGAAGCTCGGAGAAGGTCAGGGAAGGATGAAAGTCAAAGAAGCACGGATAAGGTCAGGGAAGGATGAAAGTCAAAGAAGCTCGGAGAAGGTCAGGGAAGGTTGAAAGTCAAAGAAGCTCGGAGAAGGTCAGGGAAGGATGAAAGTCAAAGAAGCTCGGAGAAGGTCAGGGAAGGTTGAAAGTCAAAGAAGCTCGGAGAAGGTCAGGGAAGGATGAAAGTCAAAGAAGCTCGGAGAAGGTCAGGGAAGGATGAAAAAGTTAAAGAAGATCGGAGAAGGTCAGGGAAGGATGAAAGTCAAAGAAGCTCGGAGAAGGTCAGGGAAGGATGAAAAAGTCAAAGAAACTCGGAGAAGGTCAGGGAAGGATGAAAAACTCAAAGAAGCTCGGAAAAGGTCAGGGAAGGATGAAAGTCAAAGAAGCTCGGAGAAGGTCAGGGAAGGATGAAAGTCAAAGAAGCTCGGAGAAGGTCAGGGAAGGATGAAAAAGTCAAAGAAGCTCGGAAAAGGTCAGGGAAGGATGAAAGTCAAAGAAGCTCGGAGAAGGTCAGGGAAGGATGAAAAAGTTAAAGAAGCTCGGAGAAGGTCAGGGAAGGATGAAAAAGTCAAAGAAGCTCGGAGAAGGTCAGGGAAGGATGAAAGTCAAAGAAGCTCGGAGAAGGTCAGGGAAGGATGAAAGTCAAAGAAGCTCGGAGAAGGTCAGGGAAGGATGAAAAAGTCAAAGAAGCTCGGAGAAGGTCAGGGAAGGATGAAAGTCAAAGAAGGTCGGAGAAGGTCAGGGAAGGATGGAAGTCAAAGAAGCTCGGAGAAGGTCAGGGAAGGATGAAAGTCAAAGAAGGTCAGAGAAGGTCAGGGAAGGATGAAAGTCAAAGAAGGTCGGAGAAGGTCAGGGAAGGATGAAAGTCAAAGAAGCTCGGAGAAGGTCAGGGAAGGATGAAAGTCAAAGAAGCTCGGAGAAGGTCAGGGAAGGATGAAAAAGTCAAAGAAGCTCGGAGAAGGTCAGGGAAGGATGAAAAAGTCAAAGAAGCTCGGAGAAGGTCAGGGAAGGATGAAAGTCAAAGAAGCTCGGAGAAGGTCAGGGAAGGATGAAAAAGTCAAAGAAGCTCGGAGAAGGTCAGGGAAGGATGAAAGTCAAAGGAGCTCGGAGAAGGTCAGGGAAGGATGAACAAGTCAAAGAAGCTCGGAGAAGGTCAGGGAAGGATGAAAGTCAAAGAAGCTCGGAGAAGGTCAGGGAAGGATGAAAGTCAAAGAAGCTCGGAGAATGTCAGGGAAGGATGAAAGTCAAAGAAGCTCGGAGAAGGTCAGGGAAGGATGAAAGTCACAGAAGCTCGGAGAAGGTCAGGGAAGGATGAAAGTCAAAGAAGCTCGGAGAAGGTCAGGGAAGGATGAAAGTCAAAGAAGCTCGGAGAAGTTCAGGGAAGGATGAACAAGTCAAAGAAGCTCGGAGAAGGTCAGGGAATGATGAAAGTCAAAGAAGCTCGGAGAAGGTCAGGGAAGGATGAAAAAGTCAAAGAAGCTCGGAGAAGGTCAGGGAAGGATGAAACTCAAAGAAGCTCAGAGAAGGTCAGGGAAGGATGAAAGTCAAAGAAGCTCGGAGAAGGTCAGGGAAGGATGAAAGTCAAAGAAGCTCGGAGAAGGTCAGGGAAGGATGAACAAGACAAAGAAGCTCGGAGAAGGTCAGGGAAGGATGAAAGTCAAAGAAGCTCGGAGAAGGTCAGGGAAGGATGAAAAAGTCAAAGAAGCTCGGAGAAGGTCAGGGAAGGATGAAAAAGTCAAAGAAGCTCGGAGAAGGTCAGGGAAGGATGAAAAGTCAAAGAAGCTCAGAGAAGGTCAGGGAAGGATGAAAAAGTCAAAGAAGCTCGGAGAAGGTCAGGGAAGGATGAAAGTCAAAGAAGCTCGGAGAGGGTCAGGGAAGGATGAAAGTCAAAGAAGCTCGGAGAAGGTCAGGGAAGGATGAAAAAGTCCAAGAAGCTCAGAGAAGGTCAGGGAAGGATCAAAGTCTAAGAAGCTCGGAGAAGGTCAGGGAAGGATGAAAGTCAAAGAAGCTCGGAGAAGGTCAGGGAAGGATGAAAGTCAAAGAAGCTCAGAGAAGGTCAGGGAAGGATGAAAAAGTCAAAGAAGCTCGGAGAAGGTCAGGGAAGAATGAAAGAGTCAAGAAGCTCGGAGAAGATCAGGGAAGGATGAAAGTCAAAGAAGCTCAGAGAAGGTCAGGGAAGGATGAAAAAGTCCAAGAATCTCGGAGAAGGTCAGGGAAGGATGAAAAAGTCAAAGAAGCTCGGAGAAGGTCAGGGAAGGATGAAAAAGTCAAAGAAGCTCGGAGAAGGTCAGGGAATGATGAAAAGGTCCAAGAAGCTCGGAGAAGTTCAGGGAAGGATGAAAGTCAAAGAAGCTCGGAGAAGGTCAGGGAAGGATGAAAAAGTCAAAGAAGCTCGGAGAAGGTCAGGGAAGGATGAAAGTCAAAGAAGCTCGGAGAAGGTCAGGGAAGGATGAAAGTCAAAGAAGCTCGGAGAAGGTCAGGGAAGGATGAAAGAGTCTTAGAAGCTCGGAGAAGGTCAGGGAAGGATGAAAGTCAAAGAAGCTCGGAGAAGGTCAGGGAAGGATGAAAGTCAAAGAAGCTCGGAGAAGGTCAGGGAAGGATGAAAGGCAAAGAAGCTCGGAGAAGGTCAGGGAAGGATGAATTGCAAAGAAGCTCGGAGAAGTTCAGGGAAGGATGAAAGGCAAAGAAGCTCGGAGAAGGTCAGGGAAGGATGGAAGTAAAAGAATCTCGGAGAAGGTCAGGGAAGGTTGAAAGTAAAAGCATCTCAAAGAAGTTCAGGGAAGGATGAAATTCAAAAAATCTCGGAGAAAGTCAGGGAAGGATGAAAGTCCAAGAAGCTCGGAGAAGGTCAGGGAAGGATGAAAGTCAAAGAAGCTCGGAGAAGTTCAGGGAAGGAGGAAAGTCAAAGAAGCTCGCGGAATTTCAGGGAAGGATGAAAGTCAAAGAAGCTCGGAGAACGTCAGGGAAGGATGAAAAATTCAAAGAAGCTTCGAGAAGGTCAGGGAAGGATGAAAGTCAAAGAAACTCCGAGAAGGTCAGGGAAGGATGAAAGTCAAAGAAGCTCGGAGAAGGTCAGGGAAGGATGAAAGTCAAAGAAGCTCGGAGAAGGTCAGGGAAGGATGAAAAAGTCAACGAAGCTCGGAGAAGGTCAGGGAAGGATGAAAGTCAAAGAAGTTCGGAGAAGGTCAGGGAAGGATGAAAGTCAAAGAAGCTCGGAGAAGATCAGGGAAGGATGAAAGTCAAAGAAGCTCGGAGAAGGTCAGGGAAAATGAAAGTCAAAGAAGCTCGGAGAAGGTCAGGAAAGGATGAAAGTCAAAGAAGCTCGGAGAAGGTCAGGGAAGGATGAAAGTCAAAGAAGCTCGGAGAAGGTCAGGGAAGGATGAAAAAGTCAAAGAAGCTCGGAGAAGGTCAGGGAAGGATGAAACAATTCCAATACACAGGCAGCTCCCAGCCAATCCCATCTCCCGCTACCTTACCTTGACTGCTCGGCCACCTAGCCTCCTCCATCACCTTGGGCCGCCACGTCGAGGATGGCTCCACCTGGAAACCACAAGCAGTACAGGACGGCCGGACCTTCGCTGCCTTGAAGACACGTGCACGACAAGCGTTGCTCCCCACAACTCACCACGGGCGCTCTCCTCACCCCAGCCGGCTCCTCTGACACTCACCGCTTTGCCCAGTGCCCCGAGCCTTCAAAGCAAAAACAAACCCCATTACCTAGTCGTACAGGCACCGGTCGCCCCTTCCCGCCTGCCCCACACCGGAGCCACCTCCCCAGGGCAGAGCAGCTCCAACCAGACACAAATACACGCACAACACCCACACACGAGACCCACAACGGGAACCGGGGACAACGGAAAATTCGCGGTCAACCAGGAGGACTCCTGGGTCACGCATGCCGATGGGCAAGAGGCAACGGACAGGGCTCCGAGGGAGAACCTACGGCAGCCCTGGGAAAGCAAAGAACCGTGCGTGGTTCCCAAGATACGTGGACTCAACGGGCAAGACGAAGGGGCAAGAAGCCCCTTGGAAAGACGTAAAGATGCGGAGGATGCGCGGAACAAGTCCCGGAACGGGGAGCCAAGAGAACGGAATCACATCGGCTAATGGAAATCATCCTGCAGTCACTGGGTTCCCCTTCAGCATCTGCAGGTAAAATAAATCAAACAGAAAACCACAGTGCCAAATCCCAATATCGATCCAGGCGTTAGGAGCGCGATGCAAGAAAAGTAGTGCCCGATCACCAGTGCATTGATAAGTACGAGCACTCAGGAGCCTAGATATGGCACTCGAGGCCTCTCCGTCACGCTGGAAAGGATCCTTTATTACAACGCTACGTGGCCAAAACTGAGAGGAGGGACCTTAAAGAATCTCTTTTTAAATGCCTAAAGGCACAAGATGCGTGGAAGATGTATCAGGCCAACAGGGACCCTTGAACCTTTATGACTGGCGAGTTTGGCCTCCGATATGGGCTTCGAGGCTTCAGGAACAGAGGGCTGACTAGAAGTTTTGAAAACGTGAAGCTCATCCCCGCTTAGGTCACGATGCAATAAGAACGGTGCCTAATTGGCACTCCCAGCCTGCTCCCCTCGGGCACACCCCACCCCTGCCCCCGGCCCCAATCATACTTTGCTCTTCCAGACAGACTTAATTCCCTCCTCGCAGGCAGCCCCACGATAGGAAGAATAAGCCTGTCTGCCTCCCCCGTGCCCCAAAATTCCATGCTGGCTGCTTACCTCTCCTCCTCGCTGCTTGAGTTCTAGGGCTGGGAGTGGCGATACGCAGGGCGAAAGAAAGATGAGCCGCCGAGATCCAAACTCTAGGAAGGTACCAGGCTTCAGGCGCAGGAGCCAACAAAAAGAACTGGAGAAAAGATTCTTATTGGAAACCAGTAAATATTATTAACGCAGGAGACCTAGAAACACAGTGCGCTCACCACCCGGCAACGGAGACTGGAATTCCAGATGCAGTCAGCCAATGAAATCGCACAGCAGGGGGATTTAACGACTCTAAGAGCTAAATTGGAAACTCAACGACCATAAAAAAATCACAGTGGGTAACGTGGACAAGGTAACAACTGCTGTGAGCAATAATAGAGCAAACCTCACTGCTAAGTTCAGGGAAATCCCAAACTCTACTAAATAAGGGAGGCTCGCAGAGCCACCGCCCCGATGAAGAAGAGTCGCTCGGCTGCGAACTGTTCCAAACCAAACTAATATCCAATCTCTTCCCCAAGAAACGCAAGGGAAACAAGGAGCAGAACCCTGCGCTGGAGATAGGGAGCAAGCCCATCCCTTTAAGCAGCAAGGTCTCTGATTTTTATAGAATCGCCGGGTTGGAAAAGAGCTACTGAATCGTTGGGTCCAACCGTTTCCATCGGTCATTAAACCGCGTTCCTCACCGCCTCACCCAAACTAGTTTAATCTCCTTAAAAGCTGCGATGGATTGAACCAGCAACCAAGCCCTAAACTCCTGACAAAGCTCCATGAGCTCCCGAGGCGAGGCCGGGGGTTTATATACCTCCTGGGCCTTCCCAGCCACCACCTGTGAATGGGGTGTGGGAACCTCCTCCCAGGTATAAATAGGGCCTGGGGGCAGCTGGGGTTGATTAACTCTGCTTTTCATTCTCAGCTACAACAACACTACTAAAGGTCTGAAAGCCCCTGCTGAGAAATAACAGTCTGGGGGCTTTCCCTGCAGTGTTGCTGGGTCTGGCAGGGATGGGACTAGGTAGGAAACATTTTAGAATGGGACTTTTTGGGTCCTTTCCTTTATTGTGTTGCTATAATTCTTGCCTACCGGTATCCTTATATCTCTATTCTTTTTTTTCTCTGTGCTCTTTTCTTCCTTTCTTTCTTTTTTTCCCAGCCTTTAGCATCTGTTCTCTGCCTATACTTTTTTTCCCTTTTCCATCTTTGTCCCAATCCGCATTCCTCATTCTTTTCCCCTGCGATTTCCCTGGCTTGATCCTTGCGGTTTGTTCTTTCTCTGCACCTGCAAACGCCTTGTTTTTCTTTCTTTCTCTCTCTCTCTCTCTCTCTCTTTTCTTGTCTCGCTCACCGTTGCTCACGTTGACCGTCAAAGAAGGTCAGAGAAGACCAGAGAAGGTCAAAGAAGGTCAGAGAATGCTGGAGAAAGTCAAAAAAGTTCAGAGAAGGTCAGAGATGTTCAGAGAAGGTCGAAGAAGCCGGAGAAGGTGGAAGAAGGTGGAAGAATTTGGAAGACGGTGGGAGACAATCGGAACAGGTGGGAGCAGGCGAGAGCAGGTCGTAGAAAGTTGGAGAAGGTCAAAGGAGGTCAAAGAATATCGGAAAAGTTGGAGAAGGTCAAATCATTTCGAAGAAGGTCAAACAAGGTCGGAGAAAGACGAAGAAGGTGGAAGAATGTCCAAGAAGGTCAAAGAAGATCAGAGAAGGCCAAAGAAAGCCAAAGAAGGTCAAAGAAGGCTGGAGAAGGTCCAAGAAGTTCAGAGAAGATCAGGGAAGGTCAAAGAAGACCAAAGAAGGCAAAACATGGCCAAAGAAGGCCGGAGAAGGCTGGAGAAGGTCAGAGAAGATCAGGGATGGTCGAAGAAAGTCAAACAAGGCCAGAGAAGGCCACAGAGGGCCACAGAAGGTCAGAGAAGGTCAGAGAAGGCGAAAAGGGTGGAAGAAGTTGTAAAAAATATCTGAGAAGTCGGAGAAGGTCAAAGAAGGTCAAACAAGGTCGGAGAATGTGGAAGAAGCTGGAGGACGGTCTGAGCAGGTGGGAGCAGGTCGGAGAAAGTCAGAGAAAGTCAAGGAATATCGTAGACGGTCGGAGAAGGTCAAACAAGATCAGGAAAGGCCGAAGAAGGGCGAAGAAGGTCAGT
Source organism: Clamator glandarius (assembly GCA_033459285.1). Taxonomy (NCBI): domain Eukaryota; kingdom Metazoa; phylum Chordata; class Aves; order Cuculiformes; family Cuculidae; genus Clamator; species Clamator glandarius. Next base: position 216,989 of record JAUNZM010001438.1, read on the forward strand.
GAAAGTCGGAGAAAATGATAGAAGGTCGGAGAAGGTCAAAGAAGGTCGGAGAAGGTCAAAGAAGGTCGGAGAAGGTCAAAGAAGGTCGGAGAAGGTCAAAGAAGGTCAAAGAAGGTCAAAGAAGGTCAAAGAAGGTCAAAGAAGGTCAAAGAAGGTCAAAGAAGGTCAAAGAAGGTCAAAGAAGGTCAAAGAAGGTCAAAGAAGGTCAAAGAAGGTCAAAGAAGGTCAAAGAAGGTCAAAGAAGGTCAAAGAAGGTCAAAGAAGGTCGGAGAAGTCCGGAGAAGTCCGGAGAAGTCCGGAGAAGTCCGGAGAAGTCCGGAGAAGTCCGGAGAAGTCCGGAGAAGTCCGGAGAAGGCAAATAAGGCCAGAGAAGTTCAAAACAGGTCAAAGAAGGCCGGAGAAGGTCAGAGAAGGTCAGAGAAGGTCAAAGAAGGTGGGAAAAGGTGGAAGAAGTTGGAAGAAGGTCAGAGAAGGCCAGAGAAAGCCGAAGAAAATTGGAGAAAGTCAGGAAGTTCAAAAAGTATCAGAGAAGTCGGAGAATGTAAAAGAAGATCAAAGAAGGTCAAACGAGGTGGGAGACGGTAAAAGAACTTCAAAGAATATCGGAGAAGGTTGGAGGAGGTCAAAGAAGGTCGGAGAATGACAAAGAAGGCCAAAGAAAGCCGAAGAAGGTCGAAGCAGGTCAGAGAATGTCAGAAAACGTCAGAGAAGGTCAGAGAAGGACAGAGAAGGACAAAGAAGTTAGAAGAATATCAAAGAGAGTCAAAGAAGGTGGAAGAAGGTCGGAGAAGGTCAGAGAAGGTCAGAGAAGGCAAAAGAGGCCAAAGGAAACCAAAAATGGCCAGAGAGGCCACAGAAAGCCAGAGAGGCCAGAGAGGCCAAAGAGGGTGGAAGAAGTTCAAAAAATATCTCAGAAGTCGGAGAAGGTCAGAGAAGGTCAAACAAGGTCGGAGAATGTGGGAGACGGTCGGAGCAGGTGGGAGCAGGTCGGAGAAAGTCAAGGAATCTCGTAGACGGACAGAGAAGGTCAAAGAAGGTCGAAGAAGGTCAAACAAGGTCAGGAAAGGCCGGAGAAGGTCAGTGAAATTTGGAGAAAATGAAAGAAGATCAGAGAAAGCCAAAGAAGCTCGAAGAAGGCCAAAGAAGTTTGGAGAAGGTCGGAGAAGTTCAAAGAAATTCAAAAAAGGTCAGAGAAGGTCAAACAAGGTGGAAGAATGTGGGAGACGGTGTGAGAAGGTCGGAGAAAGTCAAATAGTTTAAAGAATATCGGAGAACATCAAAGAAGACCAAAGAAGTCCGGAGAAGGCCAAAGAAGTCTGGAGAAGGGCAGAGAAGGCCAAACAAGGCCAAAGAAGGTCGGAGAAGGTCAAAGAAAGTCAAAGAAGGCAAAAGAAGGTGAAAGAAAGCAAAAGAAAGCTGGAGAAGGCCAGAGAAATTGAAAACAGGCCAAAGAAGGCCGGAGAAGGTCAAAGAATCGAAGAGGAGATCGAAGCAGGAGAGAGGAGGTCGACGCAGGAGAGAGGAGGTCGACGCAGGAGAGAGGAGGTCGACGCAGGAGAGAGGAGGTCGACGCAGGAGAGAGGAGGTCGACGCAGGAGAGAGGAGGTCGACGCAGGAGAGAGGAGGTCGACGCAGGAGAGAGGAGGTCGACGCAGGAGAGAGGAGGTCGACGCAGGAGAGAGGAGGTCGACGCAGGAGAGAGGAGGTCGACGCAGGAGAGAGGAGGTCGACGCAGGAGAGAGGAGGTCGACGCAGGAGAGAGAATGAAAGTTAAAGAAGCTCGGAGAATGTCAGGGAAGGATGAAAGTCAAAGAAGCTTGGAGAAGGTCAGGGAAGGATGAGAAAGTCAAAGAAGCTCGGAGAAGGTCAGGGAAGGATGAAAGTCAAAGAAGCTTGGAGAAGGTCAGGGAAGGATGAGAAAGTCAAAGAAATCGGAGAAGGCCAGGGAAGGATGAAAGTCAAAGAAGCTCGGAGAAGGTCAGGGAAGGATGAAAGTCAAAGAAGCTCGGAGAAGGCCAGGGAAGGATGAAAGTCAAAGAAGCTCGGAGAAGGTCAGGGAAGGATGAAAGTCAAAGAAGCTCGGAGAAGCCAAGTCAAGCACAGTGCATTGCAGCAAAGCCAGGGCACAACACAACAGTCCAAAGCCAAGCACAGGACACACCACAGCAAACTCAAAGGCAAAGCCAAAGACAGTGCTATACGACAAACTCAAACGCCAAGTCAAACGGTGCAACACAACCCCTCCCTGCTATGACAAAACACCTCCCTTCTTCCCAACGTAACATCAGCCCCGATCCCTCAACTTAACTTTCAGAGGTCCGAGAGCCAGAAGCCACGCCTCGCAGAAGCGGCCCGAATCGCATTCGCTGTCGAGGATGGTCCTGCGGTCACCGGGTTCCTCTCCATCTGCAAGAAAACAGAACAAAAACCACAGTATCGCCAGCCAGCTCCACCCTACACAGGGCCCCGCCTGTGGCAAATCCACAGGCCCGCGCTCCACCTCCCTGCTACCCGCCTGACCTCAAACGCTCTTCCCGGGCCAAAAGCAGCCCAAGTGGCACCTACAAAACAAAAGAGAAACGCTCAGCTGAGTTGCTCTGTAAAACTTGCCTCTTAGACATCTGTATAGACAACAACCTCCTCGCCTCTCAGACCATTTGTCTACACAAAGCTTCGCCCCTCTAGGCTGCGTGTGGCTCCGGCAGAAGAGAAAGCAAAAACACACGTGCTCAGATACTACCCTAAAACAAAGAAGACCCGCGGTCTTTATTCCCCTGGTCCCGCTCCTTTACCTCGAGTGCTGCCCACCTCGGGCACCGCCATCTTCTCCTTGTGCTTTGAGGCTTACGTGCCACCTGGAACACACAAACAGCAAGGAACGCTTGTGACTCCGTGAACTGAGCCGTGTGAGCTATAATTGCTTCTTCGTGTAACTCACCGTTGCTGTCCTTGGCCGACACGGCTCCCGTACCGCTATTCCATTTTGGTCATTGCTCTGTATCTCAAAAGAGAAAAAAAAACCCAAACTCAATTACTAGCTCTGTAGGTACAAGTTGCAGTTAACTGCTGACTCGGCAGCCGACTCCCTTGGCTATGGAATCTACCCCCGATCCAACTGCTGCCCCTCGCTGCCGGACCCGATGCCTCTGCACGTGGAAAACTCAACATTGGATAACTCACCCCCAAACTCGACAATAACTAAACAATTCCACACGCCGTTTCGATTCGGGAATACCGACGCTTCTTCACGCAATAGCCGGGCAGGAAAAAAAAAAAAAAAAAGTTAAAATCAGATCTTAACAACTGCACGCAGCAGATTTATTGCGCTGAGAATTTAAACTGCTCAACCGACGCTCCGGCGGCATATCCGAGATGGCTTCGGTCGTTCCCTCTGTGGCCACATAACCGACCAAAAATGATTCTCTTCGCCCCATATCTCCATGGCTACTTGCTCTATAATGCATCGTATCGCCTTGCCCTTCAAAATCCATACAGGAATATCTAAACATAGAATTTCGCTGCTATCCTTCTGCTGACGACCGTTTCTTTAGCTCAGGCAGAGCGGCTCCAGCCACATACAAACGTGCGCGGACCGACTCTGCGCAGAAAACCGATGATGGGAAATAAAAAGGAAACTCGGTAAGAAGGACTTTCTAAAGAGAGCTGGAGTTGACCGAGATGACGCAGGGACTTACGAGAAAGAGTATGTTGGCCCTTGCAAAATGGAAGACCGGGCCCCTTAAGGAGACGTAGCCGCAACTAGAAGGATGCGAGGCTGAGCCCCGCTTAAACACCTCAAAACAGAACACATAGGGAAGAAGTCCCACAACGGGGATTTAAGAAAATGGAACGATAAAGGCTTAGGATGCCGACGTGTCCCGCGATGCCTATGCGATAGGCGACTGACCGCAAACTGCCAAAAGGCAAGACCTATCTACGCTTGAAGATTGCGGCGCGAGAAGAGCGCTGCCCGATCGGCACCTTACTAAGAACAGGCCTCCGAGAGTCTAGAGATGACGTGCGGCTCAAACGCAAAGATGACATCGAGACCTGCAGAAGATTTAAGATGCGGCAGAGTCTACCTACTCTAAAGAACGAGACAGATATGGGCTGGAACCGCCCTGCCTGGCACACGCTAGCTCGGGGCTGAAAATTAAAGCCCTCTCCAAACCTGTAATGAGGCGTACTCTTCCCGCACAACCCTCTACCCTAGGCTAAACCTGCCGTTCTCAACATTCTGACCTCTTCACGGCCAAAATCTCAGCCCCCTTAACTCCCTGAGGACTACGGGCCCGAAGCCGTCCTGGGCAGAAACACTCAAACCGCGCCAACTAACTGGAAAAACCCCACACCGTCGCGTTGTCCTGGACTATAATCTGCCAAAAAAAACCTGACGGAAAACACGGTGCCGAGTCAGCATCGCGCCACGCGCTGCCGACATCTCGTACTAAACCCGCTGCAAAACCGCCGAGGCGTTCCGCTCACCCGTTCGGTGCCGATTCAAACGTTGGACGCTGCGGTCATCGCCCGGGGCGCTTCGGTCCGTCCCCCTCTCCTTCTCCCTACCGTCCGGCTCATCTGAAGTGCTCTGCCTGTTGCCACCGTGCTCCACGGAGCACCTGCCAAACCAACGTTAAACACGTAACTGAGATGCCAAATACTACTTGACTCTTCGAGACGTACTTAATTTCCTCCTCACCGTCAAAGCCACGATAGGGAGAAGAAGCCAGACTACCTCACCGGCGCCACAAAACCCCGTGCCGTCTGCTTACCTTTCCTCGCCGCCGCTCCCATTGTAGGGACGTAACGGCGTCGATACCCAGGACGAAAGAAAGATGAGTCGTGGAGATCCAAATTCTAGGAACTTACCAGACTTTAGTCGCAGGAGGGAACGATGAAAACTTGAAAAATAATAACCTTTACTAGTTTTCAAAAAGAGTAAACACGGAACACCTAAGAACACGGGACGCTCACAGCACAGCAATGGAGACTGGAATTAGGGAGGCACTCGGCCAATTAAAAACTCACAGCGGTGGGATTTAACTGCTCTAAGACCTAAATTGGAAACTCAACAAACAGGAAAAAACCACGATGGATAACAGGGACAAGGCAGCAACTGCTGCGAGCGATAATAAAGCGAATCTCACCGGTAAGTTCAGGAAAAATCCAAACCTCTGCTAAATAATGGAAGCTTGTGCGCCCACAGACCGGATGAAGAAGAGCTGCTCAGCTGCAAACAGTTACAAACCAAACCAAGAACCGTCCTCTTACCTGAGAAAAGCCAGAGAAGAAAATCCTGTGCTGCAGAGGCAGCGAGTCTGTACCTTTAAGTAGCGACCTCTCTGACATTTGGAAGGAAGGAGACGGGAAAGAGGCAAAGAAGTCAGTCGAGGAACACCATAAGTAGAAGGTACGAGGGAGCAGAGACCTCAGAGTCCTAGAGATCGCATTTTTTAGGGCAACTAAGACATCTGAGGAGCAAATTCCTCTGATATGCGAACCAGACAATCGCTGCACGAAGGTCCAGACGATCCACGCCTCGTGTCTCGACCTCATCGCTGCCTCCCATCGGCTGAAGAGAGGCTAGAATGACAGAAACTTGAACAGCGCTCGCAGCGGATGCCCCGACTGACCCGAGAAACATGAATGAACCCATCTCCCTTTCCCCGGCTCCAAATCGTTAAAGCCCTTTTCCACCCCTGAAAAGTCAAAGAAAGAACCCTGCTGTATTTTAGCTCCTTGACCCCGATGCGTTGATGTTCCTTGGGAGCTGTGCTCCGGAGCTTTTCCCAAGGTTCCCCCGGTCCCTTCTCTCCTATACCAGCCCACAGAATAGACTTACTCCCCTAGGCTAAAGTATTGAAATCTAAATTATTATCCCCCGAGAAATGCCTGCTATAAACTATAGAGATTCAAGGATAAGTGCATTATGCCCCACAGAATGAGGAACAGCAGCAAGTTGCTGGGCAATCGGAAATCCTAGATAAAAACGAAGTAACCAGGAAAAAAAAATCAACTGATTAACCAAAAAAAAAACAACCCCCCCCCAAAAAAAAATGCCTTGTCCCCTCGAACACCTAATTGAAAAGTACTGACCAAATACACATCAACATACAAACAAACAAACAAAAAACCTTACAAAAAAACAAAAAACAAAAAAAAAAGCTTCCCGGTGTAGCAAACCCTCATGGAAAGCTGCGCTGAGTCAAACCAGCAGCTAACCTCTGATCTCAAGGAAAACCAGAGGCTGAATGAGCTCCCGAGGCGAGGCCGGGGGCTTATATACCCCCTGGGCCTTCCCAGGCATCACCTGTGACTGAGGGGTGGTGACCTCCCTCAAAGGTATAAATAGGGTCTGCGGAACAGCTGGGTTTTATTGACTCTCCCTTACATTCTCAGAGAGAGAGATGCTGCTACTCTGCCTGAAAGGATCCTTACCAGAAATAAAGGTCCGTGCGCTTTCGCTGCGACGCTGCTTGTTGTGACGGTCACAGGACCGGGTAGCAAACTTGTTAGAGCTGGATGTTTGGGTTCCTTTCATTTACTGTGCTGCAATACAATTTTTGTTTTTTGGTGTTCCCTTATCCCGATTCTTTTTCTTTCTATGCCGTTTTCTCTGTCTTTTTTTTTCCTTCCGCTCTTTAGTATCTGTCTGGTGTCTGTAGTTCTTTTTTTCCTTGTCTATCTTTGTCCCAATGGGCATTTTTTTCTTTCTCCTCACGATGTTACTGCTCTGTCCCTGGAGTTTGCTTGTTCTTTCGCTACACCTGCGAGTGCCTTGCCTTCCTCTCTCTTTTTCCTGCGCCTCTCTTTCTTTTTCTATTTTTTTGTATTGCTCACCGTTGCTGTCCCGGCTTCTCCGGTCGCTTGGTATCGTGATACTCCCCTTTACTGCTCCTCTTGCCGTTTCTGAATTTTTGTGCTAGTCCCTGCCCTTTTCCGCAATCCTCTATCTGTCTGTAGAGCTCCTAGTTCCTCTCAAATGAATGGGCTCTTCTTTATGTCCGCGTGTGGCTTTATAAGAGCCCCAGCTGAGATGTTCCTCTTAGCTTCTGCTCAGACCAGCGCCGCTGAAAATATTCGTGTGTGGATATCTTGAGGATGACTGAAGCGGCAGGACTTTAGGGTATTTTCTTCCCTCTTCCCCGCCCCCTGTAACTTAGAGGCACGAGACCCTAACGGACTCGCTTTTGGTACGTGCCTGGGATTCTCCGGCCCCTGTGACTGCAGCCTGACTGACGATGTTGAGACAGCGATAGATCGATTGAGTTCTGCGAGAGGAAAGGCCACGACTTTTGATAAAAGCACAGGCTGCCTCTGTCTTGGATGTACGTGTAGAAATTTCACAGCCTCTTCTCATATGGCTAGAGCCCGTTATTATGGTTAGCTGTTCTGTGACAGCTTTATTGTTTTTCTCAGCCTGGACGTTTTAGCCTGATGACCACGCGAAAGATGCGGCTGTAGGGGATGGTAAGGCTGGTATGAGAAAGGCCAGGGGAGGATCGATGACAGAGTTGAAAATGCCATTTAGAGTTTGCAGCTTCGTTAGCTGCTGAGAAATTATCTAGTCTCTGTGATTTTGCTACCGTATCAGACAGATCAATGGTGTTTAAGCAACGCTCGATGCTATCTAAATGGTGCATTAGTGTATTATTATTGTAGGCGCAATTGACTTATGTAATTTAAATCAAGCTTCGCTATGCTACTTATTTAAAAACTCTCATTAAACTGCCAACACAATTTATTTAAGTTACCCGGTGACAGCAGAGAGCTTGGCGCTCTCGCTCTGCCATGCGTGCAGGGCACCCGGGCAGCGGTAGCGCTGTTGGAAGATGATGGAAAGGGGTTGGGCCAGCACATCCGCCGGTACCCTCAGAACTTCCACCCAACAGCTGTGAGGGAACTGGCAGGTGTGCTGGCCGAACCCCTTTCCATCGTCTTCCCGCAGTCCTGGATGACTGGGGAGGTTCCGCTGGATTGGAGGCTGATGTCGTGCGCATCTATAAGAAGGGACGCAGGGAGGATCCGGGGAACTACAGGCCTGTCAGCCTCACCTCGGTACCGGGGAAAGTCATGGAGCGGGTGATCCTGAGTGCCACCAAGATGCACTTGCGAGAGAACCGGGGGATCAGGGCCAGTGAACGTGGGTTCATGAAAGGCAGGTCTTGCCAGAGTCATCTGATCACCTTCCATGACCGAGTGAGACTAGACTCTCGGACAAAGAAAAGGCTGTGGAAGTGCTCTTCCTGGATTTGAGTAAAGCCTTGGATACAGTTTCTCACAGCATTCTGCTTCGGAAACTGTCCGCCTCTGGCCTGGAGGGGCGCACGCTCTCCTGGGGGAAAAACTGGTTGAATGACCGGGCCCAGAGGGTGATGGTAAACGGAGTTAAATCCAGCTGGAGGCCAGTGACGAGTGGGGTTCCCCAGGGCTCAGTCCTGGGTCCAGTCCTGTTTAATGACTTTATCAATCACCTGGATGAAGGCATCGAGTCCTCCCCTAGGAAGTTTGCAGATGACACCCAGCTGCGTGGAAGTGTCCATCTGCTGGAGGGTCGGGAGGCTCTGCAAAGGGACCTGAACGGGCTGGACTGCTGGGCTGAGACCAACGGCAGGAGGTTTAACGAGGCCAAATGCCGGGTCCTGCACTTGGGGCACAACAACCCTGAGCAGAGGTACAGACTAGGAGAAGCCTGGCTGGAAAGCTGCCAGGAGGAGAAGGACCTGGGGGTGTTGGTTGACAACCGTCTGAATATGAGCCAGCAGTGTGTCCAGGTGGCCAAAAAGGCCGATGGCATCTGGGCCTGTATCAGGAACGGCGTGACCAGCAGGTCCAGGGAGGTTATTGTCCCTCCGTACTCGGCACTGGTGAGACCGCACCTCGAGTCCTGTGTTCAGTTCTGGGCCCCTCACCGCAAGAAGGATGTTGAGGCTCTGGAGCGAGTCCAGAGAAGAGCAACGAAGCTGGTGAAGGGGCTGGAGAAGAAGAGGATCAGCTGAGAGAGCTGGGGTTGTTCAGCCTGGAGAAGAGGAGGCTGAGGGGGAGACTTCATTGCTCTTTCCAACTCCCTGAGAGGAGGTTGTGGAGAGCAGATCGCTGGCCTCTTCGGCCAAGTGACAGAGGGCAGGACAAGAGGGAATGGCCTCGAGCTCCGGCAAGGGAAATTTAGGCTTGAGATAAAGAAAAAGTTCTTCACAGAGAGCATTGTTAGGCATTGGAACGGTCTGCCCAGGGAGGTGGTTGAGTCACTGTCCCTGGAGGTGTTTAAGGGGATGGTGGATGAGGTACTTAGGAGCATGACTTAGAGATTGCTGGGAATGCTAGGACTTGATGACCTGGTGGGTCTGTTGCAACAGCACCTGCCGAAAAAAAAACCCAGTCAGCTGAGTCACTACAGAGTACTTGGCTCTTGGACAACCCCCTCACCTTCTCACAGCGTTTGTTGACAAGAAGCTTGGCCTCTCGGAGTCCGCATGCCGAACCTGCAGGAAGAGATGTGCTTAGACACAATTCAAATACACGGGCAGCTCCCAGCCAATCCCATCTCCCGCTACCTTACCTTGACCGCTCGGCCACCTAGCCTCCTCCATCACCTCGGGCCGCCACGTCGAGGATGGCTCCACCTGGAAACCACAGGCAGTAAAGGACGGCCGGACCTTCGCTGACTTGAAGACACGTGCACGACAAGCGTTGCTCCCCACAACTCACCACGGGCGCTCTCCTCACCCCAGCCGGCTCCTCTGACACTCACCGCTTTGCCCAGTGCCCCGAGCCTTCAAAGCAAAAACAAACCCCATTACCTGGTCGTACAGCCACCGGTCGCCCCTTCCCGCCTGCCCCACAGCGGAGCCACCTCCCCAGGGCACTCTACCTGCACGCAGCTCCATCCGTACCCCTCAGCGCCCAGTTCACTCCTCTACCTCTGAAAAACACAACAGCAAAGTAGTCACCCGGACGCTCGGCAACACCCTGAGAATTCCAAGCCTCTGGGCTGCTTTCACCGAGACCACCTCCACTGCGTATTGCGGCCAGGGAAAGCTACTCCACAACCCAACCCGAACGGTAAGTACCGCTCCCTTGCCTTTCCAACTCCCTCGGTACTGCTCCCGCTGGCTCTGCCACGCAGTTTGGGTCGTCCCCCACCGTGGCTACAGGGACCAGCAGAAACTACCCTCCGCACCCACCGCGCCGAGGGCTGCTACTTCTGCAAAGTAATGCAGCACCTAGACTGCAACGTCTAGTCACGTCCAAACCTAAAGCACACGGCCGGGCCACTACACCTCTGCTGACTCTCATCACCTCCTCTACGCCCCGGGCAGAGCAGCTCCAACCAGACACAAATACACGCACAACACCCACACACAAAACCCACATCGGGAACCGGGGACAACGGAAAATTCGCGGTCAACCAGGAGGACTCCTGGGTCACGCATGCCGATGGGCAAGAGGCAACAGACAGGGCTCCGAGGGAGAACCTACGGCAGCCCTGGGAAAGCAAAGAACCGTGCGTGGTTCCCAAGATCCGTGGACTCAACGGGCAAGATGAAGGGGCAAGAAGCCCCTTCATAAAACGTAAAGATGCGGAGGATGCGCGGAACAAGTCCCGGAACGGGGAGCCGAGAAAACGGAAGATGGCTATCCTGGACGGCGAGGCGGGCTGCACGGCCGCATCAAAAGATGACTGACTGGATGCTTCCAAAGCACAAGAGCTATCCACACTTTAGAAAAGCTAAGAAAGAAAAGCTGCACCCCATCGACACTGCCTTCATCAGTACGAGCATTGGGCACCCTAGACATGGCGCCCAAGGCGCGTCCGGCATGCCCCGAGCACAAAAGAGGACATCAAGACCCGCAGAACATTTCAGACTCGGCACGGGGACTGCACAAACTAGACAACGACAGATCCAGGCTGGAACTGCCCTGCCCACGCTGGGTTTGGGCTCCGAAGTGGCCCCTCTGCCTTCACCCGCCCAAGGAGGACTCTCTCCGCACAGCCCCGGCTACCCTCAAAACCCCTCCCTGCTAGCCCCAACCCGCCTCCCGCTCCCCAACTCTGGTCCCTCAACTTAGCTTTCAGAGGGCCACCACTGAAGCCGTCCTTGGCCAAAGCAGCTCAGATCTCATGAGACAACAGAAATAATCCATCAGTCACTGGCTTCCTCTTCAGCATCTGCAAGGGAAAAACCAAACAAAAACACAGCGCCAACCGGAGGCACCACACTGCTCGCTGCCGACATCTCGTACTACGCCACCTCACCCACTGCAAACCTGCCAGTGCCTCCTGCTCACCTGCCCCTCGCTCGCTCACACAGCAGGAGCGGCAGCTGCCACGGCCGGGGGCACCAGCAGTGCCAAGAGGCAGAATCGCTCTGGTGCCGACGGCAGAGTGGGCGTCCCACACACTCCTCCTCATGAAGAGCCAGTCTCCCCTCAGACCATCACCCTCCTCCAGAGGCTCCCCGAACAGCACCTGCCAACACAAAAAACACTCAGCTGAGTCGCTACAGAGGACTTGGCTCTTGGACAAGAACCTCACCTTCTCACAGCGTTTGGTGACAAGAAGCTTGGCCTCTCGGAGTCCGCATGCCGAACCTGCAAGAAGAGATGTGCTTAGCCACAATTCAAATACACGGGCAGCTCCCAGCGAATCCCATCTCCCGCAGACAAGGAAAGGATGAAAGTCAAAGAAGCTCGGAGAAGGTCAGGGAAGGATGAAAAAGTCAAAGAAGCTCGGAGAATGTCAGGGAAGGATGAAAGTCAAACAAGCTCGGAGAAGGTCAGGGAAGGATGAAAAAGTCAAAGAAGCTCGGAGAAGGTCAGGGAAGGATGAAAGTCAAAGAAGCTCGGAGAAGGTCAGGGAAGGATGAAAGTCAAAGAAGCTCGGAGAAGGTCAGGGAAGGATGAAAGTCAAAGAAGCTCGGAGAAGGTCAGGGAAGGATGAAAAAGTCAAAGAAGCTCGGAGAAGTTCAGGGAAGCATGAGAGTCAAAGAAGCTCGGAGAAGTTCAGGGAAGGAAGAAAAATTCAAAGAAGCTCGGAGAAGGTCAGGGAAGGATGAAAGTCAAAGAAGCTCAGAGAAGGTCAGGGAAGGATGAAAGTCAAAGAAGCTCGGAGAAGGTCAGGGAAGGATGAAAGTCCAAGAAGCTCGGAGAAGGTCAGGGAAGGATTAAAAAGTAAAAGAAGCTCGGAGAACGTCAGGGAAGGATCAAAAAGTCAAAGAAGCTCGGAGAAGGTCAGGGAAGGATGAAAGTCAAAGAAGCTCGGAGAAGGTCAGGGAAGGATGAAAGTCAAAGAAGCTCGGAGAAGGTCAGGGAAGGATGAAAGTCAAAGAAGCTCGGAGAAGGTCAGGGAAGGATGAAAGTCAAACAAGCTCGGAGAAGGTCAGGGAAGGATGAAAGTCAAAGAAGCTCGGAGAAGGTCAGGGAAGGATGAACAAGTCTAAGAAGCTCGGAGAAGGTCAGGGAAGGACGAAAAATTCAAAGAAGCTCGGAGAAGGTCAGGGAAGGATGAAAAAGTCAAAGAAGCTCGGAGAAGGTCAGGGAAGGATGAAAGTCAAAGAAGCTCGGAGAAGGTCAGGGAAGGATGAAAGTCAAAGAAGCTCGGAGAAGGTCAGGGAAGGATGAAAGTCAAAGAAGCTCGGAGAAGGTCAGGGAAGGATGAAAAAGTCAAAGAAGCTCGGAGAAGTTCAGGGAAGCATGAGAGTCAAAGAAGCTCGGAGAAGTTCAGGGAAGGATGAAAGTCAAAGAAGCTTGGAGAAGGTCAGGGAAGGATGAAAAAGTCAAAGAAGCTCGGAGAAGGTCAGGGAAGGATGAAAGTCAAAGAAGCTCGGAGAAGGTCAGGGAAGGATGAAAGTCAAGGAAGCCCGGAGAATGTCAGGGAAGGATGAAAAAGTCAAAGAAGCTCGGAGAAGGTCAGGGAAGGATGAAAATCAAAGAAGCTGGGAGAAGGTCAGGGAAGGATGAAAAAGTCAGAGAAGCTCGGAGAAGTTCAGGGAAGGATGACAGTCAAAGAAGCTCGGAGAAGGTCAGGGAAGGATGAAAGTCAAAGAAGCTCGGAGAAGGTCAGGGAAGGATGAACAAGTCAAAGAAGCTCGGAGAAGATCAGGGAAGGATGAAAAATTCAAAGAAGCTCGGAGAATGTCAGGGAAGGATGAAAAAGTCAAAGAAGCTCGGAGAAGATCAGGGAAGGATGAAAAAGTCAAAGAAGCTCGGAGAAGTTCATGGAAGGATGAAAGTCAAAGAAGCTCGGAGAAGGTCAGGAAGGATGAAAGTCAAAGAAGCTCGGAGAAGGTCAGGGAAGGATGAAAGTCAAAGAAGCTCGGAGAAGGTCAGGGAAGGATGAAAGAGTCAAAGAAGCTCGGAGAAGGTCAGGGAAGGATGAAAGAGTCAAAGAAGCTCGGAGAAGGTCAGGGAAGGATGAAAGTCAAAGAAGGTCGGAGAAGGTCAGGGAAGGATGAAAGTCAAAGAAGGTCGGAGAAGGTCAGGGAAGGATGAAAGTCAAAGAAGCTCAGAGAAGGTCAGGGAAGGATGAAAAAAGTCAAAGAAGCTCGGAGAAGGTCAGGGAAGGACGAAAAAGTCGAAGAAGCTCGGAGAAGGTCAGGGAAGGACGAAAAAGTCAAAGAAGCTCGGAGAAGGTCAGGGAAGGATGAAAGTCAAAGAAGCTCGGAGAAGGTCAGGGAAGGATGAAAAAGTGAAAGAAGCTCAGAGAAGGTCAGGGAAGGATGAAAGTGTCAAAGAAGCTCGGAGAAGGTCAGTGAAGGATGAAAGTCAAAGAAGCTCAGAGAAGGTCAGGGAAGGATGAAAAAGTCAAAGAAGCTCGGAGAAGGTCAGGGAAGGATGAAAGTCAAAGAAGCTCGGAGAAGGTCAGGGAAGGATGAAAGTCAAAGAAGCTCGGAGAAGGTCAGGGAAGGATGAAAAAGTCAAAGAAGCTCGGAGAAGGTCAGGGAAGGATGAAAGTCAAAGAAGCTCGGAGAAGGTCAGGGAAGGATGAAAAAGTCAAAGAAGCTCAGAGAAGGTCAGGGAAGGATGAAAGCCAAAGAAGCTCGGAGAAGGTCAGGGAAGGATGAAAGTCAAAGACGCTCGGAGAAGGTCAGGGAAGGATGAAAGTCAAAGAAGCTCGGAGAAGGTCAGGGAAGGATGAAAGTCAAAGAAGCTCGGAGAAGGTCAGGGAAGGATGAAAGTCAAAGAAGCTCGGAGAAGGTCAGGGAAGGATGAAAAAGTCAAAGAAGCTCGGAGAAGGTCAGGGAAGGATGAAAAAGTCAAAGAAGCTCGGAGAAGGTCAGGGAAGGATGAAAAAGTCCAAGAAGCTCGGAGAAGGTCAGGGAAGGATGAAAAAGTCAAAGAAGCTCGGAGAAGGTCAGGGAAGGATGAAAAAGTCAAAGAAGGTCGGAGAAGGTCAGGGAAGGATGAAAGTCAAAGAAGGTCGGAGAAGGTCAGGGAAGGATGAAAGTCAAAGAAGCTCAGAGAAGGTCAGGGAAGGATGAAAAAGTCAAAGAAGCTCGGAGCAGGTCAGGGAAGGATGAAAGTCAAAGAAGCTCGGAGCAGGTCAGGGAAGGATGAAAGTCAAAGAAGCTCGGAGCAGGTCAGGGAAGGATGAAAGTCAAAGAAGCTCGGAGAAGGTCAGGGAAGGATGAAAAAGTCAAAGAAGCTCGGAGAAGGTCAGGGAAGGATGAAAGTCAAAGAAGCTCGGAGAAGGTCAGGGAAGGATGAAAGTCAAAGAAGCTCGGAGAAGGTGAGGAAGGATGAAAGTCAAAGAAGCTCGGAGAAGGTGAGGGAAGGATGAAAGTCAAAGAAGCTCGGAGAAGGTGAGGGAAGGATGAAAGTCAAAGAAGCTCGGAGAAGGTCAGGGAAGGATGAAAAAGTCAAAGAAGCTCGGAGAAGGTCAGGGAAGGATGAAAGTCAAAGAAGCTCGGAGAAGGTCAGGGAAGGATGAAAGTCAAAGAAGCTCGGAGAAGGTGAGGGAAGGATGAAAGTCAAAGAAGCTCGGAGAAGGTGAGGGAAGGATGAAAGTCAAAGAAGCTCGGAGAAGGTGAGGGAAGGATGAAAGTCAAAGAAGCTCAGAGAAGGTCAGGGAAGGATGAAAAAGTCAAAGAAGCTCGGAGAAGGTCAGGGAAGGATGAAAGTGATCAAAGAAGCTCGGAGAAGGTCAGGGAAGGATGAAAAAGTCGTTTTTTTAAAAAGCTAAGTACCTGCAAAGCAAAATATCACACACACGCAACCTCTAAAAGCAACCCCGCCACCCCCAAACCGCATACGCAAACCCTCACCCACAAAACCCTCCTCGTTCTCCACCCAAGCATTCAACCTCCTGCCGGCCACAACGGGCCAGTGCCCTGCACCTCACGGCTCCCCAGGAACGGCGTTCCGAGTCACCTCCAAATTGAGCCCTGCCTCAAAGAAAGCTGGCCCCGGCTCAGACTGCATCCAAAACTTGGTGATCGACCACACTTTGCAAACTGCCCGAGACCAGGGATAAAATAACCCAGCCAGGGGAAAACATAACAAACTCCAGCAGGGCTTTCTTTATTCTATTTTCAATCTTGGGTCCTGACTGCCTCCAAAGGAAAACGCTCCATTCCGCACACAAATTCTATGGAGACGACCATAAATGACACCCACCTCCACACACCCAGATGCTAATACACCTTCGCAAACACACCTCCGTGCATCCAAACCCTCAACCCTAGACACGGTCAGACACATCAAATTCTAAGTCCCACATATGTAATCCTAAGTACCGCACGGGCTGTAATGAACGTACTTGGTTTTGAGGTACTTAGGTCCTGCTTCAATAGCTCAGGCCCCAGAGCCTTGATCGTCGCTCCTGCGGCTGCGTAGCCGGGAGGATTCTACTCTCCTCGCTTGCCTGACCTATGGGTACTTGTTCAGCAGTGTAGTATATGACCCTACGCGAGTACTCTGCATATCAGCATATTACCCACACAATATTTCTGCTGCGCTTCTGTTAATGTCTCTAACTTCATTGCCCTGGGCAGAGCAGTTCCAGCCAGACAAACACATAGAGCAGCACCACACATGATAGACCGATAGCAATCCAGATAGAAAAAGAAAACTAAGGAGGATGACACCCAGACCAGAGATGCCATGGGGCAGGAAGACCTAAGGACTGCAAGAACAACTCAATGGCAATTCTGGAAAAGTGACCCTTACAAAGGCATATGGCCACAAGTGAAAGATGGACATACAAGAATCTGTGCCTAAATACTTTAAATGCACGGAACAGATAAAAGAAGTCCCAGAAGAGGGAAAGAGGGACGCAAAAAGTCCCAGAAGAGGGAAAGAGGGACGCAAAAAGTCCCAGAAGAGGGAAAGAGGGACGCAAAAAGTCCCAGAAGAAGGGGGGAGGGACGCAAAAAGTCCCAGAAGAAGGGGCGAGGGACGCAAAAAGTCCCAGAAGAGGGAAAGAGGGACGCAAAAAGTCCCAGAAGAGAGAAAGAGGGACGCAAAAAGTCCCAGAAGAGGGAAAGAGGGACGCAAAAAGTCCCAGAAGAGGGGGGGAGGGACGCAAAAAGTCCCAGAAGAGGGGGGGAGGGACGCAAAAAGTCCCAGAAGAAGGGGGGAGGGACGCAAACAAGTCCCAGAAGAAGGGGGGAGGGACGCAAACAAGTCCCAGAAGAAGGGGGGAGGGGGAGGGACACAAAGAGAGACCCTAGAGATGAAGGCCAAGCATGGCAAAAGCATAGAGAACATCAAGACCTGCAGAAGACCCAAGGCACAGTACACATAGTACATCAACAACACAACAACAGACAGGCTGGAACCGCACTGTCCAGGACATGCTAGCTTTGGCCTGAGAAGTAGGCCCTTTTGCCTTAACCTGCCCAAAGGGGACTGTCCCAGCACAGTACTCTTTCTACACTACTGCTACAACCCCTCCCTGCTATGACAAAACACCTCCCTTCTTCCCAACGTACCATCAGCCCCGATCCCTCAACTTAACTTTCAGAGGTCCGAGAGCCAGAAGCCACGCCTCGCAGAAGCGGCCCGAATCGCATTCGCTGTCGAGGATGGTCCTGCGGTCACCGGGTTCCTCTCCATCTGCAAGAAAACAGAACAAAAACCACAGTATCGCCAGCCAGCTCCACCCTACACAGGGCCCCGCCTGTGGCAAATCCACAGGCCCGCGCTCCACCTCCCTGCTACCCGCCTGACCTCAAACGCTCTTCCCGGGCCAAAAGCAGCCCAAGTGGCACCTACAAAACAAAAGAGAAACGCTCGGCTGAGTTGCTCTGTAAAACTTGCCTCTTAGACATCTGTATAGACAACAACCTCCTCGCCTCTCAGACCATTTGTCTACACAAAGCTTCGCCCCTCTAGGCTGCGTGTGGCTCCGGCAGAAGAGAAAGCAAAAACACACGTGCTCAGATACTACCCTAAAACAAAGAAGACCCGCGGTCTTTATTCCCCTGGTCCCGCTCCTTTACCTCGACTGCTGCCCACCTCGGGCACCGGCATCTTCTCCTTGTGCTTTGAGGCTTACGTGCCACCTGGAACACACAAACAGCAAGGAACGCTTGTGACTCCGTGAACTGAGCCGTGTGAGCTATAACTGCTTCTCCGTGTAACTCACCGTTGCTGTCCTTGGCCGACACGGCTCCCGTACCGGTATTCCATTTTGGTCATTGCTCTGTATCTCAAAAGAGAAAAAAAACCCAAACGCAATTACTAGCTCTGTAGGTACAAGTTGCAGTTAACTGCTGACTCGGCAGCCGACTCCCTTGGCTATGGAATCTACCCCCGATCCAACTGCTGCCCCTCGCTGCCGGAGCCGATGCCTCTGCACGTGGAAAACTCAACATTGGATAACTCACCCCCAAACTCGACAATAACTAAACAATTCCACACACCGTTTCGATTCGGGAATACCGACGCTTCTTCACGCAATAGCCGGGCAGGAAAAAAAAAAAAAAGTTAAAATCAGATCTTAACAACCGCACGCAGCAGATTTATTGCGCTGAGAATTTAAACTGCTCAACCGACGCTCCGGCGGCATATCCGAGATGGCTTCGGTCGTTCCCTCTGTGGCCACATAACCGACCAAAAATGATTCTCTTCGCCCCATATATCCATGGCTACTTGCTCTATAATGCATCGTATCGCCTTGCCCTTCAAAATCCATACAGGAATATCTAAACATAGAATTTCGCTGCTACCCTTCTGCTGACGACCGTTTCTTTAGCTCAGGCAGAGCGGCTCCAGCCACATACAAACGTGCGCGGACCGACTCTGCGCAGAAAACCGATGATGGGAAATAAAAAGGAAACTCGGTAAGAAGGACTTTCTAAAGAGAGCTGGAGTTGACCGAGATGACGTAGGGACTTACGAGAAAGAGTATGTTGGCCCTTGCAAAATGGAAGACCGGGCCCCTTAAGGAGACGTAGCCGCAACTAGAAGGATGCGAGGCTGAGCCCCGCTTAAACACCTCAAAACAGAACACATAGGGAAGAAGTCCCACAACGGGGATTTAAGAAAATGGAACGATAAAGGCTTAGGATGCCGACGTGTCCCGCGATGCCTATGCGATAGGCGACTGACCGCAAACTGCCAAAAGGCAAGACCTATCTACGCTTGAAGATTGCGGCGCGAGAAGAGCGCTGCCCGATCGGCCCCTTACTAAGAACAGACCTCCGAGAGTCTAGAGATGACGTGTGGCTCAAACGCAAAGATGACATCGAGACCTGCAGAAGATTTAAGACGCGGCAGAGTCTACCTACTCTAAAGAACGAGACAGATATGGGCTGGAACCGCCCTGCCTGGCACTCGCTAGCTCGGGGCTGAAAATTAAAGCCCTCTCCAAACCTGTAATGAGGCGTACTCTTCCCGCACAACCCTCTACCCTAGGCTAAACCTGCCGTTCTCAACATTCTGACCTCTTCACGGCCAAAATATCAGCCCCCTTAACTCCCTGAGGACTACGGGCCCGAAGCCGTCCTGGGCAGAAAAACTCAAACCGCGCCGACTAACTGGAAAAACCCCACACCGTCACGTTGTCCTGGACTATAATCTGCCAAAAAAATCCTGACGGAAAACACGGTGCCGAGTCAGCATCGCGCCACGCGCTGCCGACATCTCGTACTAAACCCGCTGCAAAACCGCCGAGGCGTTCCGCTCACCCGTTCGGTGCCGATTCAAACGTTGGACGCTGCGGTCATCGCCCGGGGCGCTTCGGTCCGTCCCCCTCTCCTTCTCCCTACCGTCCGGCTCATCTGAAGTGCTCTGCCTGTTGCCACCGTGCTCCACGGGGCACCTGCCAAACCAACGTTAAATACGTAACTGAGATGCCAAATACTACTTGACTCTTCGAGACGTACTTAATTTCCTCCTCACCGTCAAAGCCACGAGAGTGAGAAGAAGCCAGACTACCTCACCGGCGCCACAAAACCCCGTGCCGTCTGCTTACCTTTCCTCGCCGCCGCTCCCATTGTAGGGACGTAACGGCATCGATACCCAGGACGAAAGAAAGATGAGTCGTGGAGATCCAAATTCTAGGAACTTACCAGACTGTAGTCGCAGGAGGGAACGATGAGAACTTAAAAAATAATAACCTTTACTAGTTTTCAAAAAGAATAAACACGGAACACCTAAGAACACGGGACGCTCACAGCACAGCAATGGAGACTGGAATTACGGAGGCACTCGGCCAATTAAAAACTCACAGCGGTGGGATTTAACTGCTCTAAGACCTAAATTGGAAACTCAACAAACAGGAAAAAACCACGATGGATAACAGGGACAAGGCAGAAACTGCTGCGAGTGATAATAGAGCGAATCTCACCGGTAAGTTCAGGAAAAATCCAAAACTCCTCTAAATAAGGGAAGCTTGTGCGCCCACAGACCGGATGAAGAAGAGCTGCTCAGCTGCAAACAGTTACAAACCAAAACAAGAACCGTCCTCTTACCTGAGAAAAGCCAGAGAAGATGGGGACAAAATCCTGTGCTGCAGAGAGGCAGCGAGTCTGTACCTTTAAGTAGCGACCTCTCTGACATTTGGAAGGAAGGAGACGGGAAAGAGGCAAAGAAGTCAGTCGAGGAACACCATAAGTAGAAGGTACGAGGGAGCAGAGACCTCAGAGTCCTAGAGATTGCATTTTTTAGGGCAACTAAGACATCTGAGGAGCAAATTCCTCTGATATGCAAACCAGACAATCGCTGCACGAAGGTCCAGACGATCCACGCCTCGTGTCTCGACCTCATCGCTGCCTCCCATCGGCTGAAGAGAGGCTAGAATGACAGAAACTTGAAGAGCGCTCGCAGCGGATGCCCCGACTGACCCGAGAAACATGAATGAACCCATCTCCCTTTCCCCGGCTCCAAATCGTTAAAGCCCTTTTCCACCCCTGAAAAGTCAAAGAAAGAACCCTGCTGTATTTTAGCTCCTTGACCCTGATGCGTTGATGTTCCTTGGGAGCTGTGCTCCGGAGCTTTTCCCAAGGTTCCCCCGGTCCCTTCTCTCCAATACCAGCCCACAGAATAGACTTACTCCCCTAGGCTAAAGTATTGAAATCTAAATTATTATCCCCCGAGAAATGCCTGCTATAAACTATAGAGATTCAAGGATAAGTGCATTATGCCCCACAGAAGGAGGAACAGCAACAAGTTGCTGGGCAATCGGAAATCCTAGATAAAAACAAAGAAACCAGGAAAAAAAATCAACTGATCAACCAAAAACCAAAAAAAAACCACCCAAAAAAAAAAAAACACCTTGCCCCCTCAAACACCTAATTGAAAAATACTGACCAAATACACATCAACATACAAACAAACAAACAAAAAAAACCTTACAAAAAAACAAAAACAAAAAAAAAGCTTCCCGGTGTAGCAAACCCTCATGGAAAGCTGCGCTGAGTCAAACCAGCAGCTAACCTCTGATCTCAAGGAAAACCAGAGGCTGAATGAGCTCCCGAGGCGAGGCCGGGGGCTTATATACCCCCTGGGCCTTCCCAGGCATCACCTGTGACTGAGGGGTGGTGACCTCCCTCAAAGGTATAAATAGGGTCTGCGGAACAGCTGGGTTTTATTGACTCTCCCTTACATTCTCAGAGAGAGAGATGCTGCTACTCTGCCTGAAAGGATCCTTACCAGAAATAAAGGTCCGTGCGCTTTCGCTGCGACGCTGCTTGTTGTGACGGTCACAGGACCGGGTAGCAAACTTGTTAGAGCTGGATGTTTGGGTTCCTTTCATTTACTGTGCTGCAATACAATTTTTGTTTTTTGGTGTTCCCTTACCCCAATTCTTTTTCTTTCTATGCTGTTTTCTCTGTCTTTTTTTTTTCCTTCCGGTCTTTAGTATCTGTCTGGTGTCTGTAGTTCTTTTTTTTCTTGTCTATCTCATTCTCCTCATTCTCCACCCAAGCATTCGACCTCCTGCCGGCCACAACGGGCCAGTGCCCTGCACCTCACGGCTCCCCAGGAACGGCGTTCCGAGTCACCTCCAAATTGAGCCCTGCCTCAAAGAAAGCTGGCCCCGGCTCAGACTGCATCCAAAACTTGGTGATCGACCACACTTTGCAAACTGCCCGAGACCAGGGATAAAATAACCCAGCCAGGGGAAAACATAACAAACTCCAGCAGGGCTTTCTTTATTCTATTTTCAATCTTGGGTCCTGACTGCCTCCAAAGGAAAACGCTCCATTCCGCACACAAATTCTATGGAGACGACAATAAATGACACCCACCTCCACACACCCAGATGCTAATACACCTTCGCAAACACACCTCCGTGCATCCAAACCCTCAACCCTAGACACGGTCAGACACATCAAATTCTAAGTCCCACATATGTAATCCTAAGTACCGCACGGGCTGTAATGAACGTACTTGGTTTTGAGGTACTTAGGTCCTGCTTCAATAGCTCAGGCCCCAGAGCCTTGATCGTCGCTCCTGCGGCTGCGTAGCCGGGAGGATTCTACTCTCCTCGCTTGCCTGACCTATGGGTACTTGTTCAGCAGTGTAGTATATGACCCTACGCGAGTACTCTGCATATCAGCATATTACCCACACAATATTTCTGCTGCGCTTCTGTTAATGTCTCTAACTTCATTGCCCTGGGCAGAGCAGTTCCAGCCAGACAAACACATAGAGCAGCACCACACATGAGAGACCGATAGCAATCCAGATAGAAAAAGAAAACTAAGGAGGATGACACCCAGACCAGAGATGCCATGGGGCAGGAAGACCTAAGGACTGCAAGAACAACTCAATGGCAATTCTGGAAAAGTGACCCTTACAAAGGCATATGGCCACAAGTGAAAGATGGACATACAAGAATCTGTGCCTAAATACTTTAAATGCAGGGAACAGATAAAAGAAGTCCCAGAAGAGGGAAAGAGGGACGCAAAAAGTCCCAGAAGAGGGAAAGAGGGACGCAAAAAGTCCCAGAAGAGGGAAAGAGGGACGCAAAAAGTCCCAGAAGAGGGGGGGAGGGACGCAAAAAGTCCCAGAAGAGGGAAAGAGGGACGCAAAAAGTCCCAGAAGAAGGGAAAGAGGGACGCAAAAAGTCCCAGAAGAGGGAAAGAGGGACGCAAAAAGTCCCAGAAGAGGGAAAGAGGGACGCAAAAAGTCCCAGAAGAGGGAAAGAGGGACGCAAAAAGTCCCAGAAGAAGGGAAAGAGGGACGCAAAAAGTCCCAGAAGAAGGGAAAGAGGGACGCAAAAAGTCCCAGAAGAAGGGAAAGAGGGACGCAAAAAGTCCCAGAAGAGGGAAAGAGGGACGCAAAAAGTCCCAGAAGAGGGAAAGAGGGACGCAAAAAGTCCCAGAAGAGGGAAAGAGGGACGCAAAAAGTCCCAGAAGAGGGAAAGAGGGACGCAAAAAGTCCCAGAAGAAGGGGGGAGGGACGCAAAAAGTCCCAGAAGAAGGGGGGAGGGACGCAAACAGTCCCAGAAGAAGGGGGGAGGGACGCAAACAGTCCCAGAAGAAGGGGGGGTAGGGACGCAAACAAGTCCCAGAAGAGGGGGGGAGGGACGCAAACAAGTCCCAGAAGAGGGGGGGAGGGACGCAAACAGTCCCAGAAGAGGGGGAGGGACGCAAACAAGTCCCAGAAGAGGGGGGGGGAGGGACGCAAACAAGTCCCAGAAGAAGGGGGGAGGGGGAGGGACACAAAGAGAGACCCTAGAGATGAAGGCCAAGCATGGCAAAAGCATAGAGAACATCAAGACCTGCAGAAGACCCAAGGCACAGTACACATAGTACATCAACAACACAACAACAGACAGGCTGGAACCGCACTGTCCAGGACATGCTAGCTTTGGCCTGAGAAGTAGGCCCTTTTGCCTTAACCTGCCCAAAGGGGACTGTCCCAGCACAGTACTCTTTCTACACTACTGCTACAACCCCTCCCTGCGATGACAAAACACCTCCCTTCTTCCCAACGTAACATCAGCCCCGATCCCTCAACTTAACTTTCAGAGGTCCGAGAGCCAGAAGCCACGCCTCGCAGAAGCAGCCCAAATCGCATTCGCTGTCGAGGATGGTCCTGCGGTCACCGGGTTCCTCTCCATCTGCAAGAAAAGAGAACAAAAACCACAGTATCGCCAGCCAGCTCCACCCTACACAGGGCCCCGCCTGTGGCAAATCCACAGGCCCGCGCTCCACCTCCCTGCTACCCGCCTGACCTCAAACGCTCTTCCCGGGCCAAAAGCAGCCCAAGTGGCACCTACAAAACAAAAGAGAAACGCTCAGCTGAGTTGCTCTGTAAAACTTGCCTCTTAGACATCTGTATAGACAACAACCTCCTCGCCTCTCAGACCATTTGTCTACACAAAGCTTCGCCCCTCTAGGCTGCGTGTGGCTCCGGCAGAAGAGAAAGCAAAAACACACGTGCTCAGATACTACCCTAAAACAAAGAAGACCCGCGGTCTTTATTCCCCTGGTGCCGCTCCTTTACCTCGAGTGCTGCCCACCTCGGGCACCGCCATCTTCTCCTTGTGCTTTGAGGCTTACGTGCCACCTGGAACACACAAACAGCAAGGAACGCTTGTGACTCCGTGAACTGAGCCGTGTGAGCTATAACTGCTTCTTCGTGTAACTCACCGTTGCTGTCCTTGGCCGACACGGCTCCCGTACCGCTATTCCATTTTGGTCATTGCTCTGTATCTCAAAAGAGAAAAAAAACCCAAAACGCAATTACTAGCTCTGTAGGTACAAGTTGCAGTTAACTGCGGACTCGGCAGCCGACTCCCTTGGCTATGGAATCTACCCCCGATCCAACTGCCGCCCCTCGCTGCCGGACCCGATGCCTCTGCACGTGGAAAACTCAACATTGGATAACTCACCCCCAAACTCGACAATAACTAAACAATTCCACACGCCGTTTCGATTCGGGAATACCGACGCTTCTTCACGCAATAGCCGGGCAGGAAAAAAAAAAAAAAAAAGTTAAAATCAGATCTTAACAACTGCACGCAGCAGATTTATTGCGCTGAGAATTTAAACTGCTCAACCGACGCTCCGGCGGCATATCCGAGATGGCTTCGGTCGTTCCCTCTGTGGCCACATAACCGACCAAAAATGATTCTCTTCGCCCCATATATCCATGGCTACTTGCTCTATAATGCATCGTATCGCCTTGCCCTTCAAAATCCATACAGGAATATCTAAACATAGAATTTCGCTGCTACCCTTCTGCTGACGACCGTTTCTTTAGCTCAGGCAGAGCGGCTCCAGCCACATACAAACGTGCGCGGACCGACTCTGCGCAGAAAACCGATGATGGGAAATAAAAAGGAAACTCGGTAAGAAGGACTTTCTAAAGAGAGCTGGAGTTGACCGAGATGACGTAGGGACTTACGAGAAAGAGTATGTTGGCCCTTGCAAAATGGAAGACCGGGCCCCTTAAGGAGACGTAGCCGCAACTAGAAGGATGCGAGGCTGAGCCCCGCTTAAACACCTCAAAACAGAACACATAGGGAAGAAGTCCCACAACGGGGATTTAAGAAAATGGAACGATAAAGGCTTAGGATGCCGACGTGTCCCGCGATGCCTATGCGATAGGCGACTGACCGCAAACTGCCAAAAGGCAAGACCTATCTACGCTTGAAGATTGCGGCGCGAGAAGAGCGCTGCCCGATCGGCCCCTTACTAAGAACAGACCTCCGAGAGTCTAGAGATGACGTGTGGCTCAAAGGCAAAGATGACATCGAGACCTGCAGAAGATTTAAGACGCGGCAGAGTCTACCTACTCTAAAGAACGAGACAGATATGGGCTGGAACCGCCCTGCCTGGCACTCGCTAGCTCGGGGCTGAAAATTAAAGCCCTCTCCAAACCTGTAATGAGGCGTACTCTTCCCGCACAACCCTCTACCCTAGGCTAAACCTGCCGTTCTCAACATTCTGACCTCTTCACGGCCAAAATATCAGCCCCCTTAACTCCCTGAGGACTACGGGCCCGAAGCCGTCCTGGGCAGAAAAACTCAAACCGCGCCGACTAACTGGAAAAACCCCACACCGTCGCGTTGTCCTGGACTATAATCTGCCAAAAAAATCCTGACGGAAAACACGGTGCCGAGTCAGCATCGCGCCACGCGCTGCCGACATCTCGTACTAAACCCGCTGCAAAACCGCCGAGGCGTTCCGCTCACCCGTTCGGTGCCGATTCAAACGTTGGACGCTGCGGTCATCGCCCGGGGCGCTTCGGTCCGTCCCCCTCTCCTTCTCCCTACCGTCCGGCTCATCTGAAGTGCTCTGCCTGTTGCCACCGTGCTCCACGGAGCACCTGCCAAACCAACGTTAAATACGTAACTGAGATGCCAAATACTACTTGACTCTTCGAGACGTACTTAATTTCCTCCTCACCGTCAAAGCCACGATAGTGAGAAGAAGCCAGACTACCTCACCGGCGCCACAAAACCCCGTGCCGTCTGCTTACCTTTCCTCGCCGCCGCTCCCATTGTAGGGACGTAACGGCGTCGATACCCAGGACGAAAGAAAGATGAGCCGTGGAGATCCAAATTCTAGGAACTTACCAGACTTTAGTCGCAGGAGGGAACGATGAAAACTTAAAAAATAATAACCTTTACTAGTTTTCAAAAAGAATAAACACGGAACACCTAAGAACACGGGACGCTCACAGCACAGCAATGGAGACTGGAATTACGGAGGCACTCGGCCAATTAAAAACTCACAGCGGTGGGATTTAACAGCTCTAAGACCTAAATTGGAAACTCAACAAACAGGAAAAAACCACGATGAATAACAGGGAGAAGGCAGAAACTGCTGCGAGCGATAATAAATCGAATCTCACCGGTAAGTTCAGGAAAAATCCAAAACTCTGCTAAATAAGGGAAGCTTGTGCGCCCACAGACCGGATGAAGAAGAGCTGCTCAGCTGCAAACAGTTACAAACCAAAACAAGAACCGTCCTCTTACCTGAGAAAGGCCAGAGAAGACGGGGACAAAATCCTGTGCTGCAGAGAGGCAGCGAGTCTGTACCTTTAAGTAGCGACCTCTCTGGCATTTGGAAGGAAGGAGACGGGAAAGAGGCAAAGAAGTCAGTCGAGGAACACCATAAGTAGAAGGTACGAGGGAGCAGAGACCTCAGAGTCCTAGAGATCGCATTTTTTAGGGCAACTAAGACATCTGAGGAGCAAATTCCTCTGATAAGCGAACCAGACAATCGCTGCACGAAGGTCCAGACGATCCACGCCTCGTGTCTCGACCTCATCGCTGCCTCCCATCGGCTGAAGAGAGGCTAGAATGACAGAAACTTGAAGAGCGCTCGCAGCGGATGCCCCGACTGACCCGAGAAACATGAATGAACCCATCTCCCTTTCCCCGGTTCCAAATCGTTAAAGCCCTTTTCCACCCCTGAAAAGTCAAAGAAAGAACCCTGCTGTATTTTAGCTCCTTCACCCTGATGCGTTGATGTTCCTTGGGAGCTGTGCTCCGGAGCTTTTCCCAAGGTTCCCCCGGTCCCTTCTCTCCTATACCAGCCCACAGAATAGACTTACTCCCCTAGGCTAAAGCATTGAAATCTAAATTATTATCCCCTGTGAAGTGCCTGCTATAAACTATAGAGATTCAAGGATAAGTGCATTATGCCCCACAGAAGGAGGAACAGCAACAAGTTGCTGGGCAATCAGAAATCCTAGATAAAAACGAAGTAACCAGGAAAAAAAATCAACTGATCAACCAAAAACAAAAAAAAAAAAAACCCAAAAAAAAAAATGCCTTGTCCCCTCAAACACCTAATTGAAAAGCACTGACCAAATACACATCAACATACAAACAAACAAACAAACAAAAAAAAAAACCTTAGAAAAAAAACCAAAAAAACAGCTTCCCGGTGTAGCAAACCCTCATGGAAAGCTGCGCTGAGTCAAACCAGCAGCTAACCTCTGATCTCAAGGAAAACCAGAGGCTGAATGAGCTCCCGAGGCGAGGCCGGGGGCTTATATACCCCCTGGGCCTTCACAGGCATCACCTGTGACTGAGGGGTGGTGACCTCCCTCAAAGGTATAAATAGGGTCTGCAGAACAGCTGGGTTTTATTGACTCTCCCTTACATTCTCAGAGAGAGAGATGCTGCTACTCTGCCTGAAAGGATCCTTACCAGAAATAAAGGTCCGTGCGCTTTCGCTGCGACGCTGCTTGTTGTGACGGTCACAGGACCGGGTAGCAAACTTGTTAGAGCTGGATGTTTGGGTTCCTTTCATTTACCGTGCTGCAATACAATTTTTGTTTTTTGGTGTTCCCTTACCCCAATTCTTTTTCTTTCTATGCTGTTTTCTCTGTCTTTTTTTTTTCCCTTCTGGTCTTTAGTATCTGTCTGGTGTCTGTAGTTCTTTTTTTTCTTGTCTATCTTTGTCCCAATCGGCATTTTTTCCTTTCTCCTCACGATGTTACTGCTCTGTCCCTGGACTTTGCTTGTTCTTTCGCTACACCTGCGAGTGCCTTGCCTTCCTCTCTCTTTTTCCTGCGCCTCTCTTTCTTTTTCTATTTTTTTTGTATTGCTCACCGTTGCTGTCCCGGCTTCTCCGGTCGCTTGGTATCGTGATACTCCCCTTTACTGCTCCTCTTGCCGTTTCTGAATTTTTGTGCTAGTCCCTGCCCTTTTCCGCAATCCTCTATCTGTCTGTAGAGCTCCTAGTTCCTCTCAAATGAATGGGCTCTTCTTTATGTCCGCGTGTGGCTTTATAAGAGCCCCAGCTGAGATGTTCCTCTTAGCTTCTGCTCAGACCAGCGCCGCTGAAAATATTCGCGTGTGGATATCTTGAGGATGACCGAAGCGGCAGGACTTTAGGGTATTTTCTTCCCTCTTCCCCGCCCCCTGTAACTTAGAGGCACGAGACCCTAACGGACTCGCTTTTGGTACGTGCCTGGGATTCTCCGGCCCCTGTGACTGCAGCCTGACTGACGATGTTGAGACAGCGATAGATCGATTGAGTTCTGCGAGAGGAAAGGCCACGACTTTTGATAAAAGCACAGGCTGTCTCTGTCTTGGATGTACGTGTAGAAATTTCACAGCCTCTTCTCATATGGCTAGAGCCCGTTATTATGGTTAGCTGTTCTGTGACAGCTTTATTGTTTTTCTCAGCCGGGACGTTTTAGCCTGATGACCACGCGAAAGATGCGGCTGCATGCGATGGTAAGGCTGGTATGAGAAAGGCCAGGGGAGGATCGATGACAGAGTTGAAAATGCCATTTAGAGTTTGCAGCTTCGTTAGCTGCTGAGAAATTATCTAGTCTCTGTGATTTTGCTACCGTATCAGACAGATCAATGGTGTTTAAGCAATGCTCGATGAGAGAGAGCATTGTTAGGCATTGGAACGGTCTGCCCAGGGAGGTGGTTGAGTCACTGTCCCTGGAGGTGTTTAAGGGGATGGTGGATGAGGTACTTAGGAGCATGACTTAGAGATTGCTGGGAATGCTAGGACTTGATGACCTGGTGGGTCTGTTGCAACAGCACCTGCCGAAAAGAAAACCCAGTCTGCTGAGTCGCTACAGAGGACTTGGCTCTTGGACAAGAACCTCAACTTCTCACAGCGTTTGGTGACAAGAAGCTTGGCCTCTCGGAGTCCGCATGCCGAACCGGCAGGAAGAGATGTGCTTAGCCACAATTCAAATACACTGGCAGCTCCCAGCGAATCCCATCTCCCGCAGAAAAGGTAATGATGAAAAAGTCAAAGAAGCTCAGAGAAGGACAGGGAAGGATGAAAAAGTCAAAGAAGCTCAAAGAAGGTCAGGGAAGGATGAAAAAGTCAAAGAAGCTCGGAGAAGTTCAGCGAAGGATGAAAGTCAAAGAAACTTGGAGAAGGTCAGGGAAGGATGAAAGTCAAAGAAGCTCGGAGAAGGTCAGGGAAGGATGAAAAAGTCAAAGAAGCTCGGAGAAGGTCAGGGAAGGATGAAAAAGTCAAAGAAGCTCGGAGAAGGTCAGGGAAGGATGAAAGTAAAAGAAGCTCGGAGAAGGTCAGGGAAGGATGAAAGTCAAAGAAGCTCAGAGAAGGTCAGGGAAGGATGAAAAAGTCAAAGAAGCTCGGAGAAGTTCAGCGAAGGATGAAACTCAAAGAAACTTGGAGAAGGTCAGGGAAGGATGAAAGTCAAAGAAGCTCGGAGAAGGTCAGGGAAGGATGAAAAAGTCAAAGAAGCTCGGAGAAGGTCAGGGAAGGATGAAAAAGTCAAAGAAGCTCGGAGAAGGTCAGGGAAGGATGAAAGTCAAAGAAACTCGGAGAAGGTCAGGGAAGGATGAAAGTCAAAGAAGCTCGGAGAAGGTCAGGGGAGGATGAAAGTCAAAGAAGCTCTGAGAAGGTCAGGGGAGGATGAAAGTCAAAGAAGCTCGGAGAAGGTCAGGGAAGGATGAAAAAGTCAAAGAAGCTCGGAGAAGGTCGGGGAAGGATGAAAGTCAAAGAAGCTCGGAGAAGGTCAGGGAAGGATGAAAGTCAAAGAAGCTCGGAGAAGGTCAGGGGAGGAAGAAAAAGTCAAAGAAGCTCGGAGAAGGTCAGGGAAGGATGAAAGTCAAAGAAGCTCGGAGAAGGTCAGGGAAGCATGAAAGTCAAAGAAGCTCGGAGAAGGTCAGGGAAGGATGAAAGTCGTCAACGAAGCTCGGAGAAGGTCAGGGAAGGATGAAAGTCGTCAACGAAGCTCGGAGAAGGTCAGGGAAGGAAGAAAGTCAAAGAAGCTCAGAGAAGGTCAGGGAAGGATGAAAAAGTCAAAGAAGCTCGGAGAAGGTCAGGGAAGGATGAAAGTCAAGGAAGCTCGGAGAAGGACAGGGAAGGATGAAAGTCAAAGAAGCTCGGAGAAGGTCAGGGAAGGATGAATGTCAAAGAGGTTCGGAGAAGGTCAGGGAAGGATGAAAGTCAAAGAGGTTCGGAGAAGGTCAGGGAAGGATGAAAAAGTCAAAGAAGCTCGGGGAAGGTCAGGGAAGGATGAGAGTCAAAGAAGCCCGGAGAAGGTCAGGGAAGGATGAAAGTCAAAGAAGTTCGGAGAAGGTCAGGGAAGGATGAAAGTCAAAGAAGCTCGGAGAAGGTCAGGGAATGATGAAAAAGTCAAAGAAGCTCGGAGAAGGTCAGGGAAGGATGAAAATCAAAGAAGTTCAGAGAAGGTCAGGGAAGGATGAAAGAGTCAAAGAAGCTCGGAGAAGGTCAGGGAAGGATGAAAGAGTCAAAGAAGCTCGGAGAAGGTCAGGGAAGGATGAAAGTCAAAGAAGCTCAGAGAAGGTCAGGGAAGGATGAAAAAGTCAAAGAAGCTCGGAGAAGGTCAGGGAAGGATGAAAGTCAAGGAAGCTCGGAGAAGGACAGGGAAGGATGAAAGTCAAAGAAGCTCGGAGAAGGTCAGGGAAGGATGAATGTCAAAGAGGTTCGGAGAAGGTCAGGGAAGGATGACAGTCAAAGAGGTTCGGAGAAGGTCAGGGAAGGATGAAAAAGTCAAAGAAGCTCGGGGAAGGTCAGGGAAGGATGAAAGTCAAAGAAGCTCGGAGAAGGTCAGGGAAGGATGAAAAAGTCAAAGAAGCTCGGAGAAGGTCAGGGAAGGATGAAAGTCAAAGAAGCTCGGAGAATTTCAGGGAAGGATGAAAGTCAAAGAAGCTCGGAGAAGGTCAGGGAATGATGAAAAAGTCAAAGAAGCTCGGAGAAGGTCAGGGAAGGATGAAAATCAAAGAAGTTCAGAGAAGGTCAGGGAAGGATGAAAGAGTCAAAGAAGCTCGGAGAAGGTCAGGGAAGGATGAAAGAGTCAAAGAAGCTCGGAGAAGGTCAGGGAAGGATGAAAGAGTCAAAGAAGCTCGGAGAAGGTCAGGGAAGGATGAAAGAGTCAAAGAAGCTCGGAGAAGGTCAGGGAAGGATGAAAGTCAAAGAAGCTCGGAGAAGGTCAGGGAAGGATGAAAGTCAAAGAAGCTCGGAGAAGGTCAGGGAAGGATGAAAGTCAAGAAAGCTCGGAGAAGGTCAGGGAAGGATGAAAAGTTCAAAGAAGCTCGGAGAAGGTCAGGGAAGGATGAAAAGGTCAAAGAAGCTCGGAGAAGGTCAGGGAAGGATGAAAAAGTCAAAGAAGCTCGGAATAGGTCAGGGAAGGATGAAAAAGTCAAAGAAGCTCGGAGAAGGTCAGGGAAGGATGAAAGTCAAAGAAGGTCGGAGAAGGTCAGGGAAGGATGAAAGTCAAAGAAGCTCGGAGAAGGTCAGGGAAGGATGAAAGTCAAAGAAGCTCGGAGAAGGTCAGGGAAGGATGAAAGTCAAAGAAGCTGGGAGAAGGTCAGGGAAGGATGAAAAAGTCAAAGAAGCTCGGAGAAGGTCAGGGAAGTATGAAAATCAATGAAGTTCAGAGAAGGTCAGGGAAGGATCAAAGTCAAAGAAGCTCGGAGAAGGTCAGGGAAGGATGAAAGTGAAAGAAGATCGGAGAAGGTGAGGGAAGGATGAAAGTCAAAGAAGCTCGGAGAAGGTCAGGGAAGGATGAAAGTCAAAGAAGCTCGGAGAAGGTCAGGGAAGGATGAAAGTCAAAGAAGCTCGGAGAAGGTCAGGGAAGGATGAAAGAGTCAAAGAAGCTCGGAGAAGGTCAGGGAAGGATGAAAGTCAAAGAAGCTCAGAGAAGGTCAGGGAAGGATGAAAATCAAAGAAGGTAGGAGAAGGTCAGGGAAAGATGAAAGTCAAAAAAGCTCGGAGAAGGTCAGGGAAGGATGAAAGTCAAAGAAGCTCGGAGAAGGTCATGGAAGGATGAAAGTCAAAGAATCTCGGAGAAGGTCAGGGAAGGATGAAAGTCGTCAAAGAAGCTCGGAGAAGGTCAGGGAAGGATGAAAGAGTCAAAGAAGCTCGGAGATGGTCAGGGAAGGATGAAAGTCAAAGAAGCTCAGAGAAGGTCAGGGAAGGATGAAAGTCAAAGGAGCTCGGAAAAGGTCAGGGAAGGATGGAAAAGTCAAAGAAGCTCGGAGAAGGTCAGGGAAGGATGAAAATCAAAGAAGATGGGAGAAGGTCAGGGAAGGATGAAAAAGTCAAAGAAGCTCGGAGAAGGTCAGGGAAGGATGAAAGTCAAAGAAGCTCGGAGAAGGTCCGGGAAGGATGAAAAAGTCAAAGAAGCTCGGAGAAGGTCAGGGAAGGATGAAAGTCAAAGAAGCTCGGAGAAGGTCAGGGAAGGATGAAAGTCAAAGAAGCTCGGAGAAGGTCAGGGAAGGATGAAAAAGTTAGAGAAGCTCGGAGAAGGTCAGGGAAGGATGAAAGTCAAAGAAGCTCGGAGAAGGTCAAGGAAGGATGAAAGTCAAAGAAGCTCGGAGAAGGTCAGGGAAGGATGAAAACGTCAAAGAAGCTCGGAGAAGGTCAGGGAAGGATGAAAAAGTCAAAGAGGCTCGGAAAAGGTCAGGGAAGGATGAAAGTCAAAGAAGCTCGGAGAAGGTCAGGGAAGGATGAAAGTCAAAGAAGCTCGGAGAAGGTCAGGGAAGGATGAAAAAGTCAAAGAAGCTCGGAGAAGGTCAGGGAAGGAGGAAAGTCAAAGAAGCTCGGAGAAGGTCAGTGAAGGATGAAAGTCAAAGAAGCTCGGAGAAGGTCAGGGAAGGATGAAAGTCAAAGAAGCTCGGAGAATGTCAGGGAGGGATGAAAGTCAAAGAAGCTCGGAGAAGGTCAGAGAAGGATGAAAAAGTCAAAGAAGCTCGGAGAAGGTCAGGGAAGGATGAAAATGTCAAAGAAGCTCGGAGAAGGTCAGGGAAGGATGAAAGTCAAAGAAGCTCGGAGAAGGTCAGGGAAGGATGAAAGTCAAAGAAGCTCGGAGAAGGTCAGGGAAGGATGAAAAAGTCAAAGAAGCTCGGAGAAGGTCAGGGAAGGATGAAAGTCAAAGAAGCTCGGAGAAGGTCCGGGAAGGATGAAAAAGTCAAAGAAGCTCGGAGAAGGTCAGGGAAGGATGAAAGTCAAAGAAGCTCGGAGAAGGTCAGGGAAGGATGAAAGTCAAAGAAGCTCGGAGAAGGTCAGGGAAGGATGAAAAAGTTAGAGAAGCTCGGAGAAGGTCAGGGAAGGATGAAAGCCAGAGAAGCTCGGAGAAGGTCAAGGAAGGATGAAAGTCAAAGAAGCTCGGAGAAGGTCAGGGAAGGATGAAAACGTCAAAGAAGCTCGGAGAAGGTCAGGGAAGGATGAAAAAGTCAAAGAAGCTCGGAGAAGGTCAGGGAAGGATGAAAGTCAAAGAAGCTCGGAGAAGGTCAGGGAAGGATGAAAGTCAAAGAAGCTCAGAGAAGGTCAGGGAAGCATGAAACAATTCAAATACACGGGCAGCTCCCAGCCAATCCCATCTCCCGCTACCTTACCTTGACCGCTCGGCCACCTAGCCTCCTCCATCACCTTGGGCCGCCACGTCGAGGATGGCTCCACCTGGAAACCACAAGCAGTAAAGGACGGCCGGACCTTCGCTGCCTTGAAGACACGTGCACGACAAGCGTTGCTCCCCACAACTCACCACGGGCGCTCTCCTCACCCCAGCCGGCTCCTCTGACACTCTCCGCTTTGCCCAGTGCCCTGAGCCTTCAAAGCAAAAACAAACCCCATTACCTAGTCGTACAGGCACCGGTCGCCCCTTCCCGCCTGCCCCACAGCGGAGCCACCTCCCCAGGGCAGAGCAGCTCCAACCAGACACAAATACACGCACAACACCCACACACGAGACCCACAGCGGGAACCGGGGACAACGGAAAATTCGCGGTCAACCAGGAGGACTCCTGGGTCACGCATGCCGATGGGCAAGAGGCAACGGACAGGGCTCCGAGGGAGAACCTACGGCAGCCCTGGGAAAGCAAAGAACCGTGCGTGGTTCCCAAGATACGTGGACTCAACGGGCAAGACGAAGGGGCAAGGAGCCCCTTGGAAAGACGTAAAGATGCGGAGGATGCGCGGAACAAGTCCCGGAACGGGGAGCCATGAAAACGGAATCACATCGTCTAATGGAAATCATCCTGCAGTCACTGGGTTCCTCTTCAGCATCTGCAGGGAAAATAAATCAAACAGAAAACCACAGTGCCAAATCCCAATATCGATCCAGGCGTTAGGAGTGCGATGCAAGAAAAGTAGTGCCCGATCCCCAGTGCATTGATAAGTACGAGCACTCAGGACCCTAGATATGGCACTCGAGGCCTCTCCGTCACGCTGGAAAGGATCCTTTATTACAACGCTACGTGGCCAAAACTGAGAGGAGGGACCTTAAAGAATCTCTTTTTAAATGCCTAAAGGCACAAGATGCGTGGAAGATGTATCAGGCCAACAGGGACCCTTGAACCTTTATGACTAGCGAGTTTGGCCTCCGATATGGGCTTCGAGGCTTCAGGAACAGAGGGCTGACTAGAAGTTTTGAAAACGTGAAGCTCATCCCCGCTTAGGTCACGATGCAATAAGAACGGTGCCTAATTGGCACTCCCAGCCTGCTCCCCTCGGGCACACCCCACCCCTGCCCCCGGCCCCAATCATACTTTGCTCTTCCAGACAGACTTAATTCCCTCCTCGCAGGCAGCCCCACGATAGGAAGAATAAGCCTGTCTGCCTCCCCCGTGCCCCAAAATTCCATGCTGGCTGCTTACCTCTCCTCCTCGCTGCTTGAGTTCTAGGGCTGGGAGTGGCGATACGCAGGGCGAAAGAAAGATGAGCCGCGGAGATCCAAACTCTAGGAAGGTACCAGGCTTCAGGCGCAGGAGCCAACAAAAAGAACTGGAGAAAAGATTCTTATTGGAAACCAGGAAATATTATTAACGCAGGAGACCTAGAAACACAGTGCGCTCACCACCCGGCAACGGAGACTGGAATTCCAGATGCAGTCAGCCAATGAAATCGCACAGCAGGGGGATTTAACGACTCTAAGAGCTAAATTGGAAACTCAACGACCATAAAAAAATCACAGTGGGTAACGCGGACAAGGTAACAACTGCTGTGAGCAATAATAGAGCAAACCTCACTGCTAAGTTCAGGGAAATCCCAAACTCTACTAAATAAGGGAGGCTCGCAGAGCCACCGCCCCGATGAAGAAGAGTCGCTCGGCTGCGAACTGTTCCAAACCAAACTAATATCCAATCTCTTCCCCAAGAAACGCAAGGGAAACAAGGAGCAGAACCCTGCGCTGGAGATAGGGAGCAAGCCCATCCCTTTAAGCAGCAAGGGCTCTGATTTTTATAGAATCGCCGGGTTGGAAAAGAGCTACTGAATCGTTGGGTCCAACCGTTTCCATCGGTCATTAAACCGTGTTCCTCACCGCCTCACCCAAACTAGTTTAATCTCCTTAAAAGCTGCGATGGATTGAACCAGCAACCAAGCCCTAAACTCCTGACAAAGCTCCATGAGCTCCCGAGGCGAGGCCGGGGGTTTATATACCTCCTGGGCCTTCCCAGCCACCACCTGTGAATGGGGTGTGGGAACCTCCTCCCAGGTATAAATAGGGCCTGGGGGCAGCTGGGGTTGATTAACTCTGCTTTTCATTCTCAGCTCCAACAACACTACTAAAGGTCTGAAAGCCCCTGCTGAGAAAAAACAGTCTGGGGGCTTTCCCTGCAGTGTTGCTGGGTCTGGCAGGGATGGGACTAGGTAGGAAACATTTTAGAATGGGACTTTTTGGGTCCTTTCCTTTATTGTGTTGCTATAATTTTTGCCTACCGGTATCCTTATATCTCTATTCTTTTTTTTCTCTGTGCTCTTTTCTTCCTTTCTTTCTTTTTTCCCAGCCTTTAGCATCTGTTCTCTGCCTATACTTTTTTTCCCTTTTCCATCTCTGTCCCAATCCGCATTCCTCATTCTTTTCCCCTGCGATTTCCCTGGCTTGATCCTTGCGGTTTGTTCTTTCTCTGCACCTGCAAACGCCTTGCTTTTCTTTCTTTCTCCCTCTCTCTTTCTCTCTCTCTCTCTTTGTCTCGCTCACCGTTGCTGTTCCAGCTTTTAAATTCCCTCTGCACCTCGACGCTCCCCTTGGCTCTTTGTGCCGTTTCAGAATTTCGGTGCCGGTCCCTGTCGTTTTCTATAATCTTCTGCCTGCAGGGCTCCTAGTTCCTCTCCAACGAGTCAGATCTTTGTGATGTACACGTCTGGCTTTAGAAGCTCCCTGGGCTGAACTGTTCTGCTGAGCTGCTGCTGCAAAGATCCGGGTGTCGATACCTTCCAGGTGCCTGAAGCAGGAGAGCTTTAGGGCATTTTCTTCCTCGTTCCCCCTCCCTTCCCCAGGGTCTGGAACTTAGAGGCACGGGACCCGAGCTGACTTACTTTTGGACGTGCCGGGGATTCCCGGGCTCCTGAAACCGGAGCCTGCCTGATGCTGTTGGGGCAGCGATCGTATCGAGTTCGTTCTGGGAGAGGCAGAGCCACAATCCAGGTGATAAAAGCACCGGCTGTCTCTGTCTCGGATGGAAATCGAGGAGTTTCAGAGCCTTTCCTCTTACGGCTGGGGGTTGCTATTCCAGCTTCTCTGGGACGGCTCGATTGTTCTTCTCAGCCGGGACATTTTAGCCTGGTGGCTACACAAAAGATGTGGCTGTAGGCGATGGAAAGGCTGCTGGGAGAAGGGCACGAAGAGGATCAATAACGAGGAGTGGAAAATGCCCTTTAGAGTTTGCTGCTTCGTTGCAGGCTGAGAAATAGCTCAGTCTCTGTGGTTTTGCTCCTGTATGGAACATCTCAAAGGTGCTTAATCGACGCTCGATTCTATCTAAATGGCGCGTGAGAATACGATTCCGTAACGCACAGAATCGTAGAATCGCCAGGTTGGGAAAGACCCATTGGATCGTTGAGCCCAACCGTTCCTATCAAATCCGAACCCGTGTCCCTCGGCACCTCAGAACTAAACACGGTATTCGAGGTGCGGTCTCCCCAGTGCCGAGCGCAGAGGGAGAAGAACCTCCCTGGCCCTGCTGGCCACGCGGTTTCTGATCCGAGCCGAGATGCCATCGGCCTTCTTGGCCACCTGGGATCC
This sequence comes from Clamator glandarius, assembly GCA_033459285.1. NCBI lineage: Eukaryota > Metazoa > Chordata > Aves > Cuculiformes > Cuculidae > Clamator > Clamator glandarius. Next base: position 254,333 of record JAUNZM010001438.1, read on the forward strand.
TTTTGGAGCCTCCCGACCCTCTAGCTGCTCCACGCTTCTCCCCAGCTTAGTGTCGCCCTCAAACTTGCTGAGGGAGCACTCGACGCCTTCATCCAGGTCCTCGAGAAAGACGCTGAACGGGGCTGGACCCAGCGCCGAGCCCTGGGGAACCCCACTTGGAACCGGCCCCCAGCCGGAGTTAACTCCGTTTCCCAGCACTCTCCGGGCCCGGCCATCCAACCGGTTTTCCAGCCTGGAGAGCGTGCGCCTGTGCCATCCCGAGGTGCCAGTTTCCGAAGCGCGATGCTGTGAGAAGCTGTGTCCGAGGCTTTCCGGAATCCCAGGAAGGTCCATCCACAGCCTTTCCCTCAGCCAGGAGCTGAGATGCTTTATCACCGGAGCCGTTCAGGGTTGGGTGGCCAGACGTGGCTTTTGTAAACCCGGGTTGTATGGAACTGATCCATCTGCTGCTTAAAATCGGAGCTCGGAGAGGGAAATACCCACTGTGCCCTGGGCACGCGGTTAACAAGGGTTATTGGTGCTTAAGGGATCAATAATGTCGATGCGGTTAACTTATATAATTTAAATCGAGCCGAGCCGAGCTCCTTCCATCAACAACCTCTCCTTAAAGCAGCAGCACGTTCCCCTCGAGCCTCCCGGCGCCAGCAGCACCGAGCCGGGCGAAGCTCTTTCGTGCCCGTTCCCCGAGTCGCGGGTTCGAGCCCGACGGGCGCCCGACTCGCCCGGAGCGGCAGCTCCCGCGGCGCTGCCCGCACTCCCCTCCCCTCCCGCGCTGCCGGCAGAGAATCTCCTCCCCAAGAGCGGCCAAAGGTTTCGCTGCTCCCCCCGAAAGGGACCCGCGAGGGACGGGAGGACTCGCCAGACGCAACGCGGCGTCACCGGAGCGAGCTTGGGAAAAGGCCAAGGGGATTCTGTTAGACGGACAGAGCAGCCGTGAAGCTAACGAGCGGCCAGCGTGCGGCAGGGAAACCGGAACGGACGGTCTGCAGCCCCGTCGGAGCCGCTCCCGACACGGGGGGACACGAGGGCGCTGGGGGCGCCGTCCCTCGCCCAGCCCCAGATTGCAGCCGCTGGCCGCGGCGAGCAGAGAGCAGCGAGCAGCCCGGAGCCGGGAGAGGCTGAGGGACACCACGGGGTGAGGAGAGGAAGGGCAGGGAAGAGCGAGCGACGGCAGAGAAGGGCGAGGGAGCGCGCAGAAGGACGCGGGAGGGCGGAGGAGGTCGGAGGAGGTCGGAGAAGGACAGAGGAGGTCAAAGAAGGTCGGAGAAGGTCAAAGAAGGTCGGAGAAGGTCGGAGGAGGTCAAAGAAGGTCAGAGAAGGTCAAAGGAGCTCGTAGCAGGACGGAGGAGGTCAAAGGAGGTCAGAGAAGGTCCAAGGAGCTCACAGAAGGACGGAGGAAGTCAAAGAAGCTTAAAGAAGATCGAAGCAGCTCGCAGAAGGACAGAAGAGGTCAAAGAAGGTCGAAGGAGCTTGCAGAAGGATTGAGGAGGACAAAGAAGGTCAAAGAAGGGCGAGGGAGCTCGCAGAAGGACGGGGGAGGGCGGAGGAGGTCAGAGAAGTTCGGAGGAGGTCGGAGAAGGTCAGAGAAGGTCAAAGAAGGTCAGAGAAGGTCGGAGAAGGTCGGAGAAGGTCAAAGAAGGTCGGAGAAGGTCAGAGAAGGTCGGAGAAGGTCGGAGAAGGTGAAAGAAGGTCGGAGAAGGTCGGAGAAGGTCAAAGAAGGTCGGAGAAGGTCAAAGAAGGTCGGAGAAGGTCAAAGAAGGTCGGAGAAGGTCAAAGAAGGTCGGAGATGGTCAAAGAAGGTCAAAGAAGGTCAGAGATGGTCAAAGAAGGTCGGAGAAGGTCTAAGAAGGTCAAAGAAGGTCGGAGAAAATCAAAAGAGCTCACAGAACGACGGAGGAGGTTAAAGAAGGTCAGAGAAGGTCAAAGGAGCTCGCAGAAGGATGGAAGAGGTCAAAGAAGGTCAGAGAAAGTCAAAGGAGCTCACAGAAGGACAGAGGAGGTCAAAGAAGGTTAAAGAAGTTCGAAGGAGCTCGCAGAAGGAAAGAAGAGGTCAAAGAAGGTTGAAGGAGCTTGAAAAAGGATTAAGGAGGTCCAAGAAGGTCAAAGAAGATCGCAGGAGCTCGCAGAAGGACGGAGGAGATCAAAGAAGGTCAAAGAAGATCGAAGGAGCTCACAGAACAACAGAAAAGATCAAAGAAGGTCAAAGAAGGTCAATGGAGCTCGCAGAAGGACGGAGGAGGTCAAAGAAGGTCAGAGAAGGTCGGAGGAGCTCGAAGAAGGATGGAGGAGATCAAAGAAGGTCAGAGAAAGACGAAGGAGCGCGCAGAAAGACAGAGGAGGTCAAAGAAGATCGAAGGAGCTCGCAGAAGGTCCGAGGAGATCAAGGAACGTCAGAGAAGGTCGAAGGAGCTCACAGAAGGATGGAGGAGGTCAAAAAAGGTCAAAGAAGATCGAAGGAGCTCGTAGAAGGACAGAAGAGGTCAAAGATAGTCGAAAGAGCTTGCAGAAAGACGGAGAAGGTAAAAGAAGGTCAAAGCAGGAGAGAGGAGGTCGAAGCGGGAGAGAGGAGGTCAAAGCGGGAGAGAGGAGGTCGAAGCGGGAGAGAGGAGGTCGAAGCGGGACGGAGGAGGTCGAAGCGGGAGAGAGGAGGTCGAAGCGGGAGAGAGGAGGTCGAAGCGGGAGAGAGGAGGTCGAAGCGGGAGAGAGGAGGTCGAAGCGGGAGAGAGGAGGTCGAAGCGGGACAGAGGAGGTCGAAGCGGGAGAGAGGAGGTCGAAGCGGGAGAGAGGAGGTCGAAGCGGGAGGGAGGAGGTCGAAGCGGGAGAGAGGAGGTCAAAGCAGGGCAGAGGAGATCGAAGCGGGAGAGAGGAGGTCGAAGCGGGAGAGAGGAGGTCGAAGCGGGAGAGAGGAGGTCGAAGCGGGAGAGAGGAGGTCGAAGCGGGAGAGAGGAGGTCGAAGCGGGAGAGAGGAGGTCGAAGCGGGAGAGAGGAGGTCGAAGCGGGAGGGAGGAGGTCGAAGCGGGAGGGAGGAGGTCGAAGCGGGAGGGAGGAGGTCGAAGCGGGAGGGAGGAGGTCGAAGCGGGAGGGAGGAGGTCGAAGCGGGAGGGAGGAGGTCGAAGCGGGACAGAGGAGGTCGAAGCGGGAGGGAGGAGGTCGAAGCGGGAGAGAGGAGGTCGAAGCGGGAGAGAGGAGGTCGAAGCGGGAGAGAGGAGGTCGAAGCGGGAGAGAGGAGGTCGAAGCGGGAGAGAGGAGGTCGAAGGAGGAGAGAGGAGGTCGAAGCGGGAGAGAGGAGGTCGAAGGAGGAGAGAGGAGGTCGAAGCGGGAGAGAGGAGGTCGAAGCGGGACGGAGGAGGTCGAAGCGGGAGAGAGGAGGTCGAAGGAGGAGAGAGGAGGTCGAAGCGGGAGAGAGGAGGTCGAAGCGGGAGAGAGGAGGTCGAAGCGGGAGAGAGGAGGTCGAAGCGGGAGAGAGGAGGTCGAAGCGGGAGAGAGGAGGTCGAAGGAGGAGAGAGGAGGTCGAAGCGGGAGAGAGGAGGTCGAAGCGGGAGAGAGGAGGTCGAAGCGGGAGAGAGGAGGTCGAAGCGGGAGAGAGGAGGTCGAAGCGGGAGAGAGGAGGTCGAAGCGGGAGAGAGGAGGTCGAAGCAGGAGAGAGGAGGTCGAAGCAGGAGAGAGGAGGTCGAAGCGGGAGAGAGGAGGTCGAAGCGGGAGAGAGGAGGTCGAAGGAGGAGAGAGGAGGTCGAAGCGGGACGGAGGAGGTCGAAGCGGGAGAGAGGAGGTCGAAGCGGGAGAGAGGAGGTCGAAGCGGGAGAGAGGAGGTCGAAGCGGGAGAGAGGAGGTCGAAGGAGGAGAGAGGAGGTCGAAGCGGGAGAGAGGAGGTCGAAGCGGGAGAGAGGAGGTCGAAGCGGGAGAGAGGAGGTCGAAGCGGGAGAGAGGAGGTCGAAGTGGGAGAGAGGAGGTCGAAGCGGGAGAGAGGAGGTCGAAGCGGGAGGGAGGAGGTCGAAGCGGGAGAGAGGAGGTCGAAGCGGGAGGGAGGAGGTCGAAGCGGGAGGGAGGAGGTCGAAGCGGGAGGGAGGAGGTCGAAGAGGGACGGAGAAGGTCGAAGCGGGAGAGAGGAGGTCGAAGCGGGAGAGAGGAGGTCGAAGCAGGAGAGAGGAGGTCGAAGTGGGAGAGAGGAGGTCGAAGCAGGAGAGAGGAGGTCGAAGCGGGACGGAGGAGGTCGAAGTGGGAGAGAGGAGGTCGAAGCGGGACAGAGGAGGTCGAAGTTGTAGAGAGGAGGTCGAAGCGGGAGAGAGGAGGTCGAAGCGGGAGAGAGGAGGTCGAAGCGGGAGAGAGGAGGTCGAAGCGGGACGGAGGAGGTCGAAGTGGGAGAGAGGAGGTCGAAGCGGGACAGAGGAGGTCGAAGTTGTAGAGAGGAGGTCGAAGCGGGAGAGAGGAGGTCGAAGCGGGAGAGAGGAGGTCGAAGCGGGAGAGAGGAGGTCGAAGCGGGAGGGAGGAGGTCGAAGCGGGACAGAGGAGGTCGAAGCGGGAGACAGGAGGTCGAAGCGGGAGAGAGGAGGTCGAAGCGGGAGAGAGGAGGTCGAAGCGGGAGAGAGGAGGTCGAAGCGGGAGAGAGGAGGTCGAAGCGGGAGAGAGGAGGTCGAAGCGGGAGACAGGAGGTCGAAGCGGGAGAGAGGAGGTCGAAGCGGGAGAGAGGAGGTCGAAGCGGGAGAGAGGAGGTCGAAGCGGGAGAGAGGAGGTCGAAGCGGGAGAGAGGAGGTCGAAGCGGGAGAGAGGAGGTCGAAGCGGGAGAGAGGAGGTCGAAGCGGGAGGGAGGAGGTCGAAGCGGGAGGGAGGAGGTCGAAGAGGGACGGAGAAGGTCGAAGCGGGAGAGAGGAGGTCGAAGCGGGAGAGAGGAGGTCGAAGAGGGACGGAGAAGGTCGAAGCGGGAGAGAGGAGGTCGAAGCGGGAGAGAGGAGGTCGAAGCGGGAGAGAGGAGGTCGAAGCGGGAGAGAGGAGGTCGAAGCGGGAGAGAGGAGGTCGAAGCGGGAGGGAGGAGGTCGAAGAGGGACGGAGAAGGTCGAAGCGGGAGAGAGGAGGTCGAAGCGGGAGAGAGGAGGTCGAAGAGGGACGGAGAAGGTCGAAGCGGGAGAGAGGAGGTCGAAGCGGGAGAGAGGAGGTCGAAGCGGGAGAGAGGAGGTCGAAGCGGGAGAGAGGAGGTCGAAGCGGGAGGGAGGAGGTCGAAGCGGGAGGGAGGAGGTCGAAGAGGGACGGAGAAGGTCGAAGCGGGAGAGAGGAGGTCGAAGCGGGAGAGAGGAGGTCGAAGTGGGAGAGAGGAGGTCGAAGCGGGAGAGAGGAGGTCGAAGCGGGAGGGAGGAGGTCGAAGTGGGAGAGAGGAGGTCGAAGCGGGAGAGAGGAGGTCGAAGCGGGAGGGAGGAGGTCGAAGCGGGAGAGAGGAGGTCGAAGCGGGAGAGAGGAGGTCGAAGTGGGAGAGAGGAGGTCGAAGTGGGAGAGAGGAGGTCGAAGGAGGAGAGAGGAGGTCGAAGCGGGAGAGAGGAGGTCGAAGCGGGAGAGAGGAGGTCGAAGCAGGAGAGAGGAGGTCGAAGCGGGACGGAGGAGGTCGAAGTTGTAGAGAGGAGGTCGAAGCGGGAGAGAGGAGGTCGAAGCGGGAGGGAGGAGGTCGAAGCGGGAGAGAGGAGGTCGAAGCGGGAGAGAGGAGGTCGAAGCGGGACGGAGGAGGTCGAAGCGGGAGAGAGGAGGTCGAAGCGGGAGAGAGGAGGTCGAAGCGGGAGGGAGGAGGTCGAAGCGGGAGAGAGGAGGTCGAAGCGGGAGAGAGGAGGTCGAAGCGGGAGAGAGGAGGTCGAAGCATGAGAGAGGAGGTCGAAGCGGGAGAGAGGAGGTCGAAGCGGGAGAGAGGAGGTCGAAGCGGGAGAGAGGAGGTCGAAGCAGGACAGAGGAGGTCGAAGGAGGAGAGAGGAGGTCGAAGCGGGGGAGGGTCGAAGCGGGAGAGGGGAGGGAGGGTCGAAGCGGGAGAGAGGAGGTCGAAGCATGAGAGAGGAGGTCGAAGCGGGAGAGAGGAGGTCGAAGCAGGAGAGAGGAGGTCGAAGCAGGACGGAGGAGGTCGAAGCAGGACGGAGGAGGTCGAAGCAGGAGAGAGGAGGTCGAAGCAGGAGAGAGGAGGTCGAAGCGGGAGGGAGGAGGTCGAAGCATGAGAGAGGAGGTCGAAGCGGGAGAGAGGAGGTCGAAGCAGGACGGAGGAGGTCGAAGCGGGAGAGAGGAGGTCGAAGCGGGAGAGAGGAGGTCGAAGCGGGAGAGAGGAGGTCGAAGCGGGACGGAGGAGGTCGAAGCGGGAGAGAGGAGGTCGAAGCGGGAGGGAGGAGGTCGAAGCGGGAGAGAGGAGGTCGAAGCGGGAGAGAGGAGGTCGAAGCGGGAGAGAGGAGGTCGAAGCGGGACAGAGGAGGTCGAAGCGGGAGAGAGGAGGTCGAAGCGGGAGAGAGGAGGTCGAAGCGGGAGAGAGGAGGTCGAAGCGGGAGAGAGGAGGTCGAAGCGGGAGAGAGGAGGTCGAAGCGGGAGAGAGGAGGTCGAAGCAGGACGGAGGAGGTCGAAGCGGGAGAGAGGAGGTCGAAGCGGGAGAGAGGAGGTCGAAGCGGGAGAGCGGAGGTCGAAGCGGGAGAGAGGAGGTCGAAGCGGGAGGGAGAAGGTCGAAGCGGGAGAGAGGAGGTCGAAGCAGGAGAGAGGAGGTCGAAGCAGGAGAGAGGAGGTCGAAGCGGGAGAGAGGAGGTCGAAGCAGGAGAGAGGAGGTCGAAGCAGGAGAGAGGAGGTCGAAGCAGGAGAGAGGAGGTCGAAGCAGGACGGAGGAGGTCGAAGCGGGAGAGAGGAGGTCGAAGCGGGAGAGAGGAGGTCGAAGCGGGAGAGAGGAGGTCGAAGCGGGAGAGAGGAGGTCGAAGCGGGAGAGAGGAGGTCGAAGCGGGAGAGAGGAGGTCGAAGCGGGAGAGAGGAGGTCGAAGCAGGAGGGAGGAGGTCGAAGCATGAGAGAGGAGGTCGAAGCGGGAGAGAGGAGGTCGAAGCAGGACGGAGGAGGTCGAAGCGGGAGAGAGGAGGTCGAAGCGGGAGAGAGGAGGTCGAAGCGGGAGAGCGGAGGTCGAAGCGGGAGAGAGGAGGTCGAAGCAGGAGGGAGGAGGTCGAAGCGGGAGAGAAGAGGTCGAAGCGGGAGAGAGGAGGTCGAAGCAGGACGGAGGAGGTCGACGCGGAACAGAGGAGGTCGAAGCGGGAGAGAGGAGGTCGAAGCGGGAGAGAGGAGGTCGAAGCAGGAGAGAGGAGGTCGAAGCGGGACGGAGGAGGTCGAAGCAGGAGAGAGGAGGTCGAAGCATGAGAGAGGAGGTCGAAGCGGGAGAGAGGAGGTCGAAGCGGGAGAGAGGAGGTCGAAGCGGGAGAGAGGAGGTCGAAGCGGGAGAGAGGAGGTCGAAGCGGGAGGGAGGAGGTCGAAGCGGGACAGAGGAGGTCGAAGCGGGAGAGAGGAGGTCGAAGCGGGAGAGAGGAGGTCGAAGCGGGAGATAAGAGGTCGAAGCAGGAGAGAGGAGGTCGAAGCAGGAGAGAGGAGGTCGAAGCAGGAGAGAGGAGGTCGAAGCAGGAGAGAGGAGGTCGAAGCAGGAGAGAGGAGGTCGAAGCAGGAGAGAGGAGGTCGAAGCAGGAGAGAGGAGGTCGAAGCAGGAGAGAGGAGGTCGAAGCAGGAGAGAGGAGGTCGAAGCAGGAGAGAGGAGGTCGAAGCGGGACCGAGGAGGTCGAAGCGGGACGGAGGAGGTCGAAGCGGGAGAGAGGAGGTCGAAGCGGGAGAGAGGAGGTCGAAGCGGGACAGAGAAGGTCGAAGCGGGAGAGAGGAGGTCGAAGCGGGAGAGAGGAGGTCGAAGCGGGAGAGAGGAGGTCGAAGCGGGAGAGAGGAGGTCGAAGCGGGAGAGAGGAGGTCGAAGCGGGAGAGAGGAGGTCGAAGCGGGAGAGAGGAGGTCGAAGCGGAGAGAGGAGGTCGAAGCGGAGAGAGGAGGTCGAAGCGGAGAGAGGAGGTCGAAGCGGGAGAGAGGAGGTCGAAGCGGGAGAGGAGGAGGTCGAAGCGGGAGAGAGGAGGTCGAAGCGGGAGAGAGGAGGTCGAAGCGGGAGAGAGGAGGTCGAAGCGGGAGAGAGGAGGTCGAAGCGGGAGAGAGGAGGTCGAAGCGGGAGAGAGGAGGTCGAAGCGGGAGAGAGGAGGTCGAAGCGGGAGAGAGGAGGTCGAAGCGGGAGAGAGGAGGTCGAAGCGGGAGAGAGGAGGTCGAAGCGGGAGAGAGGAGGTCGAAGCGGAGAGAGGAGGTCGAAGCGGGAGAGAGGAGGTCGAAGCGGAGAGAGGAGGTCGAAGCGGGAGAGAGGAGGTCGAAGCGGGAGAGAGGAGGTCGAAGCGGGAGAGAGGAGGTCGAAGCGGGAGAGAGGAGGTCGAAGCGGGAGAGAGGAGGTCGAAGCGGGAGAGAGGAGGTCGAAGCGGGAGAGAGGAGGTCGAAGCGGGAGAGAGGAGGTCGAAGCGGGAGAGAGGAGGTCGAAGCGGGAGAGAGGAGGTCGAAGCGGGAGAGAGGAGGTCGAAGCGGAGAGAGAGGAGGTCGAAGCGGGAGAGAGGAGGTCGAAGCGGGAGAGAGGAGGTCGAAGCGGGAGAGAGGAGGTCGAAGCGGGAGAGAGGAGGTCGAAGCGGGAGAGAGGAGGTCGAAGCGGGAGAGAGGAGGTCGAAGCGGGAGAGAGGAGGTCGAAGCGGGAGAGAGGAGGTCGAAGGCGGAGAGAGGAGGTCGAAGGAGGAGAGAGGAGGTCGAAGCGGGAGAGAGGAGGTCGAAGCGGGAGAGAGGAGGTCGAAGCGGGAGAGAGGAGGTCGAAGCGGGAGAGAGGAGGTCGAAGCGGGAGAGAGGAGGTCGAAGCGGGAGAGAGGAGGTCGAAGCGGGAGAGAGGAGGTCGAAGCGGGAGAGAGGAGGTCGAAGCGGGAGAGAGGAGGTCGAAGCGGGAGAGAGGAGGTCGAAGCGGGAGAGAGGAGGTCGAAGCGGGAGAGAGGAGGTCGAAGCGGGAGAGAGGAGGTCGAAGCGGGAGAGAGGAGGTCGAAGCGGGAGAGAGGAGGTCGAAGCGGGAGAGAGGAGGTCGAAGCGGGAGAGAGGAGGTCGAAGCGGGAGAGAGGAGGTCGAAGCGAGGAGAGAGGAGGTCGAAGCGGGAGAGAGGAGGTCGAAGCGGGAGAGAGGAGGTCGAAGCGGGAGAGAGGAGGTCGAAGCGGGAGAGAGGAGGTCGAAGCGGGAGAGAGGAGGTCGAAGCGGGAGAGAGGAGGTCGAAGCGGGAGAGAGGAGGTCGAAGCGGGAGAGAGGAGGTCGAAGGAGGAGAGAGGAGGTCGAAGGAGGAGAGAGGAGGTCGAAGCGGGAGAGAGAGGTCGAAGCGGGAGAGAGGAGGTCGAAGCGGGAGGGAGGAGGTCGAAGCGGGAGAGAGGAGGTCGAAGGAGGAGAGAGGAGGTCGAAGCGGGAGAGAGGAGGTCGAAGCGGGAGAGAGGAGGTCGAAGCGGGAGAGAGGAGGTCGAAGCGGGAGAGAGGAGGTCGAAGGCGGAGAGAGGAGGTCGAAGCGGGAGAGAGGAGGTCGAAGCGGGAGAGAGGAGGTCGAAGCGGGAGAAGAGGAGGTCGAAGCGAGGAGAGAGGAGGTCGAAGGAGGAGAGAGGAGGTCGAAGCGGGAGAGAGGAGGTCGAAGCGGGAGAGAGGAGGTCGAAGGAGGAGAGAGGAGGTCGAAGGAGGAGAGAGGAGGTCGAAGGAGGAGAGAGGAGGTCGAAGGAGGAGAGAGGAGGTCGAAGCGGGAGAGAGGAGGTCGAAGCGGGAGAGAGGAGGTCGAAGCGGGAGAGAGGAGGTCGAAGCGGGAGAGAGGAGGTCGAAGCGGGAGAGAGGAGGTCGAAGCGGAGAGAGGAGGTCGAAGCGGGAGAGAGGAGGTCGAAGCGGGAGAGAGGAGGTCGAAGCGGGAGAGAGGAGGTCGAAGCGGGAGAGAGGAGGTCGAAGCGGGAGAGAGGAGGTCGAAGGAGGAGAGAGGAGGTCGAAGCGGGAGAGAGGAGGTCGAAGGAGGAGAGAGGAGGTCGAAGCGGGAGAGAGGAGGTCGAAGCGGGAGAGAGGAGGTCGAAGCGGGAGAGAGGAGGTCGAAGGCGGAGAGAGGAGGTCGAAGCGGGAGAGAGGAGGTCGAAGCGGGAGAGAGGAGGTCGAAGCGGGAGAGAGGAGGTCGAAGCGGGAGAGAGGAGGTCGAAGCGGGAGAGAGGAGGTCGAAGGAGGAGAGAGGAGGTCGAAGCGGGAGAGAGGAGGTCGAAGCGAGGAGAGAGGAGGTCGAAGCGGGAGAGAGGAGGTCGAAGCGGGAGAGAGGAGGTCGAAGCGGGAGAGAGGAGGTCGAAGCGGGAGAGAGGAGGTCGAAGCGGGAGAGAGGAGGTCGAAGGAGGAGAGAGGAGGTCGAAGGAGGAGAGAGGAGGTCGAAGCGGGAGAGAGGAGGTCGAAGCGGGAGAGAGGAGGTCGAAGCGGGAGAGAGGAGGTCGAAGCGGGAGAGAGGAGGTCGAAGCGGGAGAGAGGAGGTCGAAGCGGGAGAGAGGAGGTCGAAGCGGGAGAGAGGAGGTCGAAGCGGGAGAGAGGAGGTCGAAGCGGGAGAGAGGAGGTCGAAGCGGGAGAGAGGAGGTCGAAGCGGGAGAGAGGAGGTCGAAGCGGGAGAGAGGAGGTCGAAGCGGGAGAGAGGAGGTCGAAGCGGGAGAGAGGAGGTCGAAGCGGGAGAGAGGAGGTCGAAGCGGGAGAGAGGAGAGGTCGAAGCGGGAGAGAGGAGGTCGAAGCGGGAGAGAGGAGGTCGAAGCGGGAGAGAGGAGGTCGAAGCGGGAGAGAGGAGGTCGAAGCGGGAGAGAGGAGGTCGAAGCGGGAGAGAGGAGGTCGAAGCGGGAGAGAGGAGGTCGAAGCGGGAGAGAGGAGGTCGAAGCGGGAGAGAGGAGGTCGAAGCGGGAGGAGAGGAGGTCGAAGCGGGAGAGAGGAGGTCGAAGCGGGAGAGAGGAGGTCGAAGCGGAGAGAGAGGAGGTCGAAGCGGGAGAGAGGAGGTCGAAGCGGGAGAGAGGAGGTCGAAGCGGGAGAGAGGAGGTCGAAGCGGGAGAGAGGAGGTCGAAGCGGGAGAGAGGAGGTCGAAGCGGGAGAGAGGAGGTCGAAGCGGAGAGGAGGAGGTCGAAGCGGGACGGAGGAGGTCGAAGCGGGAGAGAGGAGGTCGAAGCGGAGAGAGGAGGTCGAAGCGGGAGAGAGGAGGTCGAAGGAGGGAGAGAGGAGGTCGAAGCGAGGAGAGAGGAGGTCGAAGCGGGAGAGAGGAGGTCGAAGCGGGAGAGAGGAGGTCGAAGCGGGAGAGAGGAGGTCGAAGCGGGAGGAGGAGGTCGAAGCGGAGAGGAGGAGGTCGAAGCGGGAGAGAGGAGGTGACGAAGCGGGACGAGAGGAGGTCGAAGCGGGAGAGAGGAGGTCGAAGCGGGAGAGGAGGAGGTCGAAGCTGGGAGAGAGGAGGTCGAAGCGGGAGAGAGGAGGTCGAAGCGGGAGAGAGGAGGTCGAAGCGGGAGAGAGGAGGTCGAAGCGGGAGAGAGGAGGTCGAAGCAGGAGAGAGGAGGTCGAAGCAGGAGAGAGGAGGTCGAAGCTGGAGAGAGGAGGTCGAAGCAGGAGAGAGGAGGTCGAAGCAGGAGAGAGGAGGTCGAAGCGAGGAGAGAGGAGGTCGAAGCGGGAGAGAGGAGGTCGAAGCAGGAGAGAGGAGGTCGAAGCGGGAGAGAGGAGGTCGAAGCAGGAGAGAGGAGGTCGAAGCTGGAGAGAGGAGGTCGAAGCTGGAGAGAGGAGGTCGAAGGAGGAGGATGAGGTCGAAGCAGGAGAGAGGAGGTCGAAGCGGGAGAGAGGAGGTCGAAGCAGGAGAGAGGAGGTCGAAGCTGGAGAGAGGAGGTCGAAGCGGGAGAGAGGAGGTCGAAGCGGGAGAGAGGAGGTCGAAGCGGGAGAGAGGAGGTCGAAGCGGGAGAGAGGAGGTCGAAGCGGGAGAGAGGAGGTCGAAGCGGGAGAGAGGAGGTCGAAGCGGGAGAGAGGAGGTCGAAGCGGGAGAGAGGAGGTCGAAGCGGGAGAGAGGAGGTCGAAGCGGGAGAGAGGAGGTCGAAGCGGGAGAGAGGAGGTCGAAGCGGGAGAGAGGAGGTCGAAGCGGGAGAGAGGAGGTCGAAGCGGGAGAGAGGAGGTCGAAGCGGGACAGAGGAGGTCGAAGCAGGGAGAGAGGAGGTCGAAGCGGGAGAGAGGAGGTCGAAGCGGGAGAGAGGAGGTCGAAGCGGGAGAGAGGAGGTCGAAGCGGGAGAGAGGAGGTCGAAGCGGGAGAGAGGAGGTCGAAGCGGAGAGAGGAGGTCGAAGCGGGAGAGAGGAGGTCGAAGCGGGAGAGAGGAGGTCGAAGCGGGAGAGGAGGAGGTCGAAGAGCGGAGAGAGAGGAGGTCGAAGCGGGAGAGAGGAGGTCGAAGCGGGAGAGAGGAGGTCGAAGCAGGGAGAGAGGAGGTCGAAGCGGGAGAGAGGAGGTCGAAGCGGGAGAGAGGAGGTCGAAGCGGGAGAGAGGAGGTCGAAGCGGGAGAGAGGAGGTCGAAGCGGGAGAGAGGAGGTCGAAGCGGAGAGAGGAGGTCGAAGCGGGAGAGAGGAGGTCGAAGCGGGAGAGAGGAGGTCGAAGCGGAGAGAGGAGGTCGAAGCGGACGAGAGGAGGTCGAAGCAGGAGAGAGGAGGTCGAAGCGGGGAGAGAGGAGGAGGTCGAAGCGGGACAGAGGAGGTCGACGAGAGAGGAGGTCGAAGCGGGAGAGAGGAGGTCGAAGCGGGAGAGA